>CM035123.1:23087191-23687191 GCA_020205555.1 Panax stipuleanatus
CTTTTGAACCTTAGCATCCTTTGAACCCTTCTTGAATGATATGCAGACATGGTTTTGCATCTTTTCTTGTTCAGCTTCTTATTCTTCATGGTGATCTGTAGAGTGGCTCTTCTGATCTTCTTTATGCTCAACCACCTTCCTGAATGCTATCTTCTTGGCCTTCTCAGCTCTCAGCTTGGCAGCCATCTTAAGTGGCATTCTCATCCCTGTTGAGTGAAGCTTTAGTCTGTTCAGTCCTTCTTTAAGTCTGCTTCACTTCCACCTTAGTAGTCTCACTGCCACTGAGACTTGTTCTCTTCAGCTCTGGTGGAACTCGTAGAGTCAACAATGTAGCATTCCAACAACTTGATGAATCTACAACTCAGCAACAACTCTTATCTTTGAAGCTTGTCCTTTAAATACCCTTCCATAATCTTCCCGTTAGAAAGTAGCCGTTGGATGATATTTGAATTACTTCGCAGATCTCGAGTTATTTGGTGCAGACTGCTGATGTAACGTGACAGTTCCTTTTTGACTTTACTGACATAGTAGTCTGCTTTCTCTCTACCATATCAAAAATGTCACTGTTCCATGTCAGGCTGGTACTCCTCTTTATTACTCCTTTCTGATTCCTTGATTTGAATCCCTAGGAGTTGTCCTTTTGCATCGATGCTCTCAAATAGCAACGTTCGGATGTCAGTCTTCAGATTAAACCGTTGCCAATGCTTTAATCTTCAGATGTCAGAAATCTACGATTTTGATGCAGATGTTCTTAGACCTTGATCGTAGTGTGTCATATTGAATGTTGCTTTGACTGGCCGAGACAACACTACGATTCTGATGAGTGTTCTTGGATCTTCAATGTAGAACATCTCTTCTTTCATTTGTGCAGTGTTTCAACACTTCTGCTTGCCTTGACTGATCTCAGGAACTGATATTTTGACTTGTCGTTCTGACCTTTTCTAATTAGCAAGACACTTCAGATTTGTGGCATACCCAGCTCCTTTCTCCTGGTGATCTCCCGTTCACCTATCTTCAATGGTCTGACCCATACTTAATCAATTTTGTCTTTTTCTTCACAAATTAGCCGGTATCTCTATAGATTGTATGAGTTCCTTCTTTACTTTGGCGAACACTACGATCTTAAGTGATTCTCAAGATCGTTGTCTTCTGTTCTCTTGACAGCTACTGCACTTGCTGACTTTCTCTAGTCATTCACTTTGCATGAAGTCTTCTTCTGATTAGCTTGTGGAAGACTTCATCTCGAATGGCCTCACAACTCAGTCTGCATGTTGATAGAGTTGATGCTTAGATCTTCTGTTAGCTTGCATGTCATTCGATGAGTGCTCTCTGGTACTTTTCATATAGGATGTATCTTTGTAGCTCAGACCAGAGGCTTCATACTTTGGATATATTGGGAGTGCCCATTTGATGAGCATCGTGTTGACACTACGATTCTTCCCTTAGCGTTGTTGAGCAACCTTTGTGGATGCCTTAGTTCAGCAGACTACTATTTAGCTTAGTTGCTGCAGATACTACGATTCTGAGATCAGACCTTGACAGACTATGATTCTGCCTTCATGCTTGCTGCCTTCGTCTGATCTTACCCGACTACGATCTCTGCCTCTGATGATCATTAGACTCCACTACTTTAAGTGTGATCTACAATTCTTGACTTAGTTCTGGCAGTTTCTCAGTCGGCTCATAGACATGCTGTCTCTTCGATTCTGAACATGACTTCCTTAGTAGAATACGGCTCCGAGGAAATTCTTCTCGACACACTACGATTCTTCCTCGTTTCTCCTGGCAGACTACAAACTCCAAAATCTACTATCTTGTAGACTATGATTCCGCCTTGATAGCTCTCGAGTCTCATTTGTCTCTCCTGACAGACTACAATTCTGATGCAGATGCTTCGATAATCAGACAGGCCTATCTATTACATTATAAGATCAACCTAACAAGCTTGACCTTTCTATCTTTATAGTCCTTGTACATCATTTCTTTTTAAGGACTTTACAAAGCTATTTTGCTTATGTAGGATCAACCTAACATATTTGATCATTTCAGTCTAAGTCCTTGTATATATATTCCTATTATCTATCAAAAGACTTTACAGCTTTTATCAATGCAAGCATACTTGCATATTCATTCATTTATATCATAATCAAATCATATATATATAGGAATAACATTCTTATGTATATTCCTAACAATCTCCCCCTATTTGATTATGACAAAAATAATTAGTGCATATGCATGAGATGAATGAATATTATATACAGTGAGCAGCTTTATTTCTAAAGCAGATAATCATGAATGTCATTGATGATAATATGAAATTACATATGCTATGACACTCTACATTCTGGATCTAGAACATACTTAATTAGATAGAGATGTACCTCTTCTGCTCCATGTATGTCTTTAGAATGTCTATTGATCAGCTTCAGCTGTTGCTCATCTTTCTTTCTTCTTTTTCTACTTTCCCCTGTTCCCCCTCAGATGCATGCTTCACTTGTTTGTCTAATCAGGCTCTGGTCCAGTTGCATGCTCTTCTTCTTTGTTTAGCTCCCCCTCAAATTCTATGTTCATGGGGTCATCATCTTTTGGCTCCCCCTCAGATGATGATTTTGCTTCTGCTGCTGCTTCTTTCTTCTTCTTTGCCTTTGTCCTCTTGGCCATCTTTGTCTCTCTGCTACTCTTCTTCTCAGACTTCAGTCTCCCCCTTGAGTGCTCTCCTCTTTCCTCTTGAATGTCTCTTTCGATGTATCTTTTTCTCCCCCTTTTTGTCATTAATCCCATGTGAAAGATGCTCCACGTTTGACATAAGCTGCTCCATCATGTGAGATGAGTTACCAACCTCAATCTTGAGTTCTTGTTGGCTTAGCTCAAGCTGGAGGGAGAGAGACTGTTTCAGATCGTCAATCTTTTCAGAGAGAAATAGGATTTGATCTTGATTAGCCTTCTGAACTTGTAGAGCTTCTTCCTTTTGATCACCCATGGCCTTCAAAAATACTTGATCCCTTAAATGAAGCTTTAGGGATATGTCAGAAAGTCTGTCTTGAAGCCTCTTGGACAGCTCATCATCTTTTTTAGTTGATATGTCCTTTATTTTTGTAGTGATTTGAGAAATCTCCTTAACCAGTTCTTCAGAGTTCTTCAGCAACTCTTGCTCTTGAGGAGATGTGGTATCAGGTTGTTTATCCTCTTTCTGAACATTTGGTTGGTCATCCTCCTATTGCGTATCAGGGTGAACTCCACGATTTTCACCTTTGGATAGATTTTCAAAGGTAGCGAGAATCTGATAAATCGTTGAGCTCCATGCTGCTTGGGCAGAATACAACTTCATAAATTCGTTTTGATCTTCTTCAAGGATAGCGTGAGATGACTCCATGATTGTAGACTTGGGCAGAATCCTTCTTCCATCTGAGTCTGCTCGATAATCGTAGAGGATGTAATAATTTTCAGCGTGTTTGTATATCTTGAAGTGAGACTTATCTTTGATCAGCAAAGTTGCAAACTTCTTCACTCTTGGAAAGTTTTGTGCCACCAATTCTAGGTTGGGGAGTTTGAGAGAAGCACCATGGAAGATAACTACTGTCTCCAATGAGAGATGCCTTTGCCCATGACATGTGAGGATGAAACCATCGTATAGAATGATCCTTGACTTCAGTATCATAAAGCAAGGTTGAGGAATCTAGCTTTATAGTATCTTGATGGTAGAGTAGATGTGTTGCAGTCATTTCCACCACTTGCAACCTTCCATTCACATAATTTATCCATTTCTTTGGAAGTGCATCTAGTGGTTCTTCAACAATTTCTACCACTATTCTCCTCTTGCGTTGAATAGGACAAGAAATATGAAGATCTTCAGGCATGTCATCCTTAGGACTGAAGTCTCCTTTACTTTTGTTCTGACCTGAGCTGGAGTCAGATTGGCATAGACTTCCTTCAACTGACTCATCAGTTAGTTCATGCATTTGATCATCGTCATCAGCATTATCATCATCAGAGCTTGCCTTTGCAGATACACTAGTCTCTTCTAGCTCTGTAGTCTTCAGCTTTTTACTGCTATTCTTTGTAGATATCTTCACTCGTCTTTCCTTTGATGCAGCCTCATCATCACTGAGCTCTATAATAGCTGTAGACGATTCTCCTTTCTTTCCAGAAATAGCTTGAGCAAGCAATCTGTTGCTCTTTCTTTGTTTTGGAAAGTCAGCTATAGAAGATTCAGATCTCTTTTCAACTTCAGTCTCTGAAGTCTCTGACTCATCAGACAGACTTCTTTGAGATTCAACAGCAAGAGTGACAGATACTTCTTCTTTAGATTCTTCATATTTTATCCCATCAGATGAACTTCTTGACACTTCAGCACTAGGAGATCTAACTGCTTCATGTTCAGATTCTCCCTTATCAGCAGAATGGCTACCTTGAGGATTAGCCATAGAGCTTGCATATTCTTCTTCATCATCAGACTTGCTCTTTAAAGAGTCATCCTTAAAGTTCTCAGTTCCCACCTTATCTTCTGGTTCTACGTTCTCTTCTTTAGTAGATAGACTTGTTTGGGAAACTGACTTCTGCTTCTGCACCATTTTAGCTTTCTTCTTCAAAGGCTTTGCAGACTTGGGCTCTGGGATAATTGCACCGTTAGAGGATAAAGACTCTTCTTCTTCCACAGCACTTGCTTTCCTCTTCTTTGAAGCACTCTTGCTACTGCTGCCATGTGTTAGGCGTTTGTTCTCCATTGGATTCTTCTTCCAGTTTGCAAACAGCTGTGTAGTCATTATCTTATGGCTATTAAGGACTTCACCCTCATCATTCTTAATTTTGTTCTTCAACCTCTTCTTCAGAGTGATGCTCAAAAACCTTCCATGGAAAACCTTAGTGAGTGGTTTCCCTGTTAACCTCTTCTTCTCTACCCTTTCCAACCATTTGGACATTTGGTCAATCAGGATAACTCCAAAATTTATCTGCTTGTTCAGAACTATTGCAGACATGATTTTCAGCTGTTGATCAATCATAGTATCATGTGCAGTGTCCTTGCATAGTATACATTTGCATACAATCTCTGCAAGGAACTCAAACTCTGCAAGAAAATCCTTCTTCTTCATGTCATTCAAACTAGGGTTTCTTCTATATCCCATAATATTCTTGGCTCCTTCAATGTCAACTTCATCAAGGCTTTTCAGTCCTAGGTCAGGAAAACCAAAGCACTGATTGATATCAGAAGACTTCAGCTTTAGAATCTGCCCTTTTACTTTGGTAGAAAGAGTCCCAGAACTCATAGTTACATTTGAGTGAAATTCTTTAACCATGTCAATATATATCTGAGTGTTTGACTCAAGGCTTTCTGAGAATCCAGCCTTCTTCACCAGTTCAAGAATATCTCTGAACTTCTTCTCAGATTTCTCGAACGTCTTGGTTCCGAGCTGAATGCCAGTGATTACTCGCCAGTTTTCCATTTGAAGAGTTAGGGTTTTCTGAGTATAACTCTGTGAGGACCTTGTGAGATGTCAAGGAGCGATTCAAGATTTAATAACTATTTGAGAGGATCTTGGTGTTTGGAAGTATTTAGGTTTTGGCTTTGAGATGATGAGTGTATGAGTTTGACAGGTTTACAGCTTTTGATGAACCCGCTAAAGTGAAACTGTCAATTATTTGAAATTTCCTCTTGTAAATGTTCCCTTCATGTTTCTTAGTGGGACAGCTGTATGTTGCTGATAGGTTACAATCCGTGACTTCTCCATCGTGTCAGTTAACCAGATTTGACCTTTTCTTCTATTGACTATTGACTTCTTCAATTCGTTGAGTGACTTGTGTCTTTTCTTAGTACTCCACGATTTCCCTGACTGCTCTACCATCTTTGCTTCTTCTTCGATGATCGTAGTCTGTGGTCCTGCTTCAATAGACAACTTCTCCATTAGACTCTAAGGGATTGACAATTCTCATCCACAGCTTGTAATCTTCTGAGAAGATGCTTTCTGTTGGGGAGTTCATCTTCCAACTCTGAATTTTCATTAGCGTTGGATTTTGTAGAGATTATGATTGTGGTGTCCTCCTACTCATTTGCTATGATCAGATGGTTGATCATAGGTACTCCACGATTTTGAGATGGGTGGCTGATATGGTTATCAGTAGTATGTTTTGGGACATTACTACTGACTATGATGGATATTCATTTGGTTCATCAGTCACAGAATTTTGAGACTCTACAACTGGAATCTTTCTGGTTTGGGTTAGCTCCTGTTTATCCTCACAACGTCTGGTAAGAATTCCACTTCCTCATTTTTCTCCCTGAGCTTCACCATCTCCATATCCTCATCTGTTCTTCCACAAATTCCACCGTCTTCAATTTTTCTTTATCAGCATAGATCATGAATAGTAATATACTTTCTTCAGATTTAGTCCTGATAACTGTTCAGGCTTAGAGGCTGCTACAGTTTTTCCATCTGCAGTTATACTTTGTCTGGACTCTACGATTGATGATAGCCCTACAATCGTAGTGAGAAAGAACTTCTTTGTTCTGTGACTTCTTTTCTTCTTTTCCTGAAGTTCACATCTTCTTTAGCTTGTCACTTGATCTTTTTGAGTTAATCAAGTTACTATCTTTTCATCGAAGCACGAGTTCTTCTTCTCCATAATTATCAGAAGACAGCCTTTCAAATCATTTTCTGACTGGAATCATCTCTATCAGATAAGCTTCCTTGATTCATGGAGAGAGATATCTTCGGAACTGATTACTCCACGATTGTTGACATAACTACGAACATAGTCTCCTTCATTTGACACCAGACTAGATGTTTCGGCTGCTCGTAGTCCTTCCTTAGAATCTTCATTATGAGTTAAGGATGAGGGGAGGATTCCTTGAGACTATCAACTTGTCAACATCTATCAGCCTTTCTTCAGTAATTTACCATTCCTCCTTAATCAGAACTGGAATCTCTGATGCTAATTTGAGAAGCACTAGTCATTGTGACACAATCATCGTGTGTTGACATGCACAGGCTTGGCAAGGTCTTGATCGTAGAGAACACTACAATTTTCTTTCAACTCCTTGATAGACAACTTCCATATGGTGATCAGCAATCTTGTGAGCTTCATATATGTGAGCTCAACAAGTCTTCAAGAATAGGCTTTGGCATAGAGTAATTTGTCAAGCACATTGCTGAAATATCTTAAGCCTCCAGCTGGTTAAGTTCTTGTGACTGAAGCCATCTGCCTCAGTATTCCTTAGTGTGGTCAAGTAGACCAAGTACCTGCAGGTTTAGATAATTTCTATTTTGGTATCCAATTTTGATTGGATCTTGCTAGGTTAGTTTCTCAAAAACCCCTATTCCTCATATGATAGATTTTACATCTATTTTAGCATCAATAAACATATCTATGCATGAATCAGATTTAGATATGACATTTGTCATGCATAATTGTGAGTGTGTGCAAAATTAGTCATTTTAATAAGACACTCTTTTTCTTTGATGGTTTCATCCTTTGCTTGGTTATGTTCACAGGTTTTGAAGGTTTGCAGAGTAGGAATCAACTTTATTACTTAGTTGTATCTGGTTGATTCATGGAGATGATCAGTTTCCAAGAATTTTCAATCTTCCAGAACTGATCATACTCTACGTATTATCAAAAACTTAGAACATAGGTTTGTGCATACATACCAACCTTTTAGCAAGGATTACTCCACTTAATCTTAATTAGATCTTGATATGCTTATGACCTATTTTAGACTTCTTTCAAGACGTTATCTTCAATCTAAAACTTGGGTGAAGAGAAAGTTTGTTAGCAATTAAGTTTCCAACCCCAATGTACTTTCTCTCTTCCCCTTTTTGGGTAGAGTATGGTCTCTTGATAGAATTCTATTATAGTGCATAAGGTGATGCAACATAATGTACACATTTATATTAATGAGGAACCGTACCTTTACACTGTCAGTTTCTTGACAGTCATTTACCTTACTAGAATGAGGTTAGGCATTGATGTGCATATCTTTACATTTATTTCTGACAGCTTGTTGCTCCAGTTGTCCTTCAATCAATAAGTCATAGCCTTGAAGAGATAAGATAGGAAGATCTTGGCATTTTTAGTTCTTTAACTCTCTTGAACCTCAAGGTTCACATCTAACTATTGTTTGGCCAAATCATAGTTGAGAGAATCTTCTTTCTCCTCTGTATAAGCACTTCTTAGCGTGTATGGCCTTTCATCTTTTATAATGGAGGATGCTTGATTCTTTGTTGTAGATACTTCTTGACTTCCCAACTCTGGTCTTCAGACTACAAGATTGACTATGGACAAGGATTGGTCTTGATGTTATGGCATTTAAGAACTGGACCAATCTGAGTAGCTTTAGGTGTATATACACATCTACCTTTACACATTATGTCCAACGTGTGAGCTCATCTACATTTACAAGTTACTTACTACTAAACTAAGTTTAGAACAATGTTTGTGCCTAGGACCAGACTCAAAGCGATTAGCTTTTGAATAGCATGAGAACCTGCTCTGATATCAATTGTTAGTTCCCAGTAGGCACACAATAGATCTAGAAGGGGGGGTTGAATAGATCCTTTGAATTTATAAAGTCTTTTCCATTTTAATTTATATAGCTAAGATGTTATCACATGACAAACATAAGAATCATTTCAAGCACAGCGAAATAAGTTAAATCTCCCCTTCATTGATATATTGATAAACATTGATACATTGTCCTTGGAGTTAGTTTAGTTGTAAGTAGTTAGTACATACATAGCAGTTATAGCAGTTAGGTACATAATGTAAAGACATAAAGTAAATGACAGAACGTAAAAGACACAAAAGGGTTTTAAGTGGTTCAGAGTCAACTCGACTCCTAATCAACTCTTCTGCACTCTCGCAGAAAATCCACTAATGAATGGGCAGCACCCTGAATCACTAATATTCCTTCAAGGGCAGCAACCTTGGAACTTCAGTTCACTTTTGCACTATTCAAGCCCTTTGGCTTGGAACTCCTTTAGTTCACTAAGAACTCTTCAAGCCCTTTGGCTTGGAACTCTAGTTCACTAAGAACTCTTCAAGCCCTCCAGCTTGGAACTCATTTAGTCCCTCCGGACAAGGACCCTTTGGCCTTGGCTACTTGTAGTTATAGTTGTTGTTGTTGTTTGTGCTGTACTGCTAAGATGTCTTGAAGCTTGATCATCTTGGTACTTATCAGCTAGGCTTGGTCCTCAGCATTCTGCTTCGAGTCTGGACCTCTTCTATGGTGCAGCTGATCTTCAGTCTATCCAGCTCATCTTCACTTCCTGTCAGCTGTCCACCATCACCACATAGTACTGCTAAGGCTTTTCATTGTGGGTTACCTTCTTTTGACCCTTAGCATCCTTTGAACCCTTCTTGAATGATATGCAAACATGGTTCTGCATCTTTTCTTGTTCAGCTTTTGGTTCTTCATGGTGATCTGTAGAGTGGCTCTTCTGATCTTCTTTATGCTTAGCCACCTTCCTGAATGCTATCTTCTTGGCCTTCTCGGCTCTCAGCTTAGCTGCCATCTTCAGTGGCATTCTCATCATTGTTGAGTGAAGCTTTAGTCTGTTCAGTCATTCTTTAAGTCTTCTTCACTTCCACCTTCGTAGTCTCACTGCCACTGAGACTTGTTCTCTTCAGCTCTGGTGGAACTCGTAGAGTCAACATTGTAGCATTCCAACAACTTGACGAATCTACAACTCAGCAACAACTCTTATCTTTGAAGCTTGTCCTTTAAATACCCTTCCACAATCTTCCCGTTGGAAAGTAGCCTTTGGAAGCTATTTGAATTGCTTCGCAAATCTCGAGTTATTTGGTGCAGACTGCTGATGTAACGTGACAGCTCCTTTTTGACTTTACTGGCACAGCAGTCTGCTTTCTCTCTACCATATCAGAAATGTCACTGTTCCATGTCAGGCTGGTACTCCTCTTTATTACTCATTTCTGATTCCGTGATTCGAATCCTTAGGAGTTGTCCTTTTGCATCGATGCTCTCAAATAGCAACGTTCGGATGTCAGTCGTTAGATTAAACAGTTGCCAATGCTTCAATCTTCAGATGTTAGAACTCTACGATTCTGATGCAGATGTTCTTGGACCTTGATCGTAGTGTGTCATATTGAATGTTGCTTTGACTGGCCGAGACAACACTACGATTCTGATAAGTGTTCTTGGATCTTTGATGTAGAACATCTCTTCCTTCATTTATGCAGTATTTCAACACTTCTACTTGCCTTGACTAATCTCAGGAACTGATATTTTGACTTGTCATTCCGACCTCTTCTGAATAGCAAGACACTTCAGATTTGTGGCATACCCAGCTCCTTTCTCCTAGTGATCTCCCGTTCACCTATCTTCACCATGCTTAATCACTTCTGTCTTGTTCTTCACAAATTGGCCGGTATCTCTATAGATTGTATGAGTTCCTTCTTTACTTTGGCGAACACTACGATCTTGAGTGATTCTCAAGATCGTTGTATTCTGTTCTCTTGACAGCTACTGCACTTGCTGACTTTCTCTAGTCATTCACTTTGCATGAAGTCTTCTTCTGATTAGCTTGTGGAAGACTTCATCTCAAATGGCCTCATAACTCAGTCTGCATATTGATAGAGTTGATGCTTAGATCTTCTGTTTCCTTGCATGCCATTTGGTGAGTGCTCTCTGGTACTCTTCATGTAGGATGTATCTTTGTAGCTCAGACCAGAGGATTCAAGCTTTGGATATATTGGGAGTGCCCATTTGATGAGAATCGTGTTGACACTCCGATTCTTCCCTTAGCGTTGTTGAGCAACCTTTGTGGAAGCCTTAGTTCTGTAGACTATAATTTAGCTTAGTTGCTGCAGACACTACGATTCCGAGATCAGACCTTGACAGACTACGATTCTGCCTTCATGCTTGCTGCCTTCGTCTGATCTTACCCGACTACGATCTCTGCCTCTGATGATCATTAGACTCCACTACTTTAAGTGTGATCTACAGTTCTTGACTTAGTTCTGGCAGTTTCTCGATCGGCTTATAGACAGGCTATCTCTTCGATTCTGAACATGACTTCCTCAGCAGACTACGGCTCCGAGGAAATTCTTCTTGACACACTACGATTCTTTCTCATTTCTCCTGGCAGACTACGAACTCCGAGATCTACTATCCTGCAGACTACGATTTCGCCTTGATAGCTCTCGACTCTCCTATGTCTCTCCTGGCAGACTACGATTCTGATGCAGATGCTTTGACAATCAGACAGGCCTATCTATTACATTATAAGATCAACCTAACAAGCTTGATCTTTCTATCTTTACAGTCCTTGTACATCATTTCTTTTTAAGGACTTTACAAAGCTGTTTTGCTTAAGTAGGATCAACCTAACATATTTGATCATTTTAGTCTAGGTCCTTGTACATATATTCCTATTATCTATCAAAGGACTTTATAGCTTTTATCAATGCAAGCATACTTGCATATTCATTCATTTATATCATAATCAAATCATATATAAATAGGAATAACATTCTTATGTATATTCCTAACACAAATAATAGAACAAGAATCAATTGCACTACGTGCGAATAATAACAATCATTATAGAGGTGAATAACTATCAATAATTATTCACTACCATGCTTGAAAAATAGTAACTCAAGTTGAGTTAGAAAACTTGTCTAATTCGTTGACTACTGCTACGCAATTAAAGTTAACTTCTTTTGTAAGACCTATCATTAATAAGATCGATCTCTTAATTAGCATCATATATTTTACTCATAATAATTTATCTAACATGTAAACATATAATCATCATTAAAGAGTACAATCATACTACCTTGGACTTAACACTACTATATCATACAATTTGTGAATTAACACTTATTAGATCTTTAAACAATTTATTTTAATTGTTTAATTAATGAGTTATTTAATTTCATTCAATTGTTAACTCACTCTTCCTTCGATTACCATTTAATATTAGTTAAATAGTAATTAACTATTTACCTTTAGTTATTACTTACAAATAACCAATTATAACTCCTCATTATTTAATGTTAATTAAATAATGGATAATTAAATTATTATTTATCTTTAAATAATAATTAATAACTCCCTTACCTTTGAATAAATAATATTTGATTTATTCACTTCATTCTTCTTTAATTATTCCTTATTATTTTAAAAGCATACTTAATTAACATTCATCTTTATTTATTATTCAAATAATAAGTAATTAATTCTATAAACTTTCATGCCAAAGTAAGTAAGTAATTACTTAATCTTACTTAATTATACTTTAATTATTATTTAATATTAATTAAATAATAATTAATTAATTGATTAACTCAATTTATTATTTAAGCTTAGTTAAATAATAAGTAGTTATCTTACTAACACTAACCCATTTTAATTATTACTTAACATCATTTAAATAATAATTAAATAATTAATTATATTTCATTTTATATGTATATAACTTAATAGCCCATTAGTGGCCTTAAAGTTATTTATTACAATATCTTGCTTTCATTTCGTTCCATAATGATCCTCAAATTTTCGCCCAAAATTTCTAGTTTGGGGTCCTTCACGGAAACGCCCGTAGAACGAAGTCTACAACTCGGATTTTGGTTCCGTCGGAGGTGTTGGATTCGTATCTTCCCGAACTCTAATTTTCATTCATCAAACATCAGATTCTGTTTTTTTTAGGTCCCGGAAATTAGTGCCAAAGTGACTAATGAGCAGGAAAATTTGCAACAGTTTAGTCGTTTTCCAGATTTGAGGTCCTTTACGAAAACGCTCATATCTCGAGATCTACATCTCGAATTTGGGTCCATTTGGTATCGTTGGATTCGTATTTTACCGAAATACTTTTTTCATATATCAAACACCAAATTTGAGTTTGTTTTGATTGCCAAAAACTGTCCACGAGTGACTAATCAGTAGCATATTCTCAACAGTTTGGTAGTTTGGGATTTAATCCATATCTTGCTCATTTTAAAACATATTTGAGTGATTCCAAAGGGGTTTAGCCCTTAACTCATGCATCTAGCATACCAAGAAAGAAAACCTCAAATATCACTTGTAGATCTCAACATGCACATGATAAAGCATACTAGTTAAACAAATTTTCCTTCAAAAATCTATTTAACTTCCTTTTTCCAAATCCCACCATATGAACTCATATAAATCCACAAGTCTCATTTGTTAAACTCAAGATCTAACACTCTAATCATGATATTAACCATATTCGACATGCACCACAAGAATCTATCATAAAATCACCTAGTGCATGCATGCATGTGCCTTTCTCTACTCATTTGGTACAAATCTCCCTTTTGATCTTATATTCAACTTCAAAAAAATGTTTTGATCATCAAATAAAACATTTATACACCAATAGATGAAGAGTTTAACAAAGATCAAAATTAAGACTTTTGTTTCATCAAAAACCCACCAAATAAGAAATCAAACTTTAAAAATAAAAAGAATCAATACATAATATTTTTTTTTGCTATCTTCCTTATCTTGCCACAGTAGCTTACAAACTTGGCATGTATGAAGCATAAGATCCTCTCTTCTTTTTCCTCTTGGCCAAAAATATCTCCCTCTTTTCTCTCTATGTTTCCTTTCTTTGTCTAGCTAAAGGGGCTTGAAGTGTAAGTGTGCAAATGAAGTGTAGTTAGTGGGAATGTGTATAATTAAAATTATAAGCATGCATCCCACTCACTTCCAACTTAATCATTACTTGCAAGCTTAGTCGCTTAACATATGTGTTGGACATGCTAAGAGGATGACACTTGTCATGGGTATTGGGCTCAAAGATTATATACAAGATATTGTCCAAGCTTTGTTAAAATTTGAAATTTTTTCCCCTTTTTCCCTCATGTGGCCGGCCATATCCCTATTTACCCATTATAGATTTATTTTTTATTTTTTTGTGTTATATACATACTATAACGATTAATTGTTCTTTCTTCCATGGACCAAAGGTTGGGCCTTTTTAATTAATGTTTGGGCTTGCAATTAATTAGTTTGGGCTATTAGTAATCAAGTTTATTTTTATATTACTTGGGCTACTATTATAATTTCACAAGTTGGGCTAAGTTAATTTATTTAACTAAGACCATTAAATTATATCTCCCAATAAAATTAGTGGGTTTGATTTAATCATTCAATTGGGCTAGCCCACTAGTAACACCTACTACTTGGACTATAACACATACCCATAAATTAAGAATACCACTTTACTTTCATAACCCAATTAGACTTGCCTTACTTAGATTATAAAATTAATTAATTGAGATGTATAAAATAAATCTCCTAAGATTAGTTTATATTTTTATACTATCATTCTCTTATATTATAACCCATTAGGTTATTTACTTACCATACCTAATGTATGTATTAGATTACCCAACTTTATTCTTAATCTCTTTACAAAATAAATGTATATACATTATATAATACATATTTATTCAATCACGTACATAATTCACATATGTCATAACATATTCCCCTAGTTTATTAACTTAATAGCCCAAATTAACTTAATAAGTTATAAACACTTGCATACTCATATCAATAATTAATTACTTAAAGATTGTAAATCTTTTCAATTTAATAATCAAGGCTAACATTCAAGCTGTGTTAATTTCTACTATAACTTATATTATTCTTCCTTGAAAATGAGTAAGTATACTTCTTAGTTAATAAATTAACTTTCTAGCTTAATCCACATATACCTTATATGGTTCAAGTACTTTCTAAAATAAAAAATTTATTCGTAAAAATTACACATATAATCATGTGAAATTCTCGGTCTTTACAGGAGACACTACCTATATGGAGAAAAGTGTGAGATATACACAGATCACAAGAGTCTGAACTACATCTTTACACAAAAGGATTTAAACATGCGCCAAAGGAGATGGTTGGAACTAATCAAGGACTATGACTGCGAGATACTTTACCATCTGGGTAAAGCTAACGTGGTTGCCGATGCTTTAAGCAAAAAAGATTGGGAGAAACTAAATATATTAACTGATCAGGAGCAGTTGATAAAAGAAATGGCTGGATTGGAACTGGAGGTGAAGCATCCGAAGGAATTGAATGAGATGTTGTTTCAAGTAGCTACTAGTTCTACGCTGGTAGACAAAGTGAAAGAAGCACAACTTCATGATGAAGAATGCGAAAAGATCAGGAAGAGAATAGCTGATGGTGAAGAGTTCATGTGACGCCCCCAAATCCACGTTCCTTCGAAACCTCTGATTCGGTGCAGTCACGATACTACTATCATCGAACTATTACATCTTTTAATCATTAGTAAAAGAATACAACTTTGTTTATTACAATTTAGAATATAAATTCTATTTATATCCAAGATCTCGGCTTTACATCATATTCGATGTTACTAAAATGCGGAATAATTTAAACTTTTCAATAGCCTTTGAATAAAATCTTTTCATTGATTTCATAACTTTGAATCAATTATATATCCTTGAATCACACTATATTATGATTCGCTCTACACAAATTTCTGTATAAACGTTTACAACTCAACTTGATATCCTCTATGTATTAGCTAATACATCTTTTATAATACAACAAGTATTAAATATCGTAAGCATATATCAAGTACACTCCTAG
This sequence comes from Panax stipuleanatus, assembly GCA_020205555.1. Classification (NCBI taxonomy): domain Eukaryota; kingdom Viridiplantae; phylum Streptophyta; class Magnoliopsida; order Apiales; family Araliaceae; genus Panax; species Panax stipuleanatus. The sequence goes on from CM035123.1 coordinate 23,102,799, forward strand.
AACCTAAACAGGGTTCAAACAATAATCTAAATAGTATACTCCGTTGTGATACTATCTATCTTTATCAATCAAGAAGCACAAAGTCTTTATCGTAAGCCCTTAACCTGCAAAAGTGGTTATTTGCAAGAGTGAGCTCGACAGCTCAGCAATTCTGACAGTTTTCATGCATCACATAGCATACAGCATCATACTCAGTTCATGCATTTATAAACAGTTTATATTTACTACGCATGTTGCTTTTCACATAACAAGTATATCATCAAATATCAACTTTCAATCTCATTTATATCTCATATATAGTTCATATATAAGTTCACATTATCACAGCATAATATAATTCAACTAACAATTATTGAATTCATATATCAAATAGGAACTGAAAGACTTGCCTGATTCGTAGTTTAACAACTACGACTTAACTGCTTAAGAATATCTACACTTCGTGTAATCCTACACAGTTATATTAACCATAGAGATCACACTCATTAGTCATATGTATCCACACATTTTTAATGTAATAATAAAGGTTACATTGTTGTCTAACTTGGTTCTTAGAACCTTCGTCTTACTTTCTTATCGTACGCTTAGTATAGCTAGGTACGTATAGATATAACTTAACCATACTTAATACCAATATTAACACATTTAACTATCTTAGTGTTCGACACAATTTTTTTTTTTAAACTCATAAATATATAATCTATATTGCTCTTACGTTTCTCGAACCTTATCGAAACCATTACGTTCAAACTTTCTAAGTTTCACCTTTCAAAATCCTTGTCTCACTTAAATTAGTCATGCAAGGCTACTATCTTCATCATACATATATGTGAGGTGTCATAATAATGTTAATACGCATGCTCACAATTATCTTTATCATATAGTCATATCTAGCATCCTTTGTTGCTTTAAAACATGTCTAGTTCATGCTTATCTAACTTTCATAGTGTTTATCAAGGTATGTGCACATACATGCCATCTAAGTGATGTTAAAACACTAGCATGTAGGCTCAAAAATATAAGAATCTAGCTATACCATGTTCAAGCAACTTAGTTTAAAAAATTGTCATAGTTTTCCTTTGAAATCGTTTTAAACCAAGTCAAAGTAGTTTAGCACATGCAATACAACCCTGAATCATTCTTTATGTTTATATACACTCATGACTTCAACAATGCGCCTGTGTTAAATATCAGAATTTAATATCACAAGTTTCATCAACTTCATTATTAATGTTTCCTACTTCCTTTAGAAAACATATATTATGTAACTAAAGCAAGTCATAATATGCAAAAAGGGACTCTCAACTATATGTTAAACTCATGTTCAAGCATATTTAAGTCAAACTCTCACACCTAGATTTTAACATATGGCACCAACTATAACTGTCACACGGCCTCCAAAATTCATGTTCAAAACCATAAGTTTATTTTACAAAACATGGGGTTTCCTTTCCTAATATGTGCTAGCATGCTCACCAATGTGTACGTTGTATTAAAGAACTCATACACCCTAAGTAAATCAGTATTCAAGCCTGTCCAAAGTGATATCATATGCTAGCATGGACAGAAATCACAACAGAACACAAAGCTGCTGGTGCAGTCCCTGCGCAGCTATCATGCATAAACCCGGCGCAGCTACGCCGGGGTCTGACCAAAAACAGAACCTAAGACCCTGCGCAGCTATGCAAGTACCAGGTATAAACCCGGCGCAGCTGCGCCGGTGTCCAACCAAGCCAGTGAATGCTCTGCTTCGGCAGAAACCAGCCCAACTCAGAATGTTCACAGCAAATTCGATTCTAAGCAACTATATAACAATTCTATCATGCTTATAACTTCATATAACACTTAACAACTTATTCTTACTCAACAATTAATCCATCCATGCTCAATTTCAAGAATTGGAACTTGACAGTAAACTTAAAATGAAGAACAAGAAAAGTATATTATACCTTTGCAATTAGCTTGCTAATTCACACTTCCTCTACTGATGTGTATATAATTACTCACTCTATATATGCTCTCAATTTCATACTTAATCAATTCTCAGCAATGGAAAAATGGAGAAGGAGAGTCCATATTTATAGAGCAATTAATGTCCAGATATTGCTCTTGTTCTTCAAATTAAACCAACGTAAATTAGGATTGTATGTTGGTTATGAAAGGGTAGGTAATGGGTGGTTGAATCCCATCATAACACCCACTCCCCATTCATGATGAGCTATGAAGCTAGGGAGTTTGCTGAGTTTGAAGAAGAAATAGGGAGTTAGCTTCACAGTGTATTCACGTGGGAGGGAAATGTGACTAATAATAAGGGACATGGCACAATACTCAGCATTTGCAATGTAGTTCCACACTTGGGTCATACACCTCTACATATAATATATACACTTAGGTAATATAAATTATGTATACATTTCATCCCATATAACTTAAGTTATAAATTAATGTGTCACACTGTAGTCCCAATAATACTATCGTATAGTAAATTTTAACTTGCACATATACAAATTCATGTACATTTCATCCTACCGGATATAATTCTATCGGGTATTACTTATTATAACGGTTATTAATACAGTTATAATATCCTATAGAAACCATTATCAATTTAAGAATTGCTATATGTTAATAGGGTATTCCTTAAGGTCTACCCACAAATATCATGTTACATAAGCAATAATATTATGTAACTCTCTTAATGCAACCAATCATACTATATAATATATACATATAATATAGCTATATTAAAGCGTCACACTGCATTATATACACATCTCATGTAACTCTATCACCTTACTATATAGCTTATATAGTCACGTCGCACTTTACACTTCGTACAACATATAGTTAACTATCATACGTTATATATTTTAATATCGCATGCTTGCACATTAATAAATTACTTATTTTATTAATTAATCTATTTCTCATTAATCAATGGAATTATAATTTTCAAAACAATTAATTAACATTTATTTAGTTAATTATCACAATAAATAAATATAAATCTTATTATATTTATAACAAATATACTTATTATCATGCTATCACTCGCAATAATAATAATTCAACATATTATTATAATAATAATTAATATAGATTAATTATTTAATTAATAATTCTTCCATCTTCGAATTAATCAATTCATTACCGAATCTATTATCGTGCCACACAAGGCATTTCTCACAAGCTTAATCTCAAGCTTATTATTATTCCCATCACTTACTACTTATAACATGTTCAATATAATTAGAACTATTAAATCACAAGGTTCACATATATAAATATATCGTGAATGAAAATATTCAAATATTCTATATAGCCTTTACGGTAATATAATAACTCAAGCTCTTAAAATGCTAAACTACCTCAATTAATTATACTTATAATAAGTATAACTTTTACGCTTATAATAATTAATATATATACTCTATTAATTATTCAAATAATAATATTCACGATCAAATAATAACTTAAGTTATTTAATATATTAAAATAACTTAGTTTTCTTTCATTAATTAAACTCCCTTGAAAATACATTAGAAATTATGTATTTAGCCATAACATAAAATATTATGTTTTCTCTAAATAAAGACATTTTTTATTAGAAAATAATTTACTTATTGTCTCAAGACAATATTCTTAATATAATAAATAAATATATGTACGACACCTTTACATATATATAGAAAATAGGTAATAAGTTTATTTTCTATAATTTGTTTCCATCAAATTATTTATATATAGCAAATATGTTTTAATGTATTTACCATATTAATTAATCACACTTATTACATCATACCAAAAGATATAAGGTAATATTATTATTCAAAAATAACATTCCCTCTTTTATTAAAATAATTCAACATTAGAAACTATTTTAATATCCTTTATTAGAAAAATCATATCTCTTTATTTTCTATAAATTGTCCCCAACACAATTTCTTCAAATATTAAATATTCATTTAAAGATATAATGATTTTCATCTCTCTTTAATAACGTATATATACATATTTAATGTTATTCGTACATTAGACTTTCTCACATATTACTATTCTAAGTAATATATATAAAAGTATCAACTATAATTACATATTCAACACACTTATTAATTCACTCATTTACTTAAGTAAATTAAACACTGCACCATATCATTAAGGTTCAATATTAACATTATATTACTCCATAATATAACTCTCAACTATGAATTAACCAATATTTATTCTTATTAGTTAATTTCTTAACTAACTCATGCTTCACTATCCAAACCTATTCACGGATAGCGTAAGTGCTATTAATAACCTATATTATATACATACTAGTTATTAATACACATGCACAAGAATATGGTGATTATGCATTAAGGATATTTAATGTCACCAACTTACTATGATAAAATAACTATTTAATTTATTTAATATAGATAGGAATTTATCCACTTTTTTTATCTCCACTGAATCGTCTCTACGCTAAATAACAAATATATATTAATAATATATTTATAAATCGCAAAAACACATATTACATAGTCCAAATTACCCTATGTAATATAATACCACATACCTCATATCACATATATATACTCTTATTCGAACCCATCTTATAGTTTAAGAATTTTATTTATTAAATCCTTATTTAATAATTTCTGAAAATTTGGGTTCTTACAATTCAAGTTCAAGATTGATAACGAAGGACTGTTACGATTTGAAGGAAGAATCTGGGTACTGCCAGGACCAGAAGTTAAGGAGGAGATTTTGAGCGAATCTCACAGTTTGAGATATTCAATTCACCTTGGGAGTACGAAGATGTACCAGAATCTCAAGCACCATTTCTGGTGGCCGAATATGAAGAGGGACATTGCTGAATGCGTGGTGAAGTGTCTAATGTGCCAGAAAGTCAAAGCAGAACACTAGAGACCAAGTGGATTGCTACAACCGTTAGAAATTCCAGAATAGAAGTGGGAACATATCAAGATGGATTTCGTGGTTGGTCTTCCAGCAACTCAAAAGGGTTTTGTTGCGATATGGGTTATAGTAGATCGACTGACGAAGTCAGCCCATTTCCTACCGATCAAGATTAAGTTCAACTTGGATCAGTTAGAGAAACTCTACGTGAAGGATATTATTTCTCGGCACGGTGTTCTGGTGTCAATTGTGTCCGACAAGGATCTGCGTTTTATGTCGAATTTCTGGAAGAGACTACAAGAGTGCTTGAGAACGCAATTGCGAATGAGTACGGCGTACCATCTTCAGACTGATGGCCAGAGCGAGAGAACGATTCAGATGCTAGAGGATATGCTGAGAGCTTGCGTTATGGACTTCAAAGGAAGCTGGGATGATCATCTACCGTTGCTGGAGTTCGCTTACAAAAATAGTTACCACGCGAGTATTGGCATGCCGCCTTACGAAATGTTATACGGCAGAAAATGCAGGACCCCATTGTGCTGGGATGAGGTCGGTGAACGTCAACTGTTTGGACCGAAACTGGTACAACAAATCGCCAAAATCGTGAAGCTGATCAGAACGAGATTGGTTGCTGCTCAAGATAGACAGAAGAAGTATGCCGATCAACATCGACAGAATTAAGAATTCTTACCAGGAAGCTTCGTTTTCCTGAAGGTATCTGCATGGAAGGGGAAGATTCAATTCGGTAAGAAGGGGATGCTAAGTCCCAGATTTATTGGACCTTTTGAGATACTGTGAAAGGTGGGTGAAGTGGCTTACGAGGTTGTGTTACCTCCGAAGCTAGATAATATACACAACGTATTCCACATTTCCATGTTGCAACCGTACAAACATGACTACAACCATGTAATAGAATACGAGCCTTTACAATTTGATAAAGACTTAACATATAAAAAGGTGCCTATTCAAATAGTTGATAGAAAGGAACAAGTACTTATAAATAAAGTGATACCTTCTGTTAAGGTAATCTGGAGGAACCACAGTGCTGAAGAAGCTACGTGGGAACTCGAAGATGTTATGATGAAGACGTATCCCCAATTATTTGCTTAATTAATTATTTAAATTCTTCTACACCGATTGTGGGGACAGAATCCTTTTAAGGGGAAAAGAATGTAACAAATGAGATTTTTTTTGTTGTGATTCTGGGGATAAAATCCTTTTAAGGAGAGAAGATTGTAACGAATGAGAATTTTATATATTAATTTTAGATATTTATTGAATTTAATAAATATTTAATTGATTTATTTATTGAGTTAAATGAAATATTTATGTGATTGATGTGGAGTAATTTAATTAAGTATAATATATTAATTAAATAAATATTTAATATTTAATTTAATTGATGTGTAATGATTTTATGGTATAGTTCTAATTTAATTGAGATAATTAAATTAGATGAAGTCTATGTGATAATTGTTACATGAAATTATAATTAGCAAGTAATTATAATTGTTATGAGACAATTTGTATATGATTAATTGATGTTAGCTTTTATTAATTAAATTAGAATGTTAAAGATTTAATTGATTAAAGTGTGACATTAAAAATATGTGTTAAATAATTTATTAAAAGAATAAAAAGGGTTTTAAATTAGTTTTACCAAACAAGACCCATAAAACTGTTTTTAAAGGGTTTTGCCAAACGAGGCCCTTGCACCTGTTTAAAATCCATTTTTTCAAACGAGGCCTTAACTATTTAAAAAGCTAGTTTTGAAAATAATTTGTTTTTACCAAACAAAGCCTTAAGGCTTTTGATTTTCAAAAACTTGTAACCTATGTAATTATTATAGGATTTATTATGTTCATAAATATATTGTAAGTTATATATATTGTATATATGTTATATATATATATTATATCTATAATATACGTTAGTTTAGAAAAGAGTTAGAAGAGTTAGTCAGTTAGAGAAAACAAAAAAAAACAGAGAAAAGATAAAGATAAATAGAAAAAGAAGAAGACTTTGAGAAATCCAAAGGAAAACTAAAAACCATCACCATCTTCTTCTTCCAACCACTAATCAAAGGAGTATAAATTCTAATCCTTGTAGATAGAAATATTGTTTTGATGTTCTTCATAATGTTATTCTCTATAAACATGAAATTTCATAGAAATTGTATGATCATGGTGTATATACATATATTATGTTTATAACATGTGTATGTAGGATTTGTATGCTTATCTAAGTTGTTAATTCATGCATATAGGATGAACATGAGGGATTCATGTTCATCAAAAAGTCACAACAATGTATTTTTGAATATATATATATATATATATATATATATATATATATATATATTATTTTCTTGTAAAAATCAAAATTTCATGTTTGATCGTTAATTGTTGTTTAGATTAATTGTAGATGATGATAGCATGTTTAGAAACTAATTGGCTATGCTTGAAATTGTGTGAATTGGTTTAAAAATAAAAGTACAGTGTTTAATTTCATCAAGAACACTTATCAATGGCTTTTCTTTAAAAATCATGAAATTGAGAGCTTTAAATTATGTGTTTTGATGATTCAATTTGTTAAGACATGTTAGAAAATTTAAAATTTTATTTCTGTAAAGCTTTATACGAATTGTGGCCCGGCGGGGGGGGGGGGGGTGTTGCAGAAAGGAAAAAAAATATTATTTTTGTATTTTCTTTGTAGCATGAAAAGTTAACCTAATGTGATAAATTGATGATATGCTAGGCATTGTAACGCCCGAGAAAATCGAGCGTTTATGTAAATGAATTTTTATTTGATTTATTGAATAAAATTTGAATTATTTGTTTATTAAACTAAGTAAGATAATTGTAGGTCATTTTATGACCTAGAGAATGCAGAAATGAGTAGGATTCTGGCTACGTGCTTGGAATAAATGATTTGAATTTATAAGACAAAAATAAAAGGTTTTTGAGAATAAAAATATTTTGGGAAAAGACAAAATAGACACTATTCAACCCTAAAGGTTAGGGTTTGACCCTAAGGGTTATGGTTTGAGACCCTATGCCATTCCGAGAGTTCGGAATGACAGAATGACGTTCTGTCGAAAGATTTGACGGTAATATACCGTGAAAAGTTAAGTTAGCCGAGAAAAGTTTTCCCGGGAGGAAAAGTACATGAATCACTATTCATCTATTTCTGCTGGGGAATTTATTTTGAAATTTTGAGAAACGCGTAATGATAGGAATTTGATACGAGATGGAATATGTAATAATATTTTATTTATGACTCATGAAGTTTTTGCGTATCGACTTAAAATCCTAACAGTTAGGGAAAGTGATCTAATGAAATAATTGTTTACGTATAATAATAAATGATTATTGTACGGAAAGAATTCGTGTATAATACGAGGTATTATACAAGAATAATGCGGAGAGAATATGAGAATTATACAACGTACAATACAAATTTTTATACGGAGTACATACGAATTGAATTGGAATTAAAAGTTAATAAGTTTAACCCATGGGTCGAACCGTTGGGTAAACGGGTGGTTTTAACCCATGGTTCAACCCACAACACATGTTGGACATGGGGGAACAAGGCCACATGGGAGCATGTGGGAGCACAAGGGGGGACATGGTTGGCCATGTGCTAGCACATTGGCCTTAACATGATGGGAAAGAAAGGAGAGGAGGTGCGAATAGTTGAGGAGGTTGGGCCTAAAAGACTAATTTACCCTAAGTCTTGCCAACTTCTATAAATATAGAGCTTGCTCTACATTATTTTGTTGTTTGACAATTCCCCCAACAAAGAGATAGAGAGAGAGAAGAAGAAGAGGAAGCTAGATTGAGCTTTGCCTAGTTAACTCATCAATCAAGAAGGAAGAAGACCATTGAGTCTCCATACTCACTCCATAAAGAACACAAAAGGTATAACCATAAGAAAGTATATAAACATCATATTTTCTTTCAATAACAATTTTGATAGAGAAGTGTTAGAGAAAGCATGAACCCTAAAAAGTTATAAGGATGGCTTAATGAGTAACTAAGAACCTAAACAAGCCATGCATGATGGAAGACTAAGAATTGATTAGGTACTAATAATGGACTTAATGAATTCATAGGAAATGGACTAATGAACATGCGAAACCATAAAAAACTTAAATGTTTTGAATGATTAGAATTAGTAATAATGGACCATGGGATTGATTCCAAGTGGTTTGGAGTAATAATAATGAAGAACGAAGATTCGGCGAAAGTTACGCGATTAGACGATAATCGTCCAAAACGTAAATATCTCGGATTAGAAGTTAAAAATCGATGTGAGCATCGAAAACGATGGTTTTCAATTGCAACATGTGAATTTAGGTAAATAAGAATTGCGAGGAAAAGAACGGATGGATTCCGACTTAAAACGAAGATTTGAGCATCGAACGTTCGCGAACGTTTAACGAAAATGTAAAAAAATGGACTAATAGGAGAATTTCTCGTCGACAAATTCAAAAATGAATTCCGACTTGATAGGATGGTAGAGCATGTCATTTATGAACTTTTGGCTTTCGAACAAACCAATTTCGAGTTATAACGATCAAGTTACGGACTCCGAAATTTCAAAATTTTCAAAGACTTAGAAATTTTTTCTAAGTTTCAAAGCTAGCGCCGCAGCGCCAGCCAATAGACTTAAATCCGGCGCCGCAACGCCACTCCCGGGAGAAAACTCTAGAGAGTAGCGCTGCAGCGCCACTCCAAGGGCAATATCTGAAGCCGCAGCGCCAGCATGTGAGAAAAGTTGACATTGTTAATAATTACTTAACCTTTTGCATATCATTAAGGGGATAGTAAATGATGTAAAAACAACATGTTTAAGTAAGAGTTTATGAAAATTAAATGTTAAATAAACCATAATGAACATTAAATAACTTAAATGAGTATTATTAATTTAACATTTCGATTAAGTTATATAAGAAGGAGAAGTTAGGCTATACTTGGTATATCGATGATGAATTCTCATAGGTATGCTTTATGTTATGCTTTGTAGACATTGTAAAGACTGAATAGACTACGTGTAAAGGTTTAGAAGACGCAAAGGCAAGTTTTCTAACTTCGTCCATACTTTACTATAAATGCAAGTTTTTTAAACTCTTGTCTATACATTATGGTTAGACAAAAGGTCATTGTGCATAATTGCTTATGCATGAACTGTTATTGAATAGCCGATGCCATTTGATTCGGCTAGACTGAGATTTAGCATATTTTGGTGGGTTTTTCCACAAATCTTTCCAAAATATATATAATGTTGTGATCCTATGCCGATTGCTTGGTATGGATTCTCAGGTAAACGTGAGTATGAATAAAACAAAGGTTTTAAACGTCGTTAATTCAACAGGCACATGAGGCTGCCACCAATTAAACGTAAACACGTTTAATGTATGAGTGTTGATCAATATAGAGTACTACAGGCTGATCACCTGGATGTGCTCGTAAGCTATATCGAACTTACGGCCTTAGTGCCGGGTTGTTTCTTTCATGAATGAGAACTAAAATAGGGTTCATGGTCATTGACCAAGATGGATTCCGAAGACGCTATAAAGTCCTTGGGAATGGTTTTAAAGGAATCAAAATGATATTTTGATTATTCTTAAGTACTTCATAACTATTGTACAGTTATTGAAGACCAAGGAATATAAGTCTTGATTTTTTGGTTTCAAGATATAATATTTAACTTGCTGAGCTGTTTATGCTCATTCTTACTTAAAACTAAATGATTTCAACTAAGAACGAACGGACTGAAGGATCCGAAAAAGAGAAAGGCAAGTCCAATCTAGACCAGTAGTGACCTCTGTAATAGTATAATATTAGTATTGAAATTATTGATATTATGACACAGAACAATGTATTGGTTACGAATACTTCGGAAGGAATTTAATAGAATGTAATAATATGTAAATTTATGCATTGATATTGATATCCTCAATTGAATGTATGAGTAGATTGTAGAATCGTGTAGCACCATATCTTGGGTTTGAAGGTAACCGGATTTGGGGGCATCTCAGGTTGGTATCAAAGCCGTAGGTTATAAAACATAAGGGGTAAAAACCTTAGGCTATAACATGGAGAAGTGAAGTAGAAGTTAGAAGTCAACAAACTCGGGTAAAGTTTTGAAAGAAGAAAGTAACCTTAAACATATTAAATGTGATATAAACTGTTCATATTTGATTGTATACTAATCCAGTTATTTATGTTTTATGTAGAGAACATTAATAATGAACATGTATAATGAAATATATGAGGTTAGCGAGGATTCAGTCAACTTGGTAGAAGTTGTACCAATGCCGGTGGCGGAGGTACCATTAGTGATTCTAGAGGGGACTGATATAGAGGAAGAGGACCCGTCCGAGTACTCTGATAACTTTGACTACGCGTCATTGTTTGAGGGTATGTTGGAGGAGGAGGTTGTGTGGCACCCCCAAATCCGGGTACTTCAATTCCACGGGACTTGGTGTTCACTGTACGAATATCATCTATCTATCTACCCATAGTAAATGCAAACCATGCAATAAATAGAATTAAATCCTCCCCTTATGGGGTTACAACATCTGAGTAATAAATAAAATAAATCCCAGGTCATACTAACCTTAAACATCCGTGCAGAATATAAATAAATAAATAAGTCTTACACAACTCTAATATAAGTCTGAAACATAAACACATAAAATAAACAAGTCTTCATCACTTGTTGACCTTGCCCTTGCCTTTGCTAGTAGAAGGCTCGTTGGACCTTTCGTTCTTAACTGCAATGTTATTATTACGCAAGAGTGAGCACGATTGCCCACAAGTATAATAATATGACAACAATATAATAACATGCGAGTGAATCAAAGACATCTGAATAAAGAAACTCAACTTTTGACTCAAGAATGAATAACAGGAATTAAGAGAACATCAGAGGGTCATAAGACCTTGAACTATGTCCTAGGTTGTAAAGTTTTTATGCTTTAAACCTTTAACAGTCATAAGACTATGGACTCTACTTCTCGTACTTAGGGGGATCAGCCCTTAGTACCATACTGTGCACAATATCTCAACGCTAAAGCATAAATAATCCCCTTTTACAGGGTTGTTCATCTCAGTTTTGACATCAGAGTCCGCACCAAAGGAAGTTTGGTTTGGATAAGCTCAATAAGTATTTTAGAATTTAGAACGTTCATCAACTATGGACTAGTTGAATCAATAAGGGTTCACTAGTCCTATAAGGTTCAACAATAACATCGATATTCAACTTGAATAATAAATTTCAAGAGTATACAATCGAATAAGTATTGTATAACTGAATCATGCTTTTAAAAGAGTTACAATATGTAATATGAATTTCGAACTGGAACAATTAAGAACACGAGCTTACTCGATATAGAAACACAAGTCTAAGACTTAATAAATGAATAAATTAGAATTTTGGGAACTTGCTAAATCAATAAGTTAGGGATAGGATACTTTCCTCTTGCACAAGCTACAAATATAATTACAATTCACTTCCTCAATGTCCTACACGTTACATTATGTATACGACATCGATTAGTTTTCATAACTACCATGTTTAACTGTTGAACTATTCACTTAAGTTCGACTTACAACTTGGTTTATAATATCACACAATGGCTAACCACATAACATGAATGTAAACTCACAACATGCATATCACACATGTATAGCCCTTTAAACAATCATAATCAAGTTTTACAATTACGATATTCAAGTTCGCACATAGTTTGTTAACTTGAACCTTCACATTATCTTATACATGTCAATAACTTAATTTATTAATCATGAACTTCAAATCATATAATATTCATGTATGTAACTTAAAACAACATCTTTTATTATCGAGAACACTACACTTGTGTGCATGCATGTCCGAAGCCCTCCGATTGCCTCCGAATACGTATCAGTCACAAAGATGGCCATTTTTACCCATTTTAACGATTTCAAATTGAAACACTTAAAGAATGAAAGTTGTAGGTCTACTCGTTATCTTTTCGAATCATCTTGAATCGCCTTCATCGGAGTTCGTATGAAAATGTTATGCTTATTTTACTACAGGAGGTCAAAACAGTCTCGAAAATAAAAAAAACAAAGGCTCCCGGACAGCCCTTATACCCGCTGGGGCGGGTCCTAATGCCCATGAACACCCGCTTGGGCGGGTCCCCCTGCTGGTGCACTCCCTGGTTCGCGATGAACACCTAGAGCAACCCAAATAAATTCAAATTAAACGAACGTAATGAATTTTAAGGCTACCCATAATGTAAAAACTTCACAGAAACGCTATACAATATTTCTAGCATGATCTTGGAAATTAAAATCATGTAATCACACAATCCAAGGCATTTAATTTCATTGTTTTCATACTTTATCATGTTTTGAAGGAAAATCAAGAAATTCAACGTTACAGATTCGTTATAACACCAATCCATTCGTTTAACTTCCGTTTTGTTCGTATAAACGTGTACAATTATATGCAAATGTTAATTCAAAGTTAAACCATCGATTCATAGTATAAAATTTGTACGTAAGGGCCGTAAGGGCCGTATGGCCATATATACGACTCTGTAATTTTTTTAAACCCAATTTAAACAAAATTCGATTACTGCAAGTTATGCATATATGGCATATAATATGTTATAAACACATATGAACACACATATAGCCATATAATGAATAAATATCAATTTTTTTCCATTCACAGAGAATTTTAAAGCACGTAAATGGAAAACTCTGTAACTTTTGAAAAATCAAATTAAGCATAACTACATAGATTTAATCGCATTAAATCATGTATACATGATATACAACATGTTATGATCATACAATAACACATATAAAATTATATCATACATTAATTATCAAATTAGTTATTCATAGAGAATTTCTAACATACGTTAATGGAAAACTTTAAGAACTTGAATTTAAAAACTTAGGAGAAGGAATTACCCTTGCTAGTTTGTGAAGATGATTCAAGGATGATGAAAATCTTCTCTCAATTCTCTGTGTTTTCTTCGTTGAGTTTTTCTCTCTAAAATTTTACTCTGATGAAATATAAAATTTTATATGTTATATGTTTATATAAGCCTATATAATTATACGCATATTCAAGCTGGTGGAGTCGTGGTCGGTTAATGCCCTTAGTGGGTTAACTAGCCAACTCCTCATAGGGCCTCGTTTGGCTAGCTCATTTATTTCTCTTTTCCACTTAATTTAATAAACTTTTATTATATAGTAAATCGTCACACTTCTAATTAATCAATTAATGTTATTTAAATCACTTAAATAAAATAGCATAAATCCATATTAAATCACATAGTCACATAATTAAAATTCTCATTCATTAATTATGCCAAATCATTAAATCTCTAATTAATTATTTAAATTAATTAGAATAACATTATGCTTATTAATTAATATATTAATCAAATAAGCTCAATTAAATACATACTTTGAATATAAAATTCACCACGTTAATTTAACTAATGTGACACGTATAATTAAATTAATCTACCACAATTTCATCAATTAATTATTTAACTCAATAATTAAATTATCGAAAAATATTTATTTAATTCAATAAATATTCAATTTAAATTATAAAAATCTTGTTCGTCACATCTTTCCCCCCTTAAAAGGATTCTGTCCCCAGAATCACTGTTCAATTAAAAATTTGTCCCGTTACATTCTCCCCCCTTACAAAGATTCTGTCCCCAGAATCACATATACAAAAAATTTAAGTAAATAAATCTGGGTAATTCTTCATCATATGCTCTTCGAGTTCCCACGTAGCTTCTTCGGCATTGTGGTTCCTCCAAATTACCTTAACAGAAGGTATAACTTTGTTTTTGAGGACTTGCTCTTTCCTGTCAACAATCTGAACAGGAATTTCTTCATAGGATAAGTCTTTCTCAAAATGTAGGGGTTCATATTCGATCACGTGCTTGTAATCGGGTTTGTAGGGGCGTAAAACTGAAACATGGAAGACGTTGTGGACATTCTCGAGCGCCGGAGGTAAGGCTACCTTATACGTAACTTCTCCAATCCTTCGCAGTACCTCAAAGTGTCCAATGAACCTCGGGCTCAATTTCCCCTTCTTACCGAATCTGATCTTTCCCTTCCAGGGAGAGACTTTCAAGAACACATAGCTACCCGATTCAAACTCAATGTTCTTACGGTGTGGATCGGCGTATTTCTTCTGCCTATCCTGAGCGACTACCAGTCTTCTCCGGATCACTTTGACTATCTCTGCTGTCTGTTGTACCAACTCTGGACCTAGCAATTGTCTCTCGCCAACTTCATCCTAGTATAGCGGAGTTCTGCATTTTCTTCCGTACAACGCTTCGTAAGGCGGCATGCCAATACTAGCGTGGTAACTGTTGTTGTAATCAAATTCCACAAGCGGTAGGTGATCATCCCAATTTCCTTTAAAATCTATGATGCATGCTCTCAACATATCTTCCAATGTCTGGATCGTTCTTTCACTCTGCCCGTCTGTCTGAGGGTGATAAGCCGTACTCATTCTCAACTGTGTCCCCATGCATTCCTGTAGTCGTTTCCAGAAGTTTGATGTGAAGCGCGGATCTCTGTCGAAAACAATTGACACCGGAACTCCGTGCCTCGAAACAATCTCTTTCACATATAACCTTGCCAACCGGTCTAAGTTGAATCTGATTTTGATCGGAAGGAAGTGTGCTGATTTCGTCAGTCGGTCAACGATAACCCATACTGCGTCGTAGCCTTTCTGAGTCGTCGGAAGGCCAACCACGAAATCCATCGTAATGTGTTCCCATTTCCATTCTGGGATTTCCAGGGGTTGTAGCAAACCACTCGGCCTCTGATGTTCTGCTTTTACTTTCTGACAGGTCAGACACTTTGCAACACACTCAGCAACATCTCGTTTCAAATTCGGCCACCAGAAGTGCTGTCGAAGATCCTGGTACATCTTGGTAATACCGGGGTGAATCGAATACCGTGAGCTATGAGCCACACTCAAAATGTCCTCCTTAATCTCTGGCACTGACGGTACCCACACTCTGTTCTCAAATCTCAGTAGTCCCTCACTGTCTATCTTGAATCTCGGTTCGGTTCCTTCAGATAGCTTTTTCTTAACCTTTTCACATTCTTCGTCCTGAAGTTGAGCTTCCTTAACTTTATCTAATAGGGTTGTACCAGTTTGCATCTGAAAACAACTTCTCGTCAATCTCCATCGGATACTTCACTTCCAATTCCAGCTTTTCCATTGCTGAAATTAGCTCCTCCTGATCAGTCAACATCATCAATTTCTCCCGACCCTTTCTGCTTAAGGCGTCGGCAACCACATTAGCCTTACCCGGATGGTATAAGATTTCACAGTCATAGTCTTTAATTAACTCCAACCACCTTCTCTGGCGCATATTCAAGTCCTTCTGTGTAAAAATATATTTCAGGCTCTTGTGGTCTGTATATATTTCACACTTCTCCCCATAGAGATAGTGTCTCCAAATTTTCAAAACAAATACCACTGCAGCTAACTCCAACTAATGGGTCGGATACCCTTTCTCATAGTCTTTCAATTATCGTAACGCATACGCAATGACCTTGCCGTTTTGCATAAGCACACAGCCAAGTCCTTTATGCGACGCATCACTATAAACCACAAAATTTACTGTGTCGTCCGGAATGGATAACACAGGTGCTGAACTCAACCTCCTCTTAAGCTCTTGGAAACTTTCCTCACACTTCTCTGTCCCAATGAATTTCACCGATTTTCTAGTCAAATTCGTCAGCGGAGTTGCGATCTTGGAAAAGTCCTAAATGAATCTTCTATAATAACCCGCCAATCCAAGAAAACTCCTCACTTCTGACGGTGTTTTCGGCTGATCCCAGTTCATCACAGCTTCGACTTTAGTGGGATCTATAGAAATTTCATCCTTGTCGATCACATGTCCAAGAAATTACACTCTTTCAATTCAGAATTCACATTTTAAAAATTTAGCGTACAACTTCTCTCTTCTCAACGCCTCTAATGTTAACTTCAGATGTTCTACATGTTCTTCCTTGGTCTTCGAGTATACTAAAATATCGTCGATAAAGACCACCACGAATTTGTCCAAAAACAGCTTGAACACTCCATTCATTAAGCCCATGAATGTTGCAGGAGCATTCGTTAGACCAAATGACATTACCAGAAATTCGTAGTGACCATATCGAGTCATAAATGCTGTCTTCGGAACATCCTTTGGCCTCACCTTCAGCTGATGATAGCCACTCCTCAAGTCTATCTTTGAAAAGTACCTTGCACCCTTCAATTGGTCAAACAGATCGTCGATCCTCGGTAATGGATATCTATTCTTAATTGTGACCTTATTCAGTTCTCTGTAGTCGATGCAAAGCCGCATCGTCCCGTCCTTCTTCTTCACAAACAACACCGGCGCTCCCCACGGCGATACGCTCGGTTGGATGTACTTCTTGTCTAGTAACTCTTGTAGTTGTACCATTAACTCTTTCATCTCTACCGGAGCCATCTGGTATGGTGCCTTCGATATTGGGGCCGTCCCTGGCGCCAAATCGATCACAAACTCAACCTCTTTGTCTGGCGGAAGTCCTGGCAGATCATCCAAAAATATGTCTATGAAGTCCCTCACAACTGGTATATCTTCCACTTTCGGGTTTTCTTTACGACTATCGACTATGTAGGCTAAATATCCTACACAGCCTTGTCTTAACAACTTCTTGGCCTGCATCATCGTCAAACAACTCGCTTGTCTAGGCGATTTGCTGCCATAAAACACAACCTTTGATGGGGTCATAAGGTTGATACACTTCCTCTGACAATCAATTACAGCCCCATAATTGACTAGCCAATCCATTCCCAGAATAACATCGAATTCCCCAAGTCTAATCGGGATAAGATCTACGTTCATAATATTACCCTTAATATCTACTCTACCGTTCTTATGTACATACCTAACAGGGATCACTTCTCTATTCGCAATCTCTATGTTCATGGGGTATTCTAACTCGTCCATAGGAAGTTCTAAGTTCTTAGCAAAGTCATCGGATATAAATGAACAAGTAGCACCCGAATCAAATAGTACATAAGCATTAACTTTATTGATCGGAATGATACCTGACACCACATCGCGAGACTGTACAGCGTCCTGTACGGTCATGTTGAAGGTCCTGGCGGTCGGTCGGTTGGTTGCGGTTGGTCCCGTGATAGTTAGAGCACTTCCACTACTGTTTCCCCTGTTCCCTCCTGATCCTGCCCCTCCAGATCCCTTCTTGGGACAGTCCCTTGCCAGATGGTCCTTTGAGCTGCAAGTGAAGCAAGCGCCCTTCTTTGGGTTCGGACAGTTAGGTGCTATGTGGCCTTCCTGACCACAATTGTAGCATACTCGTTTTCCTTTCATACAGACCCCCAGGTGAGCTTTGCCGCAGGTCAGATATGCTTCGATCCTCTTCTTTTGACCTCCTTGCTGATTCCCAGTTGATGAGTTATCATTCTACTTCCTCTTTTGATTATTACTCCCTCCCGTGTTGCTACCACTAGCCTTGTTGATTCCTTCACCTTCACTCTTCTTCTTTTTCTGATCTTGGTTATACTTTGTAACAGCGTCACTCCCGCCTTCAGCGAGAATGGCCTTCTCCAACACCCCAGCAAAAGTGTTCAATTGGAACATTGACACTTTGCTATACAACTAGGGCTTCAGGCCCTGCTCAAACCTCCTTGCCTTCCTCTGATCGGTGTGCACTTGATACGTGGCAAACCTAGCCAACTCATTGAATTTCGCCGCATATTCCGGTACCGACATATTCCCCTATTTCAGCTCCAGGAACTGGACCTCCATTTGATTCTGCGAACTGGTCAAAAAGTACATCTCGAAGAACATCTCTTTGATCCTCTCCCAGGTAATCACACCTTCACCTACCCGGACCTTATTCGCTTGCCACCAATAGCTGGCCTCAGATTTTAGCATGAGCGTTGCATAGGCGGTTTTCTGGTCTTCTTTGACTCTGGCGACGTCGAAAACTTTTTCCATCTCCATGACCCAGGTTTGAGCTTCTATCGGGTTCATGGTGCCTTTAAACTCTGGTGATCCCACCGCCTTGAAGTCCTTGAACGTTGTGTTCGGTGGAGCTTGAGGTTGGTTGTTAAGTGCTCCAGCAAGTAAGTTTGCCAACTGCTGAACGGGGTTAGCATTGGCGTCGTTGTTGTTGTTAGTTGACCCTTCCTGGGCCGGTCGACGGTTCGGTCTTCTCCTTGGCGGCATATTTCTGTTAAGATATATGCTTATTAGAACTTTATTCAATCTTTTAAATATTTAAAGCTTAACTTAAACATTTAGACATAATCAGTCAACATATTATCTCAAATAAACTCTGATATATTACTAAATCAAAAGTTTTAACATAATACGATAGTATCACTGCTATTTACATCAACTATCCCGAGATAAAGAATCTACAGGATTTAAAACATAAAATATTCCTCTGTTTATAAACACATTGGAATTTACATTATTAACTACCGGATAGGTTTCACAAAATCAAATGTTCATATCACTGCCCATTAAGGAGACGAACAGCTTTGCCACGCTTTTCTTCTATAATTCGGGACATCGTCCTGCGATCTAGCATGTACGACGGTAGTCCTTCGAACTGAATTGGGTACCTCATAACCCGATCCTGGGCCTCGTCAATTGCATACTGAAGTGTAGAGTATGTCTCCTCAAGCTTGGCCTTCTTCGCCCGACAGTTATCTTCTACGAGATCTGCTCGTCGTGATTCCCTTACCCAGGCTTCCTCGGCTATGGCCAGCCTTGCTGATTTCTCTTTTAGTTCATTCTTCAATTCCTCTATTTCCTCTGACTTCTGCTCGGTTTGGCCTTTCTCGTGAACCAAATTCCACTATACATTTCCCAAACGTGTGTGAAGAGCCTCAACCTCTCCATCCCTCAGCTCGATAGTAGACTGTTGAGTAACCGACCGATCCCTCCGCTCCTGAACAGTCTCCCTTAGCTCCTGAACAGTATCACGTAACTTTATGTTACGGTCATACAGCTCGTCATACATCTCGGCACTAATAGAGCTCGGCGGGAACTCTTCAGGGTCTTCCTCCTCCTCTACGGCTGCCTCAGCCTGAAGCTCAATCTCCCCAGGGTCTTCCTCAGAGTCCTCCTCTGAATCAGACACTGGCACATACTCCTGACCAATGACTGTGATCAAGGGTGATGGCTCTCGTTGGACTAACTGCTCCCAGACTACGTGGATATCTCGGGGCTCCTCCTCTCTAGCCTCTAGGGGTATAAGGTCCCTGGACTGACTAGGTTCTCCAGCATCTGTCATCCTGACAAATAAAATTTTAAGTTTTAGTAATTACGTGATGTTAATCGATACTCGAATATATAAGTATATGCACATAACACATAAGGTAAGTTATTATCTTTCTTAGAACTCGATAAGAGTTATCATTACTATGTTCTCGATCTCTAAAAAGGCTACTATCCTAAGATTTTCCCCCAACCTAAGGTTCATAACCTACAGCTCTGATACCAACCTGTGACACCCCCAAATCCAGGTACTTCAATTCCACGGGACTTGGTGTTCACTGTACGAATATCATCTATCTATCTACCCATAGTAAATGCAAACCATGCAATAAATAGAATTAAATCCTCCCCTTATGGGGTTACAACATCTGAGTAATAAATAAAATAAATCCCAGGTCATACTAACCTTAAACATCCGTGCGGAACATAAACAAATAAATAAGTCTTACACAACTCTAATATAAGTCTGAAACATAAACACATAAAATAAACAACAAGTCTTCATCACTTGTTGACCTTGCCCTTGCCTTTGCTAGTAGAAGGCTCGTTGGACCTTTCGTTCTTAACTGCAATGTTATTATTACGCAAGAGTGAGCACGATTGCCCACAAGTATAATAATATGACAACAATATAATAACATGCGAGTGAATCAAAGACATCTGAGTAAAGAAACTCAACTTTTGACTCAAGAATGAATAACAGGAATTAAAAGAACGTCTGAGGGTCATAAGACCTAGAACTATGTCCTAGGTTATAAAGTTTTTATGCTTTAAACCTTTAACAGTCATAAGACTATGGACTCTACTTCTCGTACTTAGGGGGATCAGCCCTTAGTACCATACTGTGCACAATATCTCAACGCTAAAGCGTAAATAATCCCCTTTTACAGGGTTGTTCATCTCAGTTTTGACATCAGAGTCCGCACCAAAGGAAGTTTGGTTTGGATAAGCTCAATAAGTATTTTAGAATTTAGAACGTTCGTCAACTATGGACTAGTCGAATCAATAAGGGTTCACTAGTCCTATAAGGGTCAACAATAACATCGATATTCAACTCGAATAATAAATTTCAAGAGTATACAATCGAATAAGTATTGTATAACTGAATCATGCTTTTAAAAGAGTTACAATATGTAATATGAATTTCGAACTGGAACAATTAAGAACACGAGCTTACTCGATATAGAAACACAAGTCTAAGACTTAACAAATGAATAAATTAGAATTTAGGGAACTTGCTAAATCAATAAGTTAGGGATAGAATACTTGCCTCTTGCACAAGCTACAAATATAACTACAATTCACTTCCTCAACGTCCTACACATTACATTATGTATACGACATCGATTAGTTTTCAAAACTACCATGTTTAACTGTTGAACTATTCACTTAAGTTCGGCTTACAACTTGGTTTATAATATTACTCAATGGCTAACCACATAACATGAATGTAAACTCACAACATGCATATCACACATGTATAGCCCTTTAAACAATCATAATCAAGTTTTACAATTACGATATTCAAGTTTGCACATAGTTTGTTAACATTTGAACCTTCACATTATCTTATACATGTCAATAATTTAATTTATTAATCATGAACTTCAAATCATATAATATTCATGTATGTAACTTAAAACAACATCTTTTATTATCGAGAACACTACACTTGTGTGCGTACATGTCCGAAGCCCTCCGATTGCCTCCGAATACGCATCAATCACAAAGATGGCCATTTTTACCCATTTTAACGATTTCAAATTAAAACACTTAAAGAATGAAAGTTGTAGGTCTACTCGTTATCTTTCCGAATCATCTTGAATCGCTCTAATCGGATGTTGTATGAAAAAGTTATGCTTATTTTACTACAGGAGGTCAAAACAGTCTCGAAAATAAAAAAAACAAAGGCTCCCGGACAGCCCTTATACCCGCTGGGGCGGGTCCTAATGCCCATGAACACCCGCTTGGACGGGTCCCCCTGCTGGTGCACTCCCTGGTTCGCGATGAACACCCAGAGCAACCCAAATAAATTCAAATTAAACTAACGTAATGAATTTTAAGGCTACCCATAATGTAAAAACTTCACAAAAACGCTATACAATATTTCTAGCATGATCTTGGCAATTAAAATCATGTAATCACACAATCCAAGGCATCTAATTTCACTGTTTTCATACTTTATTATGTTTTGAAGGAAAATCAAGAAATTCAACGTTACATATTCGTTATAACACCGAATCCGTTCGTTTAACTTCCTTTTTGTTCATATAAACGTGTACAATTATATGCAAATGTTAATTCAAAGTTAAACCATCGATTCATGGTATAAAATTTGTACGTAAGGGCCGTAAGGGCCGTATGGCCATATATACGACTCTGTAATTTTTGAAAACCCAATTTAAACAAAATTCGATTATTGCAAGTTATGCATATATGGCATATAATATGTTATAAACACATATGAACACACATATAGCCATATAATGAACAAATATTAATTTTTTTTCCATTCACAGAGAATTTTTAAAGCACGTAAATGGAAAACTCTGTAACTTTTGAAAAATCAAATTAAGCATAACTACATGGATTTAATCGCATTAAATCATGTATACATGATATACAACATGTTATGATCATACAATAACACATATAAAATCATATCATACATTAATTATCAAATTAGTTATTTACAGAGAATTTCTAACATACGTTAATGGAAAACTTTAAGAACTTGAATTTAAAAACTTAGGAGAAGGAATTACCCTTGCTAGTTTGTGAAGATGATTCAAGGATGATGAAAATCTTCTCTCAATTCTCTGTGTTTTCTTCGTTGTGTTTTTCTCTCTAAAATTTTACTCTGATGAAATATAAAATTTTATATGTTATATAAGCCTATATAATTATACACATATTCAAGCTGGTGGAGTCGTGGTCGGTTAATGCCCTTAGTGGGTTAACTGGCCAACTCCTCATAGGGCCTCGTTTGGCTAGCTCATTTATTTCTCCTTTCCACTTAATTTAATAAACTTTTATTATATAGTAAATCGTCACACTTCTAATTAATCAATTAATGTTATTTAAATCACTTAAATAAAATAGCATAAATTCATAGTAAATCACAGTCACATAATTAAAATTCTCATTCATTAATTATGCCAAATCATTAAATCTCTAATTAATTATTTAAATTAATTAGAATAACATTATGCTTATTAATTAATATATTAATCAAATAAGCTCAATTAAATACATACTTTGAATATAAAATTCACCACATTAATTTAACTAATGTGACACGTATAATTAAATTAATCTACCACAATTTCATCAATTAATTATTTAACTCAATAATTAAATCATCGAAAAATATTTATTTAATTCAATAAATATTCAATTTAAATTACAAAAATCTTGTTCGTCACAGGTTGAGTCGGTGCCGATTAATACGGTACTGCCTATTGAGGAGGAGGAGACAATGCCGACTAATATGGTATTGCCTACGGAAGTAGATGTGGAGGATTCTACACCGGGAGAGTCGATGAAACTACTGTTCATGACAATACTGGATAGAAATGTCCAACTAAGTAAGGAGGTCCATGACCTCAAGAAAGTGGTGGATGATGTGGTAGAAGATAAAGAGAATATGGAGATCTTTTGAGAGGCCGTGCACGATGAGAAAGTGCTGGCTAAGGATAAAGTCCGGGACTTGAAGCTAGAAGTCCAGGAATTGAAGGCTGAACTTCTGAACATGAAGCAGAAGATAGGTAGAATGTGCTATATTCATAGGTGCTCACACGAGGATTACCAGCAGCAGATGGCTGAGTACCCTGTAGAGGAAGGACAGACTCGGCATACTATTAGCCGGGACATTGTGGTCAGTATGGCCGATGCGGATTACATGAATATCGTGTTGCAGATGTAGTTCCGTAATATGTATAGAAAAGATAGCGATGTAAATAGCTATGTAAATGTGTGTATTACTAGTGATGACATAAAACCCTCTTTTGTATAGATAAAGGTAGTCTTTTGTAAATCCCAACTTTTGGAAAGTAATTGCGGGATAGTAATGTAAATGGTTGAACCATGTAATGTAAAGTGTAGTGTTATACTACAAGGAAGTATTTTAATATAAAGGTTTGATTTAAAATACTTGGCAATGTGATTGAGTTATTATTTGATTGTTAATAATAACCAAATGAAGAAATAAAGAATAATGAAATATTTTCGTATTAATAGAAAATGCCGCCAAGAAGACGTGCCAGAAATCATGAAGAAGAACCTCGTAATGAGGAGGAGCAAGGGAATAATAACCTGATGCAGGAATTTGTGAATCTTCTAGCTATGGCTGTCAATCGAACGAGAGGTACCGTACGCACTAATCCTAGGGTAGGTTGGGGAATTACCTTTAAGGAGTTCAAGATAATAGGTCCGCCTGAGTTCTATAGAACTACGGACCCAATAGCTGCCCAAGTTTGGGTAAAAAAAATAGAGAAGGCATTTGTCATAGCAAATATCAGTGAGGCGCAGAAGACTTCTTTTGTGACTTACATGATAAAGGGGGAGGCCAACTATTGGTGGGAAGCCAACCAGGGTAGGGCCGAAATAGAAGTGGTTACGTGGGAGCGGTTCAAGGAGTTATTCTTTGAGAACTACTTCCCCAAGAGCATGCAGGGGAGAATGGAGATTCAATTCCTAGAACTGAATAGGGGGACATAACGGTACCCCAATATGCAGCCAGGTTCAATGAACTGGCAAGGTTTGCTCCACACCAAGTGGACACAGAGTTACGGAAGGCACGACGGTTCGAGCAGGGATTGAAACCCTGACTCTACAATCGGATATCGGTTTTCCAAAGTGTTACCTTTGGAGTGGTGTTAGAAAAGGTGATTATCCCCGAGGGTGGTAGTGAAGCGTTGACCTTATACCACAAAGAGAAGAAAAATAAAACCAAGACTGAGGTATCTGTCAAGATCGAGGGAGCCAGTGGAAGTGGCCAGAAGAGGAAAGATTTTAGCTCCAGGAATACCGGAGTAAAACATGAGTTTTCCAAGAGAAAGATGGAAGCGTGCAAGAATTGCGGTAAGACTCATATGGGAGTCTGCCTCAAGGGTAAGGCGGTCTGTTATAATTGTGGATAGGAGGGGCATATTTTGCCTAACTATCCCAGTCCCAAGAAGAGTCGCGGTTGTTTTGTATGTGGATCTACGGACCACATGGCGCGTAATTGTCTGAAGAAGGGTTCAGATGGTGGGAAGGGAGCTAGCGATAATAAGCTGGCGGTTGGTGGTGCAGTACCACAGGGTAGACCGACTGCTCGTTATTTTAATATGACGGTCCAAGATGCGATAGCATCAAGCGATGTTGTAGCAGGTATCATTCCGGTCAACGACATTAATGCATATGTACTGTTTGATTCAGGTGCAACGTGTTGGTTTATAGCATGTGAGTTTGCTAAACGATTAGGATTACTCCCCGAAAAACTTGTAATACCTTTAAACATTAAGGTAGCTAACGACGAAGTAATTCCTATGAACTCGATTCATAGGAGTTGTTGTGTGGATATTAGAGGTAACAAATTGTCGGTATATCTTATACCGATAAAGTTAGGAGAATTCGATGTAATTCTCGGGATGGACTGGTTAATTAACCATGGGGCGATGATAGATTGCCAAAATAAGAGTGTGAATCTTTGGATTTCTAAGAAACCCAAGGTAGTGTTCTACGGTAGTAAATCACCGGGACGCTCTTGTTGTCTAACCATGACACAAGCTAGAAAAGTGTTAAAGAAGGGATGCGAAGGTTACCTGTTCCATGTTGTTGATACCCAATGTTTGGGAGCAATGTTAGAACAGATACCTATAGTCAACGAGTACGCGAATGTATTTTTGAGTGACTTGCCAGGTCTTCCACGTGATAGGGAGACCGAATTTGTTATAGACCTTGCGACAGGGACGGCACCAGTTTCGAAGGCACAATATCGTATGGCGCAAGTGGAGTTGAAGGAGTTGATGATTCAGTTGCAAGAAATATTGGACAAGAAGTATATTCAACCGAGTGTTTCTCCATGGGGAGCGCCGGTATTGTTTGTAAAGAAGAAGGATGGATCGTTGAGGCTTTGTATCGACTACCGAGAGTTGAACAAACTAACGATAAAGAATAAGTACCCATTGCCCAAGATCGATGATCTCTTTGATCAGTTGAGAGGGGCAAAATATTTCTCGAAGATAGATTTACGTACGGGGTATCACCAGTTGAAGGTGAGGGCGGAGGATGTACCTAAGATAGCATTTAGGACTCGTTACGGCCATTACGAGTTCTTAGTGATATCTTTTGGTTTGATGAATGCGCCAGCCGCATTCATGGACATGATGAACCGAGTGTTCAAATAATATTTGGACAAGTTCGTCGTAGTGTTCATTGATGGTATCCTAGTCTATTCCAGGACGAAGGAGGATCATGATGAACATTTGAGATTAGTGTTGAGGAACTAAGAAAAGAGTGATTGTATGTGAAATTCACAAAGTGTGAATTTTGGTTAGAGAGGGTGCAGTTTTTGGGGCACGTCATTGACAAGGAAGGAGTTTCAGTGGATCCAGCGAAGGCAGAATCAGTGATGAACTGGGGACAACCGAAAATGCCGACTAAGGTGCGGAGTTTCCTAGGGTTAGCGGATTACTATCAGAGGTTTATTCAGGACTTCTCGAAGATAGCTACTCTGTTAACCAACTTAACCAGGAAGACGGTGAAATACGTATGGATGAAAAAGTGTGAAGACAGCTTTCAAGAGCTAAAGAAGAGGTTGAGTCAAGCCCCTGTATTATCGTTATCGGATGAGACGGGGAATTTTATAGTGTATAGTGATGCTTCGCATAAAGGATTGGGTTACGTGCTCATGCAGCATGGCAAGGTCATTGCATATACATCGAGGTAGTTGAAGGAGTATGAGGGGAATTATCCTACTCATGACCTTGAACTTGCCGCAGTGGTTTTCGCCTTAAAGATTTGGAGGCATTACCTATATGGGGGGAAGTGTGAGATCTACACAAACCCTAAAAGTTTGAAGTATATCTTCACTCAAAAGGAGTTGAATATAAGACAGCGAAGATGGTTGGAGTTGATAAAGGATTACGATTGTGAAATCCTGTATCACCCAGGGAAGACGAATGTGGTGGTCGACGCCTTAAGTAGGAAGGGGCGGGAGAAGCTATCAATGTTAACATCTCAAGATGATTTGGTTTCAGAGATGGCAAGAATGGAGTTAGAAGTACGATGTCCAATCAAAGAAGGGGAGAAATTGTTTGCAATTGAAGTTCAACCCACAATAGTAGAAAAGGTGAAGGAATTGCAACTCAGAGCTGATGAATGCGAGCAGATAAGGAAGAAGATTTTAGACAGTACTGAAATAGTGTACAGTCTTGATAACGAAGGGTTATTAAGATTTAATGGAAGAATTTGGGTTTCGTGTGAGCCAGAGTTAAAAGAGAAGATAATGGATGAAGCTCATCACTCGAGGTACTCGATTCATCCTGGTAGTACCAAGATGTATCAAGACCTTCGAACCAATTTCTGGTGGTCAAATATGAAGAGGGAGATAGCATAGTATGTCAGTAGGTGCTTAACTTGTCAAAAAGTTAAGGCCAAACATCAACGACCTAGTGGTTTATTACAATCATTGGAAATTCCAGAGTGGAAATGGGAGCATATCATGATGGACTTTGTGGGGGACTTCCAACGACGCAGAAAAGATACGACGCTATTTGGGTAATAGTGGATTGTTTGACGAAGTCGGCTCATTTCTTGCCAATAAGAGTCGGATACAATTTAGACCAGTTAGTTAAGCTTTATATTAAAGATATTATCTCGAGACATGGAGTGCCAGTTTAGATCGTGTCAGATCGCGACCCAACAATTCTCTTTGAATTTTTGGAAGAGTTTGCAAGAGCATATGGGAACACAATTGAGGTTGAGTACGACGTACCATCCACAGACAGATGGATAAAGCGAGAGAACAATTCAGACGCTAGAAGACATGTTAAGGTCTTGCGTTATGGATTTCAAGGGGAGTTGAGATGATCATCTACCATTAGTAGAGTTCGCCTACAACAACAGTTATCATGCTAGTATAGGCATGCCGCCTTACGAAGCGTTATATGGACGGAAGTGTCGAACGCCACTTTGTTGGGATGAAGTGGGAGAGGGTCAAATGTTAGGACCTGAGATGGTATAACAAACGGCAGAAGTAGTTAAGTTAATACGAACACGGCTAGTAGCAGCTCATGAAAGACAGAAAAAGTATGTCGATCCATATCGAAAGAACAGGGAGTTTGAAGTCAGTTCGTATGCATTCCTGAAGGTGTCACCTTGGAAGGGGAAGATGCGTTTTGGGAAAAAGGGGAAGTTAAGCCCTAGGTTTATAAGACCGTTTGAAATTTTGCGAAGGGTAGGAGAGGTAGCATATGAGATAGCATTACCTCCAGAGTTGGGGCATATCCATAAAATGTTTCACGTTTCAGTATTGCGTCCCTATAAGTCGGATCACAAACATGTAATCAAGTATGAACCAATTCAAGTCGAGAAAGACTTAACCTATGAGGAGTTTCCTACGCAAATTGTTGATAGGAAGGAACAAGTGTTAAGAAACAAAACTATACCTTCGGTGAAGGTGATATGGAGGAACCACAATGCCGAAGAAGCAACATGGGAACTCGAGGACAAGATGAGGAAGGCTTATCCTCATTTGTTTGATTAACTTGTATTATAATTCTGGGGACAGAATTCTTATAAGAAGGGGGGGAATATAACGCCCGAGAAAATCGAGCGTTTATGTAAATAAATTTTTATTTGATTTATTGAATAAAATTTGGATTATTTGTTTATTAAACTGAGTAAGCTAATTGTAGGTCATTTTATGACCTAGAGAATGCAGAAATGAGTAGGATTCTGGCTACGTGCTTGGAATAAATGATATGAATTTATAAGATAAAAATAAAACGTTTTTGAGAATAAAAATATTTTGGGAAAAGACGAACTAGACACTATTCAACCCTAAAGATTAGGGTTTTAACCCTAAAGGTTAGGGTTTGAGACCCTATGCCATTCCTAGAGTTCGGAATGTCAGAATGACATTCTGTCAAAAGATTTGACGGTAATATACCGTAAAAAGTTAAGTAAGCTGAGAAAAGTTTTCTCGGGAGGAAAAGTACGGGAATCACTATTCATCCATTTCTACTTGGGAATTTATTTTGAAATTATGAGAAATGAGTAATGATAGGATTTCGATACGAGATGGAATATGTAATAATATTTCATTTATGACTCACAAAGTTTCTCATAGGGACTTAAAATCCTAACGGTTAGGGAAAGTGATCTAATGAAATAATTGTTTACGTATAATAATAAATGATTATTGTACAGAAAGAATTCGTGTATAATACGAGGTATTATACAAGAATAATGTGGAGAGAATACGAGAATTATAAAACGTACAATACAAATTTTTATACGGAGTATATACGAATTGAATTGGAATTAAAAGTTAATAAGTTTAACCCATGGGTCGAACCGTTAGGTAAACGGGTGGTTTTAACCCATGGTTCAACCCTCAACCCATGTTGGACATGGGGGAACAAGGCCACATGGGAGCATGTGGGAGCACAAGGGGGGACATGGTTGGCAATGTGGTAGCACATGGGCCTTAACTTGGTGGGAAAAAAAGGAGAGGAGGTGGGAATAGTTGAGGAGGTTGGGCCTAAAAAACTAATTTACCCTAAGTCTTGCCAACTTCTATAAATATAGAGCTTGCTCTTCATTATTTTGTTGTTTGACAAATCCTCCAATAAAGAGATAGAGAGAGAGAAGAAGAAGAAGAAGAAGAAGAAGCTAGATTGAGCTTTACCTAGTTAACTCATCAATTAAGAAGAAAGAAGGCCATTGAGTCTCCATACTCACTCCACAAAGAACACAAAACGTATAACCATAAGAGAGTATATAAACATCATCTTTTCTTTCACTAACAATTTTGATAGAGAAGTGTTAGAGAAAGCATGAACCCTAAAAAGTTATAAGGATGGCTTAATGAGTAACTAAGAACCTTAACAAGCCATGCATGATGGAAGACTAAGAATTGATTAGGTACTAATAATGGACTTAATGAATTCATAGGAAATGGACTAATGAACATGTGAAACCATGAAAAACTTAAATGTTTTGAATGATTAGAATTAGTAATAATCAACCATGGGATTGATTCCAAGTGGTTTGGAGTAATAATAATGAAGAAAGAAGATTTGGCGAAAGTTACGCGATTAGACGATAATCGTCGAAAACGTAAATTTCTCGGATTAGAAGTCAAAAGTCGCCGTGAGCATCAGAAACGATGGTTTTCAATTGCAACACATGAATTTAGGTAAATAAGACTTGCGAGAGAAAGAACGGATGGATTCCTACTTAAAACGAAGATTTGAGCGTCAAACGTTCGCGAACGTTTAACAAAAATGTAAAAAAATGGACTACTCAGTGAATTTCTCGCCGACGGATTCAGAAATGAATTCCGACTTGATAGGATGGTAGAGCATGTCGTTTATGAACTTTTATCTTTGGAACGAACCAATTCTGAGCTATAACGATCAAGTTACGGACTCCGGAATTTCAGAATTTTCAAAGACTTAGAAAATTTTTCTAAGTTTCAGAGCTAGCGCCGCAGCACCAGCCAATAGACTTAAATCCGGCGCCGCAACGCCACTCCCAGGAGAAAACTCTAGAGAGTAGCTCTGCAGCGCCACTCCAAGGGCAATATCTGGCGCCGAACGCCAGCATGTGAGAAAAGTTGACATTGTTAATAATTACCTAACCTTTTGCATATCATTAAGGGGCTAGTAAATGATGTAAAAACAACATGTTTAAGTAAGAGTTTATGAAAATTAAATGTTAAATAAACCGTAATGAACATTAAATAACTTAAATGAGTGTTATTAATTTAACATTTCGATTAAGTTATACAAGAAGGAGAAGTTAGGCTATACTTGGTATATCGATGATGAATTCTCATAGGTATGCTTTGTGTTATGCTTTGTAGACATTGTAAAGACTGAATAGACTACGTGTAAAGGTTTAGAAGACGCAAAGGAAAGTTTTCTAACTTCGTTCATACTTTACTATGAATGCAAGTTTTCTAAACTCTTGTCTATACATTATGGTTGGACAAGAGGTCATTGTGCATAATTGCTTATGCTTGAACTGTTATTGAATAGTCGATGCCATTTGATTCGGCTAGACTGAGATTTAGCATATTTTGGTGGGTTTTTCCACAAATCTTTCCAAAATATATATAATGTTGGGATCCTATACCGATTGCTTGGTACGGATTCTCAGGTAAACCTGAGTATGAATAAAATAAAGGTTTTAAACGTCGTTAATTCGACAGGCACGTGAGGTTGCCACCAATTAAACGTGAACATATTTAATGTATGAGTGTAATCAACATAGAGTACTACAGGCTGATCACCTGGATGTGCTCGTAAGCTATATCGAACTTACGGCCTTCGTGCCGGGTTGTTCCTTTCATGAATGAGAACTAAAATAGGGTTTATGGTCGTTGACCAAGATGGATTTCGAAGAGACTATAAAGTCCTTGGGAATGGTTTTAAAGGAATCAAAATAATATTTTGATTATTCTTAAGTACTTCATAACTATTGTATAGTTATTGAATACCAAGGAATATGATTCTTGATTTTGTGGTTTCAAGATATACTATTTAACTTGCTGAGCTGTTTATGCTCATTCTTGCATAAAACTAAATGATTTCAGCTAAGAACGAACGGACTGAAGGATCCGGTAAAGACAAAGGCAAGTCCAAGCTGGACCAGAATTACTGATATTATGACACAGAATAATGTATTGATTACGAATACTTGGGAAGGAATTTAATAGAATGTAATAATAAGTAAACTTATGCATTGATATTGATATCCTCAATTGAATGTATGAGTAGATTGAGCACCGTGTAGCACCATATCTTGGGTTTGAAGGTACCCGAATTTGGGGGCGTCACAGGTATACATTAAAATATTAAATGAGTAGTAATGTATTTTATTAATAAAATATAATATGTGATTATAATTTGAGTAATTATAATTAAAGTAAAGGTTTAATTTAAATTATAATTTGTTAAATTATAATGAATATAATTTGATTATTTTTAATCAAAGTAAATGTTAATTTAAATTATAATATGCTTAATTATAATTTAATAAATATATGTTGATTAACTATAAATTATAACTTGTTTAATTATAATTTAATTAATATATGATGTAATTATAATTTGATTAATTATAATTGAAGTGAATGTTTAAATTGAATTATAATTTGTTTAATTATAATTTAATTAATATGAAGTACATAATTATTATTTGATTAATTATGTGAATGTGTAATTATGTGGTGTGATTAATTATGTGATAATTAATTATTAACTTGATACTTATAAAAGAATGAGTTAACCTATATGGGTTAACTAATTATGTGAATTAGTTACGTGTTAACTAATTTAGATTATTATGGGTAAATATATAAGTGTAGGAAGTGTTAAAGAACGTGAGTTGTAACTGTAGCTTGCGCTTGAGGTAAGTTTTATAAACTCAAACTTGTTATTAATATACAAGTGTTTTAAATTTAAATATTTATTTAGATTGTCCTTTTATTTCTGTAATGGACAAGTACTTATTTAAAATTCATGATTTAATTAAAGTGACCTTAACTTAATTGTTCAAGTAAGGTCTATCTTATCTTTCGTATGCTTTAAGTTTAAATTCTAAAGCATAAGTTATTTCATAATTCGTTATTATTGAATTATTCTTGATTATTGTGAGTCGATTCAACTACTCCTTAGTTGATGGTTGTTGGAACTCCAAATTTCCTTTTAGCTATCCAAACCAAACTTTCTTTGGTGCGGACTTGTATCAAATACTGAGATGAACAACCCTATTTATTAGGAGAGGTTACTATGCGAAAACGTTAAATATTTGTGCACAATACATGGTACGAAGGGCTGATCCCCCTAAGTACGAGTTAAGAGTTCATAGTCTACATGACTGTTAAAGATTTTAAATATAAATATTTATAACCGAGGACAAAGTTCAAGGTCTTACGACTCTCAGATGATTTCAATATTCGAAATTCTAAATATTGAAGAAAGAATTATTGTTCAATTCTTTATGAAAGAAAAGTTATTCAAATCTATTGAAACTATTCAGTTATGTTATATTATTGATATTTCTAGTGAGCTTTTGTTTGCTCACTCTTGTAATTTAAATAACCATTGCAACTAAAGTTGAAAGTGTTGATGCTCCGTCAACTAGTAAGGGCAAAGGCAAGCTGAACAAGTGAAGACTTGTTTTATTTGTTAATTATGAATTGTAACAAGACTGGATTACTTTATGTTATGTTTTTATTTTCCGCATTTGATGTTTAAGTTAAGGTTAGATTAAACCTTGGGATATTTTGGACAAAGTTGTAATCCTTTTTACAAGGAAGATTTTTATTTAATTATAAGGTTGTAATTTATTTTGCATTCCTTATTATTGGGTAGATGTATGTTTTATTTAGAAAAGTGAACACCAAATCGTGTGAAAATGAAGTACCCAGATTTGGGGGTGTCACAGGTTGGTATTTAAGCTACAGGTTATAGACTTTAGGTGCGGGAAAAACCTTAGGTAGTATCCTTATAGGAAGATCGAAAAGATAGTGGTAATAGGTAAAAATAATAAATTACCTTATGTGCTATGTGTTTACGTTCTAGTATTCGAAGAGTGTCGACCGATAATCACTTAATAATTAAACTTTACAATTTTCTTGTTAGACTGACGAACGTTGGAGAGTTCAATCAGGCTAGGGAGAAGTTACCTCAGATGCTGAGGGACTAGGAGCCCCGAGACATCCATGTTGTTTGGGAGCAGTTGGTTAGGAGAGAGCCATCTCCATTGATCACCATAGCTGGTCAGGAGCATGAGCCGACATCTGATCCAGAGGATAATGATGAGGATGAAGAGGAGGAAGAGGATCCCGAGGAGGAATTCCCACTTCACTCTACTAGTGTTGAGATGTACGAAGCGATCTACGACCGTAACGTGGAGCTTCAGGAACTGGTGGACGAGAGCCGGACTACCATACAACAGCGAGACGAGACCATTGAAGAGCTGGATAGTGAGCTAAGAAATGCGAAGTGGGATTTAATTCACGCGGAGAGTGATAGAGACGAAGCTCGGGCTAAACTAGCGAAGCTGAAACACGACATCCAGGAAGAGTCAACAAAGCGTGCCAAAGCAGAGGAAACAAGCTTGAGGACTATTCAACGAGCAGATCGAGCTGAAGACGAGGCTGAAGCAAATAGGGCCAAACTGAGGAAAATGGAATACGCGTTCCATACGGCTATAAATAGGGCCCAGGATCGTGTCTTCTATTACCCAGCTCAGTTCCATGGTTTACCATGGCACGTGGTGGATCGCAGAACGGTGTTCCGGGTGATGGAGGAAGAACGAAGAGAGGCTGTGCGACGTCTTAACTGTTAGGTTTGTACGAAATCGTGACGCAATTAAATTGCAAAAATTAGCGGAAGCATGGTATATCAGAGTTTAAAATTTTCTACAAAACCATTACCCGGATCATCCTTTATGCAAATTATTAATTTAAAATGATAAATAAGAAGTTATGGAATCATACCCTTGTAGAACGAAGCTTCCACATGTACGAGTTCAACTCCTTGTTCTTCGTGATCTCTTTGAATTTTTGGATTAGATTTCTTCCTTTGATCAACGTTAGCCACCCAAGTGTTTGGCCTCTAGAGGTGATCCACCAAGGAAGATGAATTATCAAGAAGGAAGGTGGTTGGCTGAGTTTTCTATCCTTTATAGAAAAGGAATACTCTCCAACAATTAAAATTGCATCAAGTAATATCTATTATAAGACTCCTCTTATATAGATATTGGTCAACCCTTCTAATCCTATTAGATATGGGATTTCTTTTAATTAATTAAACTCCTTTAATTAATTTAGGCTTCCCACCACATTGGGAATAATTAATTAAATTCATTTAATTAATTTGTCTCCTAATCTTATTAGAAATAAATGAGAGTACTAATATTAAATTAATTACTAAACTCCTTTACAAATTAAAATAATAATAATTATAATAATATTAATAAGACTCCTCTTATTAATTTATATTTAATATTTCTAAAATATTAAATAATAAACATTAAGCTATTTAATTTATTCTATCACCATAGATTAAATTAATTACACTTAATACATTATTACGATTATGCCATTACCTTCTTAAATAATTATTCTTCCTTTTATGGTGTGACCCTTTAGGTTCTCCATATTAAACCGGTTGTGAACAAATCAATTAGAACATTTCTAATCTTATTTAAACAAATAAATTAAACTAATAATCTATGTAAATAAATAATATTTATTCTACAACAGGGATAAGCCTCCCTAGCGATCAACGACTTTCTAGATTATATAGATTTCAACATTAATTATAAAAGAACCTGTGAGTAAATAGTTACCGTACAATTCAATTCTTCCACCATACAATGTCCCAATTAAATATAAGACATGGAATTACTGTCAAGTCTTATTTTATTTAATTATATGTATTTCGATTAGAAAATGCACAACTCCATTTAATGCAAATTAGAAACTCCTTTCTAATTTCATTCCACCTTGGCCAAGGATTCATGGGTTGTCATTTACCGAATCACATAAGACATATCTCCTCTTTTACTAGAGGTGGTAGATTCTTTATTGATCATTCATTATCTCCATATGTAATTCATTATACCCAAGCATACCCTTTTATATACCCTAAAAGGCTTTAAGAAATAAGTCAAAGTATAATTCATTACATACAAGATACTATGATGATCTCAAGTCCAAGGATCACTTGTACTACTATCACATTAGGAATTTCTATTGACAAGCGAGTAAAACTCCATTAGGTTTTCCATAGCGAGTCACGTTTAGTGAACTTATTCTCCAATAAGCACCTACATACTTGCTTTAGTGTCTCCACATAAATGATCATGAGATTAATCATCCTCATCCAATGACCAAGCAACATATGTACCAATCTATCCGGATTTACTAATCCTATTTTTAGTAATTCCACGATTGGGAACTATTTTAGTTTTAAAGCTTTCTAAGAATTTATATCTCATTTGCATGATCAACATCATGATTCTAAAAAGCATTGCTTAAAACTATGGGTTATTTACATATTATAAAATAGCACCATGTAGATAATTAAATGCCTTTAATAAGTTAATACTTTTATTAATAAATAAATAAGATCGTCTCCAAAGTAGATGTTTTATCATCATACATGATTGGCTTGTATGCATACAACATTCAATCTCCCACTTGCACTAAAGCCAATCGCCATGGTATCTCATACCAACTTCACTAAGTGACGATCAAACTGTTGTTGTGTTATAGCTTTAGTAAATGGATCTGCAATGTTATCCTGAGAGACTACACGCTCTAAGGTGACGTCTCATCTTTCAATGATTTCTTTAATCAAAGTGCCGCAACACATATTTAGATTCAAGATGAGACTTAAGAACTATTCGTAGTTCTGTAATAAACTTTTCATCCGAAACATCAACTTGCAGCTTCACTTACAGTTATATACTTTGTCTTTGTCACTAAACCAGCAACCTTTTATTGTTTAGAACCTTTCTAATTCACTGCACCATCTTTCAAGGTAACGACTTACCCTAAAGTGGATTTGCTATCGTCTTGGTCAATCTGAAAACTTGAGTCTGTTTAGCACTCTAGTTTAATTTAGACTCATCATGTGATATGATGACATCCTTAGTGTAGTTAAGTACTTTAAGATGTTTATCACTGTCTCACAGTGATCTTCTCTAGAATATGACTGATCAATATCAAGTCTCGTATATTTCATTGCATACATGATAGTAACTCATGCGATCTCTCTTTTATTGAGGATAATTTTAGAGAGATTCACTCCATGGCTCATCATCATGAGACACCTTTTGAAGTTTGCCATGCTAAACGCCTTTAGCATCTAATGAATATATGTTTCCTTGGGTTTAGCCGAACATCCTTTTAAATATATCAATAAAGATTTATATCCCCAATGTGGGATGTTCTACCCAAATCATTCATGGAGGAATGTTTAAACAATTTTATTTTGATCGATTTTAGCATAGGAATTTCATTCCCTATCAGTAATATATCATCAACATATAATACAAGGAATGAAATAGCGCTCCCAATAACCTTCTTGTACACACATGGTTCATCCTCATTTTTGATAAAATTAAACTCTTTGATTATCTAATCAAAATGAATGTTCCATCTACGAGAATCTTTCTTCAATCCATGAATGGATTGTTGTAGCTCATATATATGATTTTCTTCAACCATTGAAATAAAAAACTATCTGGTTGTATCATACATACATTCTCCTCTAATAATGTATATTTGAGGAAGGACGTCTCCACGTCCATTTTGCCAGATTAAGCAATAATAAGCTGCAATCGCAAGTAAAATCCAAATGGACTTGAGCATAGCTTCAAAATCTATTTTAAATTTTATGGTCATCTACCATTTCTCTGAGTCTTTATTACTCATAGTCTGTTCGTAATTCAATGGATCATCATCATCCATGATGTGTACCTCATCATCATCCTCTGTGACGAATCCATACCTTTTAGGTATCTTCGGTACCTTTCCAAATTTACGAATAGGGTGTTGTACAATAGGTTTCTCTACTTGGACAGGTTCATCCACTTGATCTGTAGTGGTTTGTGGTTCTTGATTTTTTTCAAGATCTATTTTTCTCCCACTAGCCCCTTCAAGGATAAACTCATTTTCCAAGAAGGCAACGTGTTTCGCAACAAACACCTTTTGTTCAGTAGGATTGTAGAAATAGTATCCTAAACATTCTTTAGGATATCCACAAACGTGAACTTATCAGATCTTGTCCCAAGCTTATCATTTTGAAACCTTTTCACATAAGCTGGACATCCCCAAATCTTAACATGCTTGAGACTATGTTTCCTCCCTGTCCACATCTCATATGGAGTCTTGGGGACTAATTTGGTGGAGACCTTATTTAGTAGATATGTATCCGTTTCTAGGGCATGACCCCAGAATAAAATTGGAAGAACCATATCCAATAATGTTCGATTTCTTCTTTTAGATATTCCATTTAACTATGGTGTACCTGGTGGAGTCCATTGTGAAATTATACCATTTTCTTTGAAATAATCGAGAAAATCACCGCTTAAGTATTCACCACCTCGATTTGATCGAAGAATCTTAATACTCTTGCCTGTTTGTTTCTCTGCTTCATTTCTGAACTCTTTGAACTTTTCTAATGATTTGATTTGTATTTCATTAAATACACATATCCAAATCTTGAGTGATCATCAGTGAAAGTAATAAAATAAGAATACCCACCCTGTGCATTCGTTGTCATAGGTCCACAAACGTCTGTGTGAACCAACGCTAACAACTCTGTAACTTTTTCTCCTTTTCCACTAAAAGGAGATTTAGTCATTTTACCCATGAGAGAAGATTCACAAGTTGGATATGATTCATAATCGGATAGCTCTAAGAGCCCATCCTTATGCAACTTGGATAATTTTGTTTCATTAATATGACCGAGTCTACAGTGCCACATATAGGTATAATTAATATCATCTCTTTTTCTTTTCTTAGTTTGTTCTATTTGAAGTATATTTTCATGTAAGTCAAGTATATAAAGTCCATTTTGCAAATTACCAACACCATATAAAACATTGCTTTTATAAATAGAACAACTGTTGTTCTTTATTATAATGTTAAATCCATCCATATCTAATACGGTAATTGAAATAATGTTTTTAATAATATTCAGAACATAATAACAATTATTAAGATAAATGGACTTGCCCGAAAGCATTGCTAAACAATAAGTTCTTACAGCTAATGCAGCAACCTTTGCTGCATTCCCCACTCGTAGGATCACCTCATCATTGTTCAGCTTTCTACTTCTGACCAGTCCCTACACAGTGTTATATATGTGAGAACCAAAGCCGGTATCCAATACCCAAGTAGAATTATGACTTTCAGAAAAATTAATTCCAATCATAAATAAACCTTGATTGGAAGTCGAAGCTTCTCCAAGCTTCTTCTCTGCTAGAAACTTCTTACAGTTCCTCTTCCAATGTCCCGGCTCGTTGCAATAAAAGTACATTCCTTTAGCTGGTTCAGGTTTCTTTTGTTCCTTTCCTTTCCCCTTTCCCTTAGCCTTCTTGAATTTCTTCTTTTCAGGAGATACCTTGGGCCTCTTACTTTTATTGGAAGAATCCACCAACAAGACATGGTTCTTCTTGGATGGAAAATGACCTTTTGCAGTTTTCAGCATGTTAAGCAGCTCAGGCAAGCTGACATCTATCTTATTCATGTGAAAATTAACCACAAACTGCGAGAAGGTCTCATGGAGTGACTGCAAGACCAAGTCTTGACTCAACACCCCATCCATGACGAACCCAAGCTGTCCAAGGCGTTCAATCAAATTGATCACTTTCAGGACATGAGTCTCGACAACAGTACCCTCGGTCATCCGAGATCGGAAGAGCTCCTTAGATATCTCATATCTAGCAGTCCTACTCTGTTCACCATACAACTCCTTGAGGTGAAGCAGCATAGCAGAAGCATTCATTTTTTCGTGCTGACGCTGAAGCTCGTTATTCATGGATGCGAGCATGACGCATTGAGCCACAGATGCATCATCTTGCCACTTATTAAAAGTGGCAATCTCTTTCTCAGAGGCTGTTTTTGAAACAGATTCAGGGACAGTGGAATTTAGAAGATAAGAAATCTTTTCAGCAGTGAGAACAACTCTCAGATTTCTTAGCCAGTCCTCATAATTCGGGCCGGTAAGCTTATTTGCATCAAGTTTGCTTCGTAGTGAGATTAGTGATTTTGACATTTTTAAAATTTTGTATGTGAAAAGACAACATTTTAGCAAACATTCATTTTTATTAATTTTTGCATACGAAAATAAATTTAGGTCTTTATTTTAAATTGGTATCTCCCATTATTTTCATCAAACTATATTATCCTCACTTATATAGTTCGGCAACATCTAATAAAAGATTTGCTAGTGAGAATAAGGA
Organism: Panax stipuleanatus; assembly: GCA_020205555.1. Taxonomy (NCBI): domain Eukaryota; kingdom Viridiplantae; phylum Streptophyta; class Magnoliopsida; order Apiales; family Araliaceae; genus Panax; species Panax stipuleanatus. Next base: position 23,143,249 of record CM035123.1, read on the forward strand.
TCCCATTTCAAATGTATATAACCTTGTGGATAGCACAACAAGCGATATACAAATAAATAGGTAGTCAACTCTTGTCAATTACATCACCATATAACTCCTTTTATTTTGCTTCTTAAATCATAATGGTCAAGTGTGTGCACATCCGAACTAAAATGATTTAAGTTAAGTCCAGCCTAGCACTTCCATAAATTTAAAAAAGAAAAATGTTCGTCCTTGTGGATAGCACAACAAGACTAGATCGCTCAATTTTCTTGATAAGCATCAACTGTGATTAATTAACATCTTAAATACTCAATACTCGCCTTGTGGATAGCACAACAAGCTCATATTAAATATTTAATACTCTATTAATTTATCATGCTAGAAGGCGACGTTCGATATTCCAAATATCTTTGAACGCTTCAGACTTAATCTTGTTTCTTTGAGGGGTTTGTTATTATTTGTCTCATCTTGTTTAGCACGCATGTACACACACACATACACACACACACACACATATATATATATATATATATATATATATATATAAATACGCGTCATTTTATTAAACATACAAAGCATGTTTGCAAAAAATATAATATATATAATATTTAGCATGCACATATAGAATACTATATTCTACCCGGATTGATTATAGACTTTTATTCTAGTTTGGTTCACTAGAGCCACCAAGTGAACCAAAAGATCAAACCTAGGAGTGCAAGAATTTAAATTTAAATGTAACAATTACATTTAAATCTGGGCTCCATACAAACGGGTCTTCACGCGCTCCTTGTTCCTTGGTCTCCAATTTCTTCAAGATAATTCTAACTATTTCTATTACATTAAACTATTTAATTTAAATAAAAACCTTGATCAGTAGTCAAGGGAAAGTACGTAGGAGGGAGATAGAATTTACATTGAGAAAAAAATCAAAGAAGACAAGGTACGCAGACCCCATTTAATAAAACTCATTCATTCAAGCATTCAACTAAAATAAAATCCAATCACATTATTCAAATAGTCCATAATCAATCCCTATTTATTATCATACATATCACCATATATATCAATAAATAAATATTCATCTCATGAATTAAAACATTCTATATATATATGAGTATCATTTAATGGGCAATTTTAATTTGCATGAAATATAATTTCAAGATTAAAATAAACTCTTTGTTTTAATTATAAAATTATCAAGAATATTATATATATATATATATATATATAATATAATATAATCGCTCCTCATTAAAACTTTCAGGCAATCCGTCACTTTCGTTATTATATATATAATAATTGTATCAGCGTGAATCTCTTTGAAATCCTCCAGGAAAGTAGTCACGTAGATTATATATATATATATATATATATATATATATATATATATATATATAGAATATCCTTTTGAAATCATTTAGGTGATTATAGATCACTTTTAGAATTTGATTCAGCATCTCTTCAAGTGAATAACACGGATGCACAGTACGAAAAATCCCTGCAACGTGAAAAAAAAACAACTGATTTTGCAAAAAAAAATCATAAAAATAATTTTATACAATTAATTATGCCCAATAAATTTTATAAATACATACCCATACATATATGGAATCAAAACAATTAATAATTGCATAAAGGTTTAGCTCTGATGCCACTGTTGAGTTTTTACGAAATCGTGACGCAATCAAATTGCAAAAATTAGCGGAAGCATGGTATATTAGCGTTTAAAAATTTCTACAAAACCATTACCCGGTTCATCCTTTATGCAAATTATTAATTTAAAACGATAAATAAGAAGTTATGGAATCATACCCTTGTAGAACAAAGCTTCCAGATGTACGAGTTCAACTCCTTGTTCTTCGTGATCTCCTTGAATTTTCGAGTTAAATTCCTTCCTTTGATCAACATTAGCCACCCAAGTGTTTAGCCTCTAGAGGTGATCCACCAAGGAAGATGAATTATCAAGAAGGAGGGTGGTTGGCTTAGTTTTCTATCCTCTATAAAAAAGGAGTCCTCTCCAACAATTGGAATTGCATCACGTAATATCTATTACAAGACTCTTCTTATATAGATATTGGTCAACCTTTCTAATCCTATTAGACATGAGATTTCTTTTAATTATTTAAACTCCTTTAATTAATTTAGGCTTCCCACCACATTAGGAATAATTAATTAAATTTATATAATTATTTTATCTCCTAATCTTATTAGGAATAAATGAGAGTACTAATATTAAATTAATTACTAAACTTCTTTAGAAATTTAAATAATAATATTAATAAGACACCTCTTATTAATTTATATTTAATATTTTCAAAATATTAAATAATAAAAATTAAGCTATTTAATTTATTCTATCATCATAGATTAAATTAATTACACTTAATGCATTATTACGATTATGTCATTACCTTCTTAAATAATTATTCTTCCTTTTATGATGTGACCCTTTAGGTTTTCCATATTAAACCGGTTGTGAATAAATCAATTAGAACAATTATAATCTTATTTAAATAAATAAATTAAACTAATAATCTATTTAAATAAATAATATTTATTCTACAACAGGGATAAGCCTCCCTAGCGATCAACGACTTTCCATATAATATAGATTTCAACATTAATCATAAAAGAACCTGTGAGTAAATAGTTACCATACAATTCAATCCTTCCACCATACAATGTCCCAATTAATTATAAGACATAGAATTACTATCAAGTCTTATTTTATTTAATTATATATATTTCGATTAGAAAATGCACAACTCCATTTAATGCAAATTAGAAACTCTTTTCTAATTTCATTCTACCTTGGCCAAAGATTCATGGGTTGTCATTTACCGAATCACATAGGACATATCTCCTCTTTTACTAGAGGTGATAGATTATTTATTAATTATTCATTATCTCCATATGTAACTCATTATACCCAAGCAAACCCTTTTATATACCCTAAAGGGCTTTAAGGAATAAGTCAAAATATAATTCATTACATACAAGATACTATGATGATCTCAAGTCAAACGATCACTTGTACTACTATCACATTAGGAATTTCTATTGACAGGCGAGTAAAACTCCATTAGGTATCCCATAGAGAGACACGTTCAGTGAACTTATTCTCCAATAAGCACCTACATACTTGCTTTAGTGTCTCCACACAAATGATCATGAGATTAATCATCCTCATCCAATGACCAAGCAACATATGTACCAATCTATCCGGATTTACTAATCCCCTTTTTAGTAATCTCACGATTGGGAACTATTTTAGTTTTAAAGCTTTTTAAGAATTTAGATCTCATTTGTATTATCAACATCATGATTCTAAAAGCATTGCTTAAAACTATGGGTTATTTACATTGTTGGTCCGATTAGACGATGACACAATTAACGCGCAAGTATATGCGGCCAACGAGTAATAAAGAGTGAGTAAAGATATCGTTCCCAGGAGAAATTAACAGATAAAAGGTCGCCAAAGCACTAGCACATAATCATTTCAGTCTTATTTAAACGGGTGGTAAAGAGAAGGAATTAAAACTACTTTAAACTAGGCAAGGAAGTAAACTTAAACTAATTAATCCTAGAGTAAAATCAGATAATGAAGATAAGAGATTCTAATTTCCCCTAATGATTCGTCTAAGTCGACACACTTCCAATTAGGTCAAATTAATCATTAAAGTTGTTAGCCGAGAACACGAAGGTAAGAGAAGGCCATCTTTCGATGCACCTAATCCATATCACGTGCAATCCACAAATGATAGAATACACGTGAACACCCGCATTATCTGAACCCCTATATGTCTATGGTGTTTACAAATAAATAGGGTTTCAGGTCAAGTCCTCTATTGACTATGAGCGGCGCTTCGGCATATGTCTATCCTAAGCACAAATCATACGTCCAACGCCATGTGAACGTACAATCGCCCGCTATTACGATTAGATCTAAACCCACACTTCATCTTTCAATCCCATGTGGGTTATCACAGTAATTGGTCATGACTCAATTATGCAATGAAAGCATACATCGCAATAGACAAACACATAGTAATCAAATAAGACCATCATGGAAGGAATATCAAATTAAACTAATCATTAGGTTTCATTGAAAACTCAAAATATGATTTAAGTCATAGACAACTCGAATATATTATCCACAAGTAGATTATACATTATCCAAATACAAATTGAATACAAGGAGAGTGAAGAGATAGAAATTGAAAATCTTTGTTCTTTCTCCAAGTGTGGATCTTCAAATGTCAATCTCTTGCTTCAATCTTCTTCTCTAATCTAACCCTAGAATCTAACTAACTTACTAAACCCTAATCTATCACTAATCTACTCCTAATCTATACAAGAAATGTAAGGGAAATGGAAGAACAAGCTAGGGCTAGGGCTTAAGGCCAATATTTGATGGTTTTTTTGGGCACAAACGAGCCCCCTTATATCCCAATCAAAAGCCAAGTCCCGTGCAATTGAAAAGTCAAATCTGGCACAGCTGGGGACTAGCGCGGCCGCGCCCAAAAATGCACTAAAATCCGCGCGCCCGGGCCAAGGCTTTTTTGCTGCAGAGTCCTCTGGCAAAACGGCCATAACTTTTGATCCGAGAGGAGTTACGAGCTGCCACCTGTCAAATCAAATCTATCGAAGAGCTCTACAACTTTCATTCTTTCAGTATTGAGAAATAATGGATGGATGAAGGCTGAAATTGAGCTCCAAGTGACAGCTGTGCATGAAAACTCAAAATCGTGAAGTTTAACGCCCGTTGGTATACGGGGCATAACTCTCGCCTCCGAACTCCGATTGCGATAATTCAAGATGTTCAGGAAAGCTTATAAGATGCTCTACAATATGACCCAAGCTCTAATCTAAGAACATGAAATAAACATAAACCCCCCAAACGATGTCCGGATTGCATATCATTCCCATTTTTGCTTCAAATGCCATTCTTGCTCTTTTTGGCCTCTAGACCCGTGGCATCACCTTCATTGCTTCCTCACCTATGCTATCTTCATGCTTTAAGGCCATTTCAGTGCTTTGCCCCATTTAAGCATTCTTTTGCCCTTTTAAGCTCAATTTACAGTTGGAGAGTTTCTAAACATGAAAATTACAAAATAAAGCAAAAGCACATCAAACGTACAACGATACTTGAGTTTAAGCAACAGAATGAGTTAGGTTACTATCCGAATAAGTTTTCATAAAAGCCACTTATCAAGTAAATACCCCCAAACTTAAACTGTTGCTTGCCCTCAAGCAACCAAAACAAAACTAAACAAAAGATGCAATGCAGTATCTACAATGTATACAACCTACGCTGTCATGAATGTGAATCCAAGTTCCCAGCCAGCATTGAATTTTCAAAGCAATGCCTTAGAAAACCACGAGATAGTCGAACAAATAAGCTACCCAAAACAAGACCATAAGGCATATTCTGCAAATCCAAAACTATCAGCACTGATGTATTGTGCGTTGTGTGCTTAGCAACCATTAGATATGCATTCATATAAATAACTCACCTACTATGTTTCTTAGGGAAAAACAAGCTTTAACTTAAGAAAAATTGTAAATCATATAAGTTCTAACTAAGACCGTGCATTACTAGAGTTAAGAGTCAATAGGGGGTTTTCATTAAGCTTTTATTAGTCACGAGGGCGTATTCGCACTTTCCTGTGTACACTATCGACTGTGCAATGCCTAGTTCTCTTAGGCTCTTCAATGATATCCATGTAGCGAGCTTTCGACCAACGACTCCCAGACCAGACGGCCTTAGGGCGCTGGGTGTAAAGACACCCCTAGGGCTTACTTGCTAGAATATCAAAGGCCACAGAAATCGACGTAGCCGAAGTGTTTATTCTATTTTTTTTCTTTTTCAATGCTTTTTCTTTTGTGTTCTTTTTCTTTTTCTTTTCCTGCAAGGGAGTGCGTCTTACACTCCATCTCCCCGCATATATCATGCATTTCCCCTGTTTCCCCCAAACTTAAGCTTTTAACAGTCGAGTTATTATTATATGCGAACTGAAACTCTTTTATTAAAACATAGTTTTTCCACCAGAAGACAAGTATGTAAACATTTAAACTTAGCATATCATGGTGTTTACTCTATCGTGCTTACTAGGTTACACAGTATCTGACAGGTAAGGATTTACATATATGACCATGAAATCAGGCTTAAGTCTTAAATCAGTTCAACAATCAAGTGATTTCAGTTTCTTCACAGGCAACATACATAACTAACAAACTGAAAACTGGATTCATGCAGTATGCTCTAACACAGAATGCAAAACAGAATGCAAAAATAAAAGAAAAATTTTAAAATTTTCACAAATTTTAACTATTTACAACCTACATGGACTGTATGAACTAACTTACATGCAATAAACTATTTACATGCAAAACATGAAATGAATTACCTATATGCAAAATAAACACCAATACCCCCAAACTTAAACTGTTCAATGTCCTCATTGAAGGTAAAGGTAAAAAGAAAGAAACTCCCCTATTTGGCTTCTTATGCTGTATGAAATGAAGTGGCGCCCTCTCAGAAGTTTCCCCGTCTCATCTATGCTCTTGGTAAAATAAACTCCGCTCAACACTATACTCAAAGAACCAACCCAGCTCCATATCAATCATGCTCTGCTAGAGATTCCACACTCAATGTCTCAATTGACCAGGTTGAGAGAATGAGGTGGATGGGAATTGGTACTTTGGATTGAAGAGGTAGGAGGTTTTCAAAACTAAGGCTTGTAGTGGGGGGGATTGCATTAAGGAATTGAGAGTTTGGGATTATAGGGACTGAGGCTTGGGGGTTGCTAATAATTGACATGAAGTGGTACCCCCTAAAATCTGAAGGATTTTTCCCAAGACAGGCCCAATTTATGTGTGGCGCGGCCGCGCGTGGTAATGCTTTGGATTGGGCGCGGCCGCGGACCATTAGATTTTGTTGCTGCAGATTTTTGGCATGAACTGAGGTTGGCTTTTGCTTTTCATTCATTCTGAGCAGCCTTTGACCTGAAATACGCAGACAATACTTATTAAGCCCTCCTAGACTAACAAAAGTATATAAAATCTATTTACATCAAGAGAATGAACATGGAAAGATATATGCATTTATTATCCCAAAAATTCTCTAAAGGCGTATATGCAATGCAAGTGCATCAAAAGTATGCTATAAGCTCTGTAATCCCAAAAATATACGCATTCATGCCTAAGTTCAAAAATATAGGCAATGAACTCCTAATTCCTACAATATGCAAAATTTTAAACTAAATATTAACTAATAAGAATTAAACGAGGGGGAGGGAAATGTGATAGAAAGCATGTAAATGGAGAATTAAACAAATAGAGAGAGGGATGATGGGAAGTAGGTAATGGAGAATTAAACAAAGAGAGAGAGAAATGATGGGGTGCCTCCCATCTAGCGCTTGATTTATAGTCCTCTAGCTCAACTGTGTCTGCCCCTTGCTACCCAACTCCCCGACGATACTGGAGAACCCCTCCATCCATCAGAATAGCTGTGTGACTTTGGCGCTTCCCAGTAAGAGCGAATGCAAGTTTAAACTACCTAGCATTAGATAAGTAAAAGAATTCCCCGTCCTGAAGGTTGGGGAGCTAGGCAAGGGTTCCGTTTTGTAGGTCAAATGATTGGGGCATGAAGGTATAGACCACACAACGGACTCTTCTTCTATTCTCTTCTCTTCTGACCACCATGGTTTGAAGCTCACGGACTCTCTCATGTCATCGAGATTCGTATCTGTAATATGGCTTCCAAGGGGGCAAGGGTGTGCAAACTTGACTGGCTTGTTCCACTTAGGCGGAGGAGGCTCTTGGGGGATTGTCACTGTTGGTTCACATTCATACTCCACAGCTCCAATTGGCTCCTCGATATCCATTGCCTTTCGCTCGTCCAGTTCTAAGTGCACTTCGGGCTCTTCATCAGTCTCTGCACCCATGCCATAGCACCATGTATCTTGGGGTTCATAACTTACGGCTTCAGTCATTGGAGGTACAAGATCTTGCATTGTTGTCTTTTGTTTATATACCTCCTCCTTCCTTAATGTCGTGCTAATATGCTCCACCCAAGTCTGAAGATCCTCAATTGACTTCTCTTGTTCGACCAAGATCTCATTTATTGATGCTAATGAGCTACCCCACATAGTGTCCAATCCTTCCTTTTCTGTTTCAGCCACGGGCTCCCTGTATTGAGGCTTACTGGTAGAAGCATAGTTAATTGGGGCCATCTGATATTAAAATTTTTAGTTTGATGATTCCTGGCTCCCAAACAACTCCTCTTGGTTTTCTGAGCTTGCATACATGAAGTCCATTATTGACTGTTCTCCGTTGAAAACATGGGGATTGATAAGTGGGTTCGGGTGCACAATTTGGACTTGGCTAGCATTGTTCTTGATAGCTCACAGTATGGGTCTGCCCTTGGTCATCCTCTATCATCAAGGCCCTACTAATCTGCTCTGCCCAGTTCTGAATACTCTTGAATGACTTCTGTTTCTCATTCAAGATATCCTTTAGTGATTTTATGCCATTTCCTTCCTCCAAGCTTGCATTTTCTGTGTCACCCTCAAAATTGTGTTGAGACTCGTAAACTGGAGTCTGGAAGGTGCATTCTGGGCGTATGCGCGATTTGGATCCCAGTGTTAGTCTTGATAGTAGTCTGATGAAGGGTTTGGGTGATACCCCCAATCTTGTTGATAAGTGAGATAAGGTTCGGTGTAGGAATAACCACCCCCATACTGCTCCTGTCCATAACTGATAGGCTCCTGATGGCTCGCATAGCTCCCAGCACCGTAGTCATAGGTCACTGCCGTCTCTCGATTCTGCTGAGCTAAGATAGTATCCAGCTTCCTTGAGAGAACCTCTAGCTGTGCTGAAAGTGTTACAATTGGGTTGACGTCATCAATGTATGCTTCCCTTGGTTACTCTTGCCTTGTACCATTCCATGGATAGAAATTTAAGTCCATTGTACCTGAAAAGAGAATATGAGAAGAGAATGAAACAAAAATAAAAATAAAATGTTTAAAATGAGACTAATTTGATTTAAATTAATGTTGGCTAACAGTTATCCAAATAATTCCCCGACAACGGCGTCAAAAACTTGTTGGTCCGATTAGATGATGACACAATTAACGCGCAAGTATACGCGGCCAACGAGTAATCAAGAGTGATTAAAGATATCGTTCCCACGAGGAATTAATAGATAAAAGGTTCGCCAAAGCACTAGCACATAATCATTTCAGTCTTATTTAAACGGGTGGTAAAGAGAAGGAATTAAAACTACTTTAAACTAGGCAAGGAAGTAAACTTAAACTAATTAATCCTAGAGTAAAATCAGATAATGAAGATAAAAGATTCCAATTTTCCCTAATGATTCGTCTAAGTCGACACACTTCTAATTAGGTCAAATTAATCATTAAAGTTGTTAGCCGAGAACACGAAGGTAAGAGAAGGCCATCTTTCGATGCACCTAATCCATATCACGTGCAATCCACAGATGATAGAACGCACGTGAACACCCACATTATCTAAACCCCTATATGTCTATGGTGTTTACAAATAAATAGGGTTTAAGGTCAAGTCCTCTGTTGACTACGAGCGGCGCTTCGGTATATGTCTAACCTAAGCACAAATCATACGTCCAACGCCATGTGAACGTACAATCTCCCGCTATTACGATTAGATCTAAATCCACACTTCGTCTTTCAATCCCATGTGGGTTATCACAGTAATTGGTTATGACTCAATTAAGCAATGAAAGCATACATCGCAATAGACAAACACATAGTAATCAAATAAGACCATTCTAGAAGGAATATCAAATTAAACTACTCATTAGGTTCCATTGAAACCTCAAAATATGATTTAAGTCATAGACAACTCGAATATATTATCCACAAGTAGATTATACATTATCCAAATATAAATTGAATACAAAGAGAGTGAAGAGATAGAAATTGCAAATCTTTGTTCTTTATCCAAGTGTGGATCTTCAATGTCAATCTATTGCTTCAATCTTCTTCTCTAATCTAACCCTAGAATCTAACTAACTTACTAAACCCTAATCTATCACTAATCTACTCCTAATCTATACAAGAAATGTAAGGGAAATGGAAGAACAAACTAGGGCTAGGGCTTAAGGCCAATATTTGATGGTTTTTCTGGCCACAAACGAGCCCCCTTATATCCTAATCAAAAGCCAAGTTCCGTTCAATTGAAAAGCCAAGTCTGGCACAGCTGGGGACTGGCACGGCCTCGCCCAAAAATGCACTAAAATTCGCGCACCCGCGCCAAGGCTTTTCTGCTGCAGAGTCGTCTGGTAAAACGGCCATAACTTTTGATCTGGGTGGAGTTACGAGGCCTGCCACTTGTCAAATTGAAGCTATCGAAGAGCTATACAACTTTTATTCTTCGAGTATTGAGAAATAATGGATGGATGAAGGCTGAAATTGAGCTCCAAGTGATAGCTGTGCATAAAAACTCAAAACCATGAAGTTTAACGTCCGTTGGTATAAGGGGAATAACTCTCGCCTCCGAACTCCGATTGGGATGATTTAAGATGTTATGGAAAGCTTATAAGATGCTCTACAATATGACCCAAGCTCTAATCCAAGAACATGAAATGAACATAACCCCCCCCCCCCCAAACGATGTCCGGATTGCATATCCTCCCCATTTTTGCTCAAAATGCCATTCTTGCTCCTTTTGGCCTCTAGACCCGTGGCATCACCTTCATTGCTTCCTCACATATGCTATCTTCATACTTTAAGCCCATTTTAGTGCTTTGCCCCATTTAAGCGTTCTTTTGCCCTTTTAAGCTCAATTAGCACCTGGAGAGTTTCTAAACCTGAAAATTACAAAACAAAGCAAAAACACATCAAACGCACAACGATACTTGAGTTTAAGCAACAGAATGAGTTGGTTACTATCCGAATAAGTGGTCATAAAAGCCACTTATCATACATATTATAAAAACAACACCATGTAGATAATTAAATGCCTTTAATAAGTTAATACTTTTATTAATAAATAAATAAGATTATCTCTAAAGTAGATGCTTTATCATCATACATGATTGGCTTGTATGAATACAACTTTCATTTACATGCCTAGACAGGTAGAGTTATTATATTATGTGTCTCTTTATGTTCTAAATAAATGTAAATCCCATAATTTGAGATAGTAATGGGATAAGATAATGATGTAATCCTGTAACTTTTTCGGTTCAGGAAAGATGATGTAAATAGCAGAAATGCTATCTATTCTATGTTTTTAAGACTATGAATGAATAAAGAAGTTTATTGACGTATTTTATGTGTTCAAGTGTGAATAGAGTTAATTTAAAATGTTCAAGTATGAACTTGAATATTTAAGAAATGAGTAAAGGATCTAATAAGAGTATTTCTTAATAGAAAATGCCTCCTAGAAGAAGACCTACATGTCAAAACCCCAAGGGTTCGACAAACAACAATAACAACAATAATAATGGGCCGAATCCCATTTCAGTTCAGTAGTTGGTGAACCTGCTGACGGGAGCACTTGCAAATCAGCCGCAAGTGCTGGGCACAACTTTTAAGGAGTTTAAGGCAGTAGGACCATCAGATTTCAGGGATCGGTAAACCCGATAGATGCCCAGACGTGGGTAATAGAGATGGAAAAGGTCTTCAACGTGGCTAGGGTTAGCGAAGACCAGAAAACATCTTTCGCGACTTTCATGTTAAAGTCGGATTCTAGTTTTTGGTGGCAAGCCAACAAGATCAGAGAGGGGGAAAGAGTGATACCGTGGGAACGTTTCAAAGAGATGTTCTTTGAAATGTACCTCCCCGTTAGCTTGCAGGACCAGATGGAGGTCTAGTTTCTAGAGCTTAAGCAGGGAGGAATGAAGGTGTCGGAGTATGCCGCAAAGTTTCACGAGCTGACCAGGTTCGCTACATACCAGGTTAGTACTAACGCTTGGAAGGCGAGGAGGTTTGAGCGAGGACTGAAGCCCTGGCTCAACAGCAACGTCTCCATGTTCCAGCTGAATACGTTTGCAGCTATGCTGGAAAAGGCCATACTCGCTGAAGGAGGAAGTGATGCGGTAACCAAATTTAATCAGGAAAAGAAGAAGAAGAATGAGACAGAAACCAAGGCTGGTGGTAGCGGGGCTATCAACCAGAAAAGGAAGTGGAACGACAACACCTCTACTGGAAGTTAAAAGGGAAACAGTAGAAGAAGAAGATTGAAGCATGTATGATATGCGAAAAGAATCACACTGGAGTGTACATTAAGGGGAGACGGGTGTGCTTCAACTGTGGTCAGGAAGGCCACATTGCGCCGAATTGCCCGAACTCGAAGAAGGGAGCTTGTTACACATGTGGATCCAAGGATCACATGGCCCGAAGTTTCCCTAAGAAGCTAGCGGCAGGCAGGGACCGGGGGAAATGGGAGCGGCAACACTTTGGCTATCACTGCACCACTACATGCTGTTCGACCCACCGCCCGAACATTTAATATGACGGTGCAGGATGCTGTGCAGTCAAAGGATATGGTGTCAGGTATTATTCCGGTCAATAGTATGAATGCTTATGTGTTATTTGATTCGGGTGCTACTTGTTCATTCATATCTGATGGATTTGCTAAGACCCTAGACTTACCTAAAGAGGAATTAGTTTATCCCTTGAACATAGAGATTGCGAATAGGGAGGTTATTCCTGTTAGGTTTGTATACAAGAACTGTAGATTGGACATTAAGGGTTAAGAATTGAGGGTAGATTTGATTCCGATAAAACTTGGGGAATTCGATGTGATTTTGGGTATGGATTGGTTGTTCAACCATGGGGTGATAAACGATTATCAGAAGAAGTCGGTAAACCTTACGACTCCGTCAAAGTCAATATTCTATGGTAGCAAATTGCCTAAACAAGCTAGTTGTCTGACGAGTATGCAAGCCAAGAAACTTTTGACGCAAGGTTGTGTAGGATATCTAGTCTACATAGTAGATACTCGTAAGGAAAGTCTGAAGGTAGAGGAGATATCAGTGGTTAGGGAGTTTGTAGACGTATTTCCAGATGATTTCCCAAGACTTCCACCAGACAGGGAGATAGAGTTCGTGATCGACTTAGCGCCAGGAACCGCTCTGATTTCGAAAGCTTCCGTACCAAATGGCTCCTGTCGAGATGAAGGAACTGATGGTTCAACTGCAAGAACTGCTGGACAAGAAGTATATTCAGCCGAGCGTTTCACCGTGGGGAGCGCCAATTGTGTTCGTCAAGAAAAAGGATGGATCGATGCGGCTTTGCATTGATTATAGAGAGTTAAACAAAGTTATGATCAAGAATAAGTATCCTTTACCTAGGATCGATGACTTGTTCGATTAACTAAAGGGTGCTAGATACTACTCAAAAATTGATTTGAGAAGTGGGTATCATCAGTTGAAGGTAAGAAGAGAAGATATACCGAAGATGGCTTTTAGAACTTGGTATGGTCATTACGAGTTGTTGGTGATGTCATTTGGTCTAACGAATGCCCTAGCTGCATTTATGGACTTAATGAATAGAGTGTTTAAGCCATTCCTAGATAAGTTCGTAGTGGATTTCATAGATGACATCCTAGTTTATTCCAAAATTGAGGAGGAACACACTGAACACTTAAGGTTAACCTTAGAATCGCTGAGACGAGAGAAGCTTTATGCGAAATTCTCAAAATGCGAATTCTGGTTGGAACGTGTGTAATTTCTTAACCACGTGATTGACAAGGATGGGATTTTGGTAGATCCATCGAAGGTTGAGGCTGTAATGAATTTGGATCAGCCAAAGCCTCTGTCTGAAGTAAGGAGTTTCTTGGGATTGTCGGGTTATTACCGGAGATTTATTCAGGACTTTTCCAAGATCGCAACTCCGTTGACGAATTTGACTCGTAAAATAGTTAAATTTATTTGGAAGGAAAAGTGTGAGGAGAGTTTTCAGGAACTGAAGAAGAAGTTGAGTACTGCGCCTGTGTTGTCTTTACCAGATAGTATGGGAAATATCGTGGTATATAGTGACGCCTCACATAAAGGATTAGGTTGCGTGCTGATGCAGAGCGACAAAGTTATTGCCTACGCATCACGTCAGCTGAAGGATTACAAGGAAGGATATCCAACACATGATTTAGAATTGGCGGCAGTAGTGTTTGCTCTGAAGATTTGGAGACACTACCTATATGGAGAAAAGTGTGAGATATACACAGATCACAAGAGTCTGAAGTACATCTTTACACAAAAGGATTTAAACATGTGCCAAAGGAGATGGTTGGAACTGATCAAGGACTACGACTGCGAGATACTTTATTTTTCAGGTAAAGCTAACATGGTTGCCGATGATTTAAGCAGAAAAGGTCGGGACAAGCTAAATATGTTAACTGATCAGGAGCAATTGATAAAGGAAATGGCTGGATTGGAACTGGAAGTGAAGTATCCGAAGGAATCGGATGAGATGTTGTTTCAAGTAGCTACTGGTTCTACGCTGGTAGACAAAGTGAAAGAAGCACAAATCACGATGAAAAATGCGAAAAGATCCGAAAGAGAATAGCAGATGGTGAAGAGTTCAAGTTCAAGATCGATAACGAAGGACTGTTACGATTTGAAGGAAGAATCTGGGTAGCGTCAGTACCAGAAGTTAAGGAGAAGATTTTGAGTGAATCTCACAGTTCGACATATTCGATTCACCCTGGGAGTACGAAGATGTACCTAAATCTCAAGCACCATTTTTGATGGTCGAATATGAAGAGGGACGTTGCTGAATGCGTGGCAAAGTGTCTAACGTGCCAGAAAGTCAAAGCAGAACACCAGAGACCAAGTGGATTGCTACAACCGTTAGAAATTTCAGAATGGAAGTGGGACCATATCAGGATGGATTTCGTGGTTGGTCTTCCAGCAACTCAGAAGGGTTTCGTTGCGATATGGGTTATAGTAGATCGACTGACAAAGTCAGCCCATTTCCTACCGATAAAGATTAAGTTCAACTTGGATCAGTTAGAGAAACTCTACGTTAAGGAAATTATTTCTCGGCATAGTGTTTCGGTGTCGATTGTGTCCGACAGAGATCCGCATTTTACGTCGAATTTCTGGAGGAGACTACAAGAGTGCTTGGGAACGCAATTGCGAATGAGTACAGCGTACCTTCCTCAGACTGATGGCCAGAGCGAGAGAATTATTCAGACGCTAGAGGATATGCTGAGAGCTTGCGTTATGAACTTCAAAGGAAGCTGGGATGATCATCTACCGTTAGTGGAGTTCGCCTACAACAATAGTTATCACGAGAGTATTGGCTTGCCGCCTTACGAAACGTTATACGGCAGAAAATGCAGGACCCCATTGTGCTGGGATGAGGTCGATGAACGTCAACTGTTGGGACCGGAACGGGTATATCAAACCGCCGAAATCGGGAGGCTGATTAGAACGAGATTGGTTGCTTCTCAAGACAGACAAAAGAAGTATGCCGATTAACATCGACAAAATCGAGAATTCTTACCAGGAAGCTTCATTTTCCTGAAAGTATCTCCCTAGAAAGGAAAGATTTGATTCGGTAAGAAGGGGAAGCTGAGTCCCCGATTTATTGGACCTTTTGAGATACTGCGAAAGGTGGGCGAAGTGGCTTATGAGGTTGTGTTACCTCCGGAGCTTGATAATATACACAACGTATTCCACATTTTCGTGTTGCGACCGTACAAACACGACTACAAGCATGTAATAGAATACGAGCCTTTACAATTTGATAAAGTATTAACTTATGAAGAAGTGTCTATTTAAATAGTTGATAGAAAAGAACAAGTACTTAGAAATAAAGTGATACCTTCTGTTAAGGTAATCTGGAGGAACCACAGTGCTGAAGAAGCTACGTGGGAACTCGAAGATGTTATGATGTAGACGTATCCCCAATTATTTGCTTAATTAATTGTTTAGATTCTTGTACACCGATTCTGGGGACAGAATCCTTTTAAGGGGGAAAGAATGTAACAGATGAGAATTTTTTTATGTTTGTTGTGATTCTGGGGACAGAATCCTTTTAAGGAGGAAAGATTATAACGAATGAGAATTTTATACATTGATTTTAAATATTGATTGAATTTAATAAATATTTTATTGATTTATTTATTGAGTTAAATAAATAATTTATGTGATTGATGTGGAGTAATTTAATTAAATGTAATATATTAATTAAATAAATATTTAATATTTAATTTAATTGATGTGTAATAATTTTATGGTATAGTTCTAATTTAATTGAGATAATTAAATTAGATGAAGTCTATGTGATAATTGTTACATGAAATTATAATTAGCGAGTAATTATAATTGTTATGAGACAATTTGTATGTGATTAATTTATGTTAGCTTTTATGAATTAAATTAGAACGTTAATGATTTAATTGATTAAAGTGTGACATTAAAAATATATGTTAAAGGATTTATTAAAAGAATAAAAAAGTTTTACCAAACAAGGAACTTAAAACTGTTTTTAAAGGGTTTTGCCAAACGAGGCCCTTGCACCTGTTTAAAATTCATTTTTCCAAACGGAGCCTTAACTATTTAAAAAGCTAATTTTGAAAATAATCTGTTTTTACCAAACAAAGCCTTAAGGCTTTTGATTTTCAAAAACTTGTAACCTATGTAATTATTATAGGATTTATTATGTACATAAATATATTGTAAGTTACATACATTGTATATATATTATATGTATATTATATCTATAATATACGTTAGTTTAGAAAAGAGCTAGAAGAGTTAGTCAGTTAGAGAAAACAAAGAAAAAACAGAGAAAAGATAGAGAGAAAAAGAAAAAAACTTTGAGAAATCCAAAGGAAAGCTAAACACCATCACCATCTTCTTCTTTCAACCACTAATCAAAGGGGTATAAATTTTAATCCTTGTAGTTAGAAATATTGTTTTGATGTTCTTCATAATGTTATTCTCTATAAACATAAAATTTCATAGAAATTGCATGATCATGGTGTATATACATATATTATGTTTATAACATGTGTTTGTAGGATTTGTATGCTTATCTAAGTTGTTAATTCATGCATATAGGATGAACATGAAGGATTCATGTTCATCAAAAAGTCACAACAATGTATTTTTGAATATATATATATAGTTTTCTTGTAAAAATCAAAATTTCATGTTTGATCGTTAATTGTTGTTTAGATTAATTGTAGATGATGATAGCATGTTTAGAAACTAATTGGTTATGCTTGAAATTGTGTGAATTGATTTAAAAACAAAAGTATAGTGTTCAATTTCATCAAGAACACTTATCAATGGCTTTTCTTTAAAAATCATGAAATTGAGAGTTTTAAATTATGTGTTTGGATGATTCAATGTGTTAAGAAATGTTAGAAGCTTTAAAATTTTATTTCTGTAAAGCTTTATACAAATTGTGTTGACTGAAATTAAAATTTAGTGTGGAGAAATAAGCCAAATTGACTTTTTCTCTGCATAGTTCGCGAACCAGTCTACCGTCGCTGCAGGGGGCCCGCCCCGACGGGCCTATCAAGCCTATAACACCTGCCCCGGCGGGGGGGGGGGGGGTGTAGAAAGGAAAAAAATTATTATTTTTGTATTTTGTTTGTAGCATGAAAAGTTAACCTAATGTGATAAATTAATGACATGTTAGGCATACATTAAAATGCTAAATAAGTAGTAATGTATTTTATTAATAAAATATAATATGTTATTATAATTTGAGTAATTATAATTAAAGTAAAGGCTTAATTTAAATTATAATTTGTTAAATTATAATGAATATAATTTGATTATTTTTAATCAAAATAAATGTTAATTTAAAATATAATATGATTAATTATAATTTAATAAATACATATTGATTAACTATAAATTATAATTTATTTAATTATAATTTAATTAATATATGATGTAATTATAATTTGATTAAATATAATTGAAGTGAATGTTTAAATTGAATTATAATTTGTTTAATTATAGTTTAATTAATATGAAGTACATATTTATTATTTGATTAATTATGTGAATGTGTAATTATGTGGTGTGATTAATTATGTGATAATTAATTATTAACTTGATAATTATAAAAGAATGAGTTAACCTAAATGAGTTAACTAATTATGTGAATTAGTTACGTGTTAACTAATTTAGATTATTATGGGTAAATATATATGTGTAGGAAGTGTTAAAGAACGTGAGTTATAACTATAACTTGCGCTTGAGGCAAATTTTGTAAACTCAAACTTGTTATTATTATACAAGTGTTTTATATTCAAATATTTATTTAGATTGTCCTTTTATTTCTGCAATGAGAAAGTACTTATTTAAAATTCATGATTTAATTAAAGTGACCTTGACTTAATTGTTCAAGTAAGGTCCATCTTATCTTTCGTATGCTTTAAGTTTAAATTCTAAAGCATAAGTTATTTCATAATTCGTTATTATTGATTATTGTCAGTCGATTCAACTACTCCTTAGTTGATGGTGGTTGGAACTCCAAATTTCTTTTTAGCTATCATATCAAACTTTTTTTGGTGCGGATTTTGTATCAAATACTGAGATGAACAACCCTATTTATTAGGGGAGATTACTATGCAAAAGCGTTAAATATTTGTGCACAATACATGGTACGAAGAACTGATCCCCTAAGTACGAGTTAAGAGTCCATAGTCTACATGACTGTTAAATATTTTAAATATAAATGTTTATAACCTAAAACAAAGTTCAAGGTCTTACGACCCTCAGATGATTTCAATATTCGAAATTCTAAATATTGAAGAAAAAATTATTGTTCAATTTTTTATGAAAGAAAAGTTATTCAAATCTATTGAAACTATTCAGTTATGTTATAGTATTAATATTTCTAGTGAGCTTTCGTTTGCTCACATTAGTAGAAAAAAATAAATAGACAACGTTTAAAAAACATTGTCATAGGTCCCCCAAAAATATCGTGATTAGCAGTGTCATCTATTAGACACAAATAGACAACGTTTAATAGACAACATTTTTTCAAAAAAGCGTCGTCCATTTGTTAAATAGACAACGTTTTTAGACACAAATAAACAACGTTTAAAAAACGTTGTCTTTTGATACATTAGACAACGTTTTTTCAAAAAAGCATTGCATATTTGTCAAATAGACAACGTTTTTAGACACAAATAGACAACGTTTAAAAAACGTTGTCTTATAACACATTAGACAACGTTTTTTTAAAAAAACGTTGTCTATGTGACACATTAGACAACGCATTTTCAAAAAAACGTTATCTATTGGACACATTAGACAATATTTTTTAAAAAAATATTGTCTATTTGACACATTAGACAACGTTTTTTCTAAAAGCGTTGTCTATTGTATCCGTTAGACAATATTTTTTTTATAAAAAGCATTGTCTATTTGATACATTAGACAATGTTTTTTCTAAAAAACGTTGTCTATTTAAAAAACACAATCCACAACATTTAAAGTCAAAATGTAAGCATTCTATGTTTCAAAATACCATACATCCCAATAATACCATATGTTTATAATTTCAAATTCACTTTTCAATATAATTACTAGTACGTACATTGAATTACAAATTTAACTACATCCACAAAATATACCAAACTATCCATACAATTAAGATGTGGTGCACTACCTAATCATGTGTAAAGCAACCTTCTCCCAAATATAAGTGTAACGTCCCTGTACATCTACCGTTAACTCGAGGCTCTACATGTACCTGCTCACAAAAGTTGCCCACTCACCACGTACTTCGTCAATTTGTTCTTGTGTGTACGTTAATTCATTTTCCTTATCCCACTGAAATAAAATAACAAAAAGTTTAGTCTCCCACTGTAGACTAATTGGTCAAGTCTATTATAGTTAAGATTTGAAAATAAATTATGCAAAAAATAAAACTTCAAAAAAATAACTAACCTTAGCTACAAAGTCCAAACTACCATCCTCAACTATCTCTTTCATGAAATGCATCAAAAAATAACCGCACTCCGTATATGTTGATTGTATAGGAGTTTCCTAAACAGAACTCATGCTTCTCCACATAAGCAATCAAGTCCACCTTCCACACAAAACCAAAATAAGTACCTCTGATTGGCAGAAACAGTCTCTTACTTAAAAAAACAAGCTACTTCAATCAAATTTCTATATCATACTCGGACAAAAATCAACCAACATTATGATGGAAGCTGAGATATTAGATATATCAAACCTTTAGTAAACATTAATATACAGTTTAAATTTTTTCGACAAAAATTAAGCTATTCATGGATTCAAGAATCATGAGCCAGCCAAATAGCAAGAACATTAACCATCAACCGGCAAGAGTAACCTATCCAGAAGAGTGGCATGTAATAAAAAGAGACAGATTGATCAAATACAACCATAACAATAGAAACAACATAGCATGCAGATCCAAAAGACCAGCTCCAAATAGCAGTGTGTACAGCATCATCAAGTTCCATATCATCTGTGTACCTACAGGAAATATTAAACTTAATGCTTAGCTGATGAAATTATTAAAAGTGAAAAATTAAATCAACAGGATCTGGAAGGCAAAACTCAATAGAAATACTACTAACCTGATTAAACATTACACCAAATTATTAGTACCATTACAAAATTAAACATTTTAAATCCAACACAAGCCCTTAGGCGCTCCATGATTCATAAAGATTGTGAAGGTTGCAGAAACCAAAATAAATTATATATTTTTATATTACCC
Organism: Panax stipuleanatus; assembly: GCA_020205555.1. Lineage (NCBI taxonomy): Eukaryota > Viridiplantae > Streptophyta > Magnoliopsida > Apiales > Araliaceae > Panax > Panax stipuleanatus. The sequence goes on from CM035123.1 coordinate 23,163,954, forward strand.
CACTCTGCCATAAGAAATTTGGTTAAGGGTGTTTCACACAACAATAAAGGTCAATCAACCTTAAATAAACACAGATGTCAATCAAACTTAAATCTCAACAATAAACTGATGACTATGTTCACACCCAGTCCACCCCTCGAAACTCCATCACTTCATATGGGCCAAAATCAACACAGATGTCAATCAACCTTAAATCTCAAGTAAAATAATTTACTAGATCAAGTTATGTTTTACAAAAACTATTCAAACATTTATTTTTTATGATAAATACAGTTTCTTATCAACTCATACAATTTTGTATCACAAGACAGGTTTGATGAAACATAAATGCAATTACTCACGTTGCCCAAGCTGCCTATGGTTTCAGGCAAGCTCGTTAACAAATTTTAAGAGATGGATAGTCGCTCTAGTCTCACCAACTGGCCCACTGAAATACATAAAAAACTTGCGTTAGTTAAAATAAGTAAATACATCAAGAAATTACAATCATATAAAGCTTAAGAACGAAATAAAAAATGCAAGCTAGAACGCCATAGAACAAATAGCATTCAATATGGCATTCTCTTACTAAGAGATTAGAAGAATTACATTCATCAGGCAGGTTAGTGACTCGATTCCCATCTAGTGTCATAACTTTTAAAGACTGAAGCTTCCCCAGGTTCATCAGGAGGCGCTCTATAAGGTTATCAGCTAAAATCTGGAAAATGAAATTTTTTATCAGATGTTCATATCTTTGTTATATAGACAAATCATATTATTAATAACAACCCACTTTGAGCATATAGGTGAAAAATGTAAGCTGGGATTCTTACCAGCCTTTGCATGTTAATTAAATTGCTGATCTCCTTTAGAACATCAACTGCAGTAGCCATAGCACAAAGAGGGAGTAGGGGAATTGAGAGATAGATAATGGCAAACAAACAGATAAACATCATGTTAACAAAAGGGAAGATGGTCAGAATTTAAAGAGAAAATAAAAGTTCTAGTACACATAGGAATTAAGGTCTACAAATTAATTAAATAACATGCGGTCCAGAGTTTCTCAATTGTGTGAGTTGCAGTTATCAGTAACAAAAAGTAACTACGCTGTTAATAAAGATTGTAAAACATAAAACAAAGAGATATTCCAGTGAAAGTGACATTATGCAAAGCTGTAATCATTTTTTGACAACAGAGGTAAACCATGAGAACTTTATATCTTTAGTTTGGAGTTCAAATAACATTTGTAGTTTTTACGAATTGTGTAGTACTTAATCTCGTGCCTTGCATTAAAGTCCTTTTTATACTACATCTACCTTAGCAAAAGAAAGAAAGAGAAGTTAATTTCTTAATTTACTAAGCTGCTAGTCCACAGACAATTTTTCCTACTTACTTATCTCATCTCTCAGTATTTTACTTAACTTTTAAACTTTGCTTTAAGTAATTTCCTTAGTTAGCCTATATAGACTCATATCTCTCCTCTTCAAGATGCTTAAAGGCTCAAAAAAATAGGTGACAATATTTCTCGTACAAATGCTACATTGGAATAAAGCATATAGGAGGTAGCGAGTATCTATCCAGTCTCCTTCTAATATTGTCCTTTCAAGTAATTCATCTCTTCCAGTACTTCCTATTAAATTTTATATTGAGCTAATCTTTAGCATATCCTTCCGCGTAAACCCAATTATAGTTTTCAAAGATGCCAATGTATAGCTATTCCCTTCAGCTTACACGTTAAAAAGTTGAATAAATAAAATAGAAGAGGGAAAGTAACAGCACTTAGGTGTATATTAGAGTATGCAACAGAACACATCTGTCATCCTTTCCCTTAAAATATTATTGTATACATGTCAGATTTTGCATACATGTCAATAAGCGCGGTGCTTAATCGCACCCCAACAGGCAATTTGATTTTACCTAAATATCTATGAATCCAAATCCCAATATCAAGAGCTCCCAAATGGCACAAGCACAAAGCACACTCACAAATATAGCCGCATCAGGCTCAATGCTGGATGACTGCATTAGTCAAAACATTTGTAAACCTTCCTTAAAACAATTGTTCTGCACATACCCAGAAATCATAGATCCCCAAATTCCTTGATCCTTCCTTGGCGATTCATCAAACAACAATCTTGCAGTGTCAACATCGCCCTTTTTAGTATACCCAGAAATCAAGACTGTACATGACACCACACCCTTGCAAGGAATTTCATCAAATGCATACCTTGCTTCACCCATCATATCAAATGCAGAATACATTACAATCAAAGTATTACCCATAAATATATCAAATAGAAAACCCAGTTTTAAACAGTGTCCATAAATCAACTCTCCAAGATGACAAGTTTTCATGTTTGCACAAGCTTTCAATACATAAGGAAGTGTATGATTATCAGGATTCATTCTAATTTCCAGCATATATCTATATAATTGTATGGTCGTGATATGTTCACCTCTCAGTAAGCAAGCTTTGATCATTGTGCTACAGATACAATTTGTGGGTTTTTTAATGTGTTCAAAGATTTTAAATCCATAAGATAAGTTACCTTGAAGTGGGTCTGAGCAGAAGGCTAGAAGTCTGCTGAGAGTGAAATTATTTCTCCCAAGCCCACATATGATTACCTGGTCATGACCTTGCTTTAGATGCTTCATGTTCTTGCATTAAAAACAAACTTCAAAATGACCTTGCTTTAGTGAGGAACGAAAATAGTATTTAAAAGGCCAGATTGCAACACGAGGTTAAATAATTACTCACTAGTTTATAACATAAACTTGGATACTTTGAATTAAACACAAACTTCAAAATTCACTACATTCAAACAAATCAAAAGGACCAGAATTTAATTAGAAATCATAAAATGAATAAGTATCCGTAATGTGAGCTATAGAAAAAGTAAACGATTCATAGTTGGAGTAGAATGACTATATATGAATAATATATATATATATATATATATATACACACACACAGTCATGAGAATAGAGTGAGAGAGTTATGCGGAGAGGAGAGAGAAAGAAGTACCTCAAATTAAATCAATTGGGGATTGCGAGGATGAATAGTGATGAATTTGATCGTCGTCCTCACCTCAGTTTTAATAGGTAGGAAAATAAAAAGCAAAAATTAGATGCATCTGCTTAGCAAAAATTTTAAGCTAAGCACGAACTTACTAGTTTTCTGTGAAGCAGTCGGCGACTCCGTCTTCATTCATCTCTCTAGGTCAGAAGGATGTACTCTTCGTCTCTTTAAGGCTTAAGCTCAACCTTCCGAGAACAAATAAACAGATCCAAGGCCCGAATGCTATACTCTTCGTCTCAGAAGGTTGTACTCTTCGTCTCTTCGCCGTAATCGCCTAGGGCGTCCAAGATTTTTTGATGAAATTAATGGACCTGGAGGGCTTGAGAGAGCTACGGCTTCGATTGAGAGGTATGATAAGGTATGAAATTCCAAGATCTCAGAGGGCTAGGGCTTCGATTGAGATGAAATTGAAAGAAGAAAGAGCAGACAGAACAAGAAGAAACTTCCTTGTTTTTTAAGCCTATACAAATCAAACCTCCGTTGTTTTTTTAAAAGACAACGTTTTCTTTTAAAAAAACGTTATCACTTTAAAACAAAAAATTGGCCCTTTCAAATAGACAACGTTTTTGTATATCAAATCACAACATTTTCTAGAAAAACGTTATGTAAAAATAAACCATAACATTTTTATAAAAAACGTTATCTATTAAGTGTTGTCTATTTACTGTTTTGTAGTAGTGTCACTCTTGCAATTTAAATAACCATTGCAGCTAAAGTTGAAAGTGTTGATGCTCCGTCAACTAGTAAGGGCAAAGGCAAGCTGAACAAGTGAAGACTTGTTTTATTTGTTAATTATGAATTGTAACAAGACTGGATTACTCTATGTTATATTTATATTTTTCGCATTTGAAGTTTAAGTTAAGGTTAGATTAAATCCTGGGATATTTTAGACAAAATTGTAATCCTTTTTACAAGGAAGATTTTTATTTAATTATAAGGTTGCAATTTATTTTGCATTCCTTATTATTTGGTAGATGTATGTTTTATTTAGAAAGTGAACATCAAATCGTGTGGAAACGAAGTACTCGAATTTGGGGGTGTCACAACAGCAGCACTATGCAGATGGCTGTGGATGTTTTTGCTCGTATGGAGACTGAGGATATTAAGCTTGTAGCTACTCCTCCATCTTCAGAGAGATGCCATGTTGGCACTGTTATCCCGCTTGGCCACGGGTTCATAGACTAGCTTTGTTTTTCCTGCACATTAGTGATCAGCCATTTTTCTCATGTACAGGACACAGTGTATATATCAAACAGTATTATATATCATAGAAATATATTTTGATTCACTTTCTTGTTGGATATATATTGTCATTGCTGAGTGATTACCACTTCTTTCATGACTTATTGTTGTTGATGTATCATGAGCTTCTCCTTGATGGATGGACAGTATGATGTCAGAGAATATCTCAATATGGCCTGTTGACCAGGAAGACTTGATAAAATTTGGGTTTTATCGGGTTTTGGTGTCTTGGGACTGATTTATTGGATTTTTTTTATTCTTTCTTGGTCACACTGCACCATGAATGGCTGCCTACGTACTCCCGGGTGGAGGGAGATCAGGTCATTCGTAGTTCCAGTTTTGTGTGAGAGGTTTGAGAAGTGTCTCTTTTGAGTTTGGTGTGATGGGTTTTTGAGTCTTTGTATGGTTTGGAGGGTTTTTGTATTTTTTGTTTGGTTTGACCGCACCAAAAATTGCTGCCTACGTACTCCCGAGTGGAGGGAGATCAGGTCATTCGTAGTTCGATCCTCTAGTGAAAATTCGAACTAATTTGATCGATTCGCAAGACCAGGATGATGGCTAGAATGTGTTTTAGATATAGTACCTTTTCACGGTGTCTGAATTGATAAGCTGGGGAAATTCGCTCCTGTCCATCTCTTGCAATCTGATAGCTCCTCTTGTCAACACTTCTTTGACAATGAAAGGGCCTTCCCAATTTGGGGGAAACTTTCCTTTGGCTTCATCTTGGTTGGCCAGAACTTTCTTTAATACCAAGTCATTTTCTTTGAATTGTTGGATTTGGACTTTCTTATTGTATGATCGAGCAATCCTTTGCTGATATAACTGCTTGTGGAAAATAGTTGTTGCCCACTTTTCATCTATCAAGGACAGCTAGTGGTACCGCTCTTGCAACCACTAATCATCTTCCATCTGAGCGTCTATTAACACTCGAAAGGACTCCATTTCTACTTCTATGGGAAGTACTACTTCTATGCCACAGACCAATGAATAGGGTGTAGCCCTAGTAGAGGTACACATTGACATCCTGTATGCTAACAGAGTCAGAGGCAACAGGTCAGGCTATCCTTTGTGATTGGCGGACATTTTCTGCATGATCTTCTTGATATTCTTATTGGCCGCTTCGACAGCACCATTCATCTTGGGCTGGTAGATGACGGAATGTAGATGATTAATATTAAACTTGATGCATAAATCTCTCATCATCTGATTGTTTAGGTTTTTGGCGTTGTCTGAGATGATCACCTCCGGTTGTCCATATCGACATACGGCATTTTTTCTGAAGAAACGAATGATTACCTCCTTGGTGACTTTGGGGAAAGAGATTGCTTCAACCTACTTGGTGAAATAATCGATCATGGTGAAGATGGATCGCTGACCATTGCTGGCTTTGGGTTCTATTGGCCCGATTACGTTCATTCCCCACATGGAAAAAGGCCATGGCGAACACATATTGTGCAGCTCATTTGGAGGAGCGTGAATGGCGTTTCCGTAGATTTGGCATTGGTAGTCTCTCCTGACGTGATCATCACAGTCAGTTTGAGAGAGATCCAGTAATGCCCTGTTCTTACTATCTTCTTGGCAAGCAAACGACTGTTCTTGTGTGGACCACAAACTCCACCGTGGACTTCACCCATTAATCTTTGGACTTGCTCTTTATCGAGTCATCTTAAAAGGCCTATTCCAACATCACTCTTACAGAGTGCATCTCAGCTCAGATAGAACTTCCTAGCCATTTTGTGAATTCTATTCTTTCCAGCTTGGCTTGCCCTAGCAGGTGTCGATCCATCTCAGAGATATTCCTTGATGTCTTGATACCAAGGCTGATTTATAGGAGGTATCTCATCTAATACTTCTCCAAAGTAATTCCCATATATCGGGGCCTTTTGGTTTGTGAATTTGATGTCGGGAATTCCCCTTCTACCTGATATGTTGATCAAGAAAGCCAACGTTGCCAGTGTATCGGCGAAGTCGTTCCTTCCTTGAGGGATGTGGACAAAGGATATCTCTTCAAAATCCATGGATATGTTGATGACCTGTCGGTGATAAGGCAACAAATGCAATTCTTTTGTGTGATATGCCCCAGTGGTTTGTCTGATGACTAACTCAGAATCTCCAAAGACTAGTAGACGCTGGATACCCATGGATTGGGCTAGCTTCGACCACATTATGCAGCCTTCATACTCAGCCGTGTTGTTGGTGTTAACAAACTGCAATTTGGTAGCCACAGGATACCGTTCTCCTGTACCAGAGACAAGTGCTGCCCCAGCTCCGACACCTTCCATGTTCACTACTCCATTGAAATACATTTTCCATGGTTGGAATGTATTCTCCTGAGGGATTTTTTAAACTGTCATGATTCCGATGTTCGAGAAATAAGTTTCCAAAGGTTCAAAATCCCCTGACGGTGCTTCGGCCAATTGATCTGCAATGCCCTGACCCTTGATGGACTTCTTAGTCACGTAAACAATGTCGAACTGTTGGAGGATCAATTTTCATTTGGACAATCGATAATTCAACATTGGTTTGCTAAATGCGTACTTCAGTAGATCCATACGGGATATAAGGTAGGCCGTATGCCCATGCAGATAATGTTGTAACCTTATGATGGCCAATGCTAACGCACAACAGGTCTTCTCAATCAGAGTGTACTTTTGTTCACCGCTGCTGAATCTTTTGCTGATGTAGTAGATAGCTCTCTCCTTGCTACTATCAACTTTCTGTCCCAGCATTGTGTTGACATTGACGTACAAGTACATAAACAGGGGAACTTCATCCCTCTGGGCACCAAGACAGGCGCTTCGATCAGCTGCTTTTTGATAGCAAGGAAAGCTTTTTGGCAATCCTCATTCTATTTGGTGGAGGAATTCTTTCTTAGTGACTTGAAGATGGGTTTACACGTTGCTGTGAGCTAGGAAATGAACCGGCTTATGAAATTAATTCTTCTCAGGAACCCACGTATCTCCTTCTTTTTTTGGGGTACTGGCATCTCCATGATGGCTTTAATCTTGGCAGGATCCAGCTCAATGCCTCTATTGCTTACCAGAAATCCCAACAACTTGCCCGATTTGACGCCAAAAGCACATTTAGTTGGATTTAACTTGAGGTTATACTTAAACAACCTATTGAACAGCTTCCTGAGATGGTTGATGTGAACATCCTCCTTACGGGATTTGATGATGATGTCATCCACATAAACCTCTATCTCCTTATGCATCATGTCATAAAACAGGGCCATCATGGCTAGCTGATATGTAGCACCGGCATTGATAAGACCGAAGAATAGACGTCTGTAGTAGAAGGTTCCCCAAGGAGTGATGAAGGTTGTCTTCTCCCTATCCTCTTCAGCGACCATGATTTGATGGTAACCAACAAAGCAATTCACGAAAGAATACATGACATATTATGCTGTATTATCTATCAGGATGTGGATGAAAGGTTCATGGAAATTATCCTTGAGGCAAGCTTTGTTTAAATCCCTTTAATCCACGCATCCTCGTACCTTCCCTCCGGGCTTAGGCACGTGAACTATGCTCGATAGCCACTCCGGGTATGTTGATACAATGATGACGACGACTTTGAATTGTTTGACAACCTCTTCTTTGACTTTCAGACTCCATTCAGGTTTCAATAGCCTGAGCTTCTGCTTGATTGGCTTGAATCCATATTTGATGGGAAGTCGATGGATGACAATGTCAGTAGACAAGCCAATCATGTCTTCATGCGACCATGAATAACACATCCTGAAACTGTGTTAAGATTTCAATCAGGTCGGTTCTTTGTTCTAGGGTGAGGTCTAGGCCTAGCTGGATTTCTTTGAGCGATATTGACAGTGGTGGTTTGATCGAGGTTTGGTTTGGGTTTATCTTCGAACCATTCATTGATCTCCTCGGACACCTTATAGTCATCTATCTCCTCTTGATCAATTTCCATCAAGTCGAAGTTCAGTTCTACATCAAAGTTATGGTCACTATGACAGGTTGGCATCTCATCAGCAGGGACAAACAAATCCAATTATGGAGTCCTGAAAAAAACAAAATGTTTTTGCTTTAATATGTGAAACTGTTTAAATATATAAAGCATTTAGCAACGCATGACAAAAGTTACTACTATAGCTGTGCAACCAAAATAAGCAGTAAATGAAACCATGTTACAGGGCAGATGGACTCTCTGCCCTTTTACCCTTTTTGAATGAGTCACAAAAGACTACTGCTCCAATTGTCCAATGTTAGATCCTCATGAATAGGGAGGACACATGAGTTGTGCTCATCTGTCTCATCTCTGATGACAACTGAGACATCCTTCAGATCAGGGCTGAGATTTTTCTTTGAACTACCTCCCTTCCCCTTCTTGATGCAAGGAATTTGGATCTGATCCTCTTCGTCACTGTCTGGGATATCATCATTCATCCCCTCGTAGTGCATCAGACAATACATGTTGGCAAATGGTTCTCGTCCTTCGTACAGGAACTTTTTTTTCTTTTTTTGCTCTCTCCATCAGGCTTTGGGGCTTTTCTTTCACTTATCGGTATGATTGGAGGAAACAACATGGCTGACACAATAATATGAATCTTCCTCATTGGCTTCACAAACCCTGCATCAGTGTGGTTTGGCAGTAGTATAGTGGAAGCAGAAACCTTTGGATGCTTGTGTGGGTTCCGGTGGTTTGACCCAGATGGATAACCCAATCCGGCTTTCCCTGACTGGCTCGAGATTTGCACCAGACTCTTGATACCTTGCTGATTCTTTCCTAACCCTTCTCCAGGGCAGAAACCCAAAAGATACCATTTCCTGGCCCACCGTCATTACTTCGGGGGAAACTTTTGGTTTCAGAGCTAGCGCCCCAACAGGTAGGTACTAAGTATTGCTCACCTACAATGCTTGAAAACTTGTAGGTTCAACCCCTTCATCCAGATTGATCACCGGCATGTCTTGCTGTATGCAGACAGGGCACTCTGGTTCGACTTTCACCATGATTAGGTTGCCATTGATAATATACTTGAGCTGTTGGTGGAGGGTGGATGGAATTGCTCCTACCATGTGGATCCACGGCCTTCCCAGCAATAAGTTGTATCCGGTGATAATGTTGAGTACCTGAAAGGATACATAGAAAGTGTGGGGACCAATCTCCAGTGGAAGCTCAATCTCTACTACAGCTTCCCGGCGAGACCCATCGAAAGCCCGGATAACTATATAACTGATTCTAATCCGGTTTGGGTTGATCTTCATTCTTTCCAAGTTATCGTAGGGACAGATGTTCAAGGACGATCCTCCATCTATAAGCACGCCTCCAATCACATACCCTGATGACATCACTATTATGTGCAGTGACTTGTGATGGCCTGTCCCCTCTGCAGGTATATCATCATCAGTTTAAGATATCACATTGTTGTTGAAGATGTGTTCTGTCACATGACAGAACTTCTCAACATCAACCATCTTCGGTAGATGGGCTTCTTCTAGTACTTTCACCAGAATATTGCTATGACCTACCGAGGATAAAACCAGGTCCAGGATGGACATCTATTTGGGTGCATCCTTCAAGCTTTGCACCACCTTGATCTCGTTTTGCCCCATTTTACTGAGGAATTCTTCGATTTACTCTACAGCTACCTTCCCTTTGGCTTTGATGACTGGATTGATCACCTGTTGAGGAAGGTACAATAGATTTTCCTTAGATATGCTGGCAATATTATTGGAGGTTAAACCTTCATCCTTCTAATAGTTCTATGGGACTCTTTTCAGACTGATGATAGGATACTGGGGCCTGAAAGGCAATATTAAATGTTCAGGTGCGGCTACCTTCACGAGATTATGTGCTTCTTGGACCCATTTCCCTGGCAGTATTAAGCGTGTCACAGTTACCTCCTTCTCACAGGAAATAACAGCCACTGTTCCCTGATTCCAAGCTATGGGAATATGGAGTGCTTCCTCACTGGGATAGCCGTAGTCTTGATTTTCTTTTATCAGCTCACCACTTTCAATCATATTTTGAATCAGGTGATGAAGTCCCCAGCAGTCTTCGATGTCATGACCGGGTGCATTGGAGTGATACTGGCAGATTCTTTCAGGCTTGAACTTTCTGGATCGAGGGTTCATTGGGGGTAACAAATCTGCAACCATTCCCTCATTGATCAGTATTTGGAGGATTTCTTTCATCGGCTGATTCAAATTAGTGAAGTTCCTCTAAAAGGAAAACTCCCTATCTGCTTGAAACTTATCATCCTTAGCCACCTTGTCGGCCCAGGGTTTTTGCTCATGAAATTGGTAATGATCCGTCATGGCGATGGGACTAATTTCTGGTGTGGAAGGACTCGCTTCATGCTGGTTGGTCTAATTTATCAGCTGCCTAGTTATTTGATGTTGATATACGACCAAATCCACTAACTTCCCAATTTGTACCTTGATAGACTTGATTTTCTGTTCTATCAAGAACCGTCTTTCTGAGAACTCCCAACTGTCTGGGCTTGATTGAGTTTTCTCTCTAATATAAAGAAGGTATTTGGATCCTTCTCCACTCTTTGTGCTGATCATGTTGACACTCTTCTCTTTGTGCTGAGGGAGTGGATTGTCTTGCACGTGTAGTTGTTCGGGTTTGGTCACCACAATCTCTCCGTTGTCTTCAAGTCTTTGATTTTGTTCTTGAGAGACCAACAGTCTTGTGTATCATGGCCCGTGGATGTAATACCCGAGAATTTTTGAATATTAATAAACGAATATATTAATGGAAATGAATATTTATTTGAATATAAATAATTTTGTGTTATGAGATGAGTTAACTTAATTATAATAAATTGAATAATTATGATAATTGAGAAAATGTGGAGTTTACAATAAGCTCAATGAATGCCTTGTGTGGCATAGCGACGGAAAGTATATAATTTAATTCATAAAAGTAAGAATTTATAAGTGGGTGATTAATTAATAATATGTTATTAATGAATGATTTTTACGAGTAATAACATATTAATGAATAAATGGTTAATTAACGTTGAGATTAATGTTGTTCAATTAATTGCTTAATGTAAAGTTATGTAGTCACACATTACATAGTAACTATGTCCATATATATAAACTATATTATATGATGTATAATGTGACCAGCTCAGCCTGATACTGCATCGCTATATCTTTCCTCAAGGCCACCGCTGCTATGTGCCTCTGCTACCTCTGAGCATTAGCGTCCTGGTTCTGATATAGTAGAGTGAGGGATGCCATTATCTCTGCCAGTAGTCCCTGTGAAGCTGGGCCTGCGTCTGGTGGCTGCGAGGGCTCGGGCTCTGCTGTAGGAGGTGACTCAGTAGGTGGCCCGAATCCTTTGCCTCTGATATGAGAAAGACATCGAAGCCTGAGATGGTCTGATGGTCAATGACTGACATGGGAGGCAAAGATATCTCTTCTGGGGCCCAATAAATACTTGCCCTCTTGCACAGCCGGGTGATCAAGGATGGATGTACAAGTGCCGTAGAGATATTGCTCTTGATTGCCTTTATGATGGACTCATGGATGAGAACTCCGATGTCCACATTCAGACCCGTGACAATGGCAAATAATAGGATCGCTCTATCCTTAGCCACGTTGCTCAGGTGACGAGTCCGGATCATGTTGGCATAAATAAAGCTGAACCATGCCTTCCCATAGTGACTGAGTGCAATATGCGGGAAACTGGTCCTCTCACCCGTGAAGTCATTTGTCTTCCATGTAGTCTCGGGCTTGCAGAGTCTACTAACAATATCCTCGAGGTCATAGCTGCGGAGTCCCGGCTCCATATAGTCCCTACCCTCAAAACCAGGCGTCGCAAATAATGTATTGATGGCTTGGCTTCCAAACACCACTGGCCGCCCCCTGACACAGCAGGACCCTCGGCACTAGCATTAGCGTAGAACTCACGAACCACAAAAATAATGGTCGATTCGGGTGGTTATGTGAAGTGCACCCACTGGCGACCCGCAATCATGGCTAACAACTCGCCATCCTTTGGTTTGTCAGGCCTCAAACCCCTTTCGGGAATCAAATTTTGTGTGGCAAAGGAGCTTTTTGTATCGTTTTCATGCCTCTTCGTTAACAAATTTGGTGTTGTCCCATGCCGTTGGTGCTGCGAACGAGGAACCGCCGACGCTCAGTCGCTGCCTCTTTGATGCCATGTCAATTGGTTTGTCAAAGACAGGAGACTGAAGCACACACTCCCCTAAACTTAGTCCAGATAATTCCAATGAAATTTTAATGTCAAAACAACCCAAACAAATCAATCTCCGGTTCAAACAATTTATCAAACAGCTTGTGTTAGCTTTTAAGACCAAACTAGATAACCTTTGCTTGAAAGTGCTCTATCCAGATTTCTGTCAGTGGAAATCACTCTAATCAATAGAGTAAAACCAACCCAAATATCGAAATCAAACACTGTAAATGAATAACTGAAATCCCCCAAATACCTTAAGTGGGAAACCCTAAATTGACTCTGATCTCCTCTTGCTGCGTGCACTGGCTTGGGGTCTTGTGGGAAGAATGTATGAATTTCTATCTTGTGGGTAGAATTGATCAAAGGTTCGGGGTGGAGAAATAAGGCACGTTTTGGTTTTGGGTCAGTTGGGTTCTTTGTGCTGCCGAAACTATCGAGAGAAATGGGAGGTAATGGGCACAACTGTTGGCTTCAGTTGTGCTTTTAAAAACCAAAACTCGCTACCGGCGCTGTGGCGTGGGCATTCCTTCATTGATTGGTGCCGCGACGCGACTTGGCGGTTGGTTGGCCTCACTCTTGGCGCTGCGGCGCGAGTCCCCCTTTGTTCCTGGGCGCTGCGGCGCGAGATGGGAAATTTGAATTAATAGCATGGTGTTGCGGTGCTGAAGTTCAGTGTATATTATGGTGCTGTGGCACCAGTCTTGTATCTGAGTTTTCACTGCACAAAAGCCATGTATTAGCTAACATATATTACACAGATATCATGCTAAGTAAACAACATGCTAGATACTAATTTCTAACTAAGATATACATTAGCAACATACTAAATAACATGCTGCCTGCATCCTATAATCGCAAAAACATACGCATTGGAAACGATGTTTACATGGTAAAAAGAAAAGACACAATATAACTAGACATAAATAAAGAAAAATAGAGAAAATTGATACTGAGATGGGGTTGCCTCCCCATCAAGCGCTTGTTTTAAAGTCGTCGGCTTGACTATACCGATGCCGCTCAATCCTGCTCATAAGCAAAAATGACCATTTCATGCCGCCTAATTGTCAATTCCTTTAAATTTGTGGCGGACATGGATGATTGATCATCCTCGTTTTCTTAACCCATCGGCACGAAGAATCTTTCACCACAGGAATTATCCAATAATTTGCCTTTTTCATCAAGTTGAAAGCGTTCTTTGTGCGCTAGTGGGACCTCAAGGGTTTCCACAATCGTGAGCGTGGTTTCCGGTTGTTGATTAGTCTTGACAATACAACCACTCTTGATCCTCTTTTCTCCAACTTCAGACTCTACCGGTTGGACAATTTGCACCATGACATCTCCCTCAACAACTTTGTGAGACTCATCGCCTTCTCCTTGCGTATCCACCGTGCAATGCTCTACTGCTTCATCGTTGAGATCGATTATGACTGGTAGATTGCCCTGCCGTAGATTTATGATGGCATTGACAAGTTTTCCCAATTTATTTTTGAGGCTTTGCAATGCGGCATCTTGGCTTGCCATTCGAACCTCATTTCTTTCTATAAAGTTGGTGAGGAGCTCTTCAAGCCTTTTCTCTTCTTCTGTTAAGTCTACCGAAAAGCTCTCATTGGGTTGGAATGTCACATTATACTGCGGAGGAGATGGATATTCAAATTGATTCGGATAGGAGTAATTTGGATCATGATATTGCTCTTGACTGTAGTCCTAAGAGTTTGGATAACCATGACAGTTTGGATGATAGGAAATCGGTTCAATGTTAGCTCGTTCCTGACAGTAGGCTGTCTGAGTGGACTGACACTCAAGATTATCAGAAAACCTCAAGACATTTGCAATTTGAACTCGCAATTGCTCGAATCCTTCTTCCGAGCTTGGTTGTGTCGTCCTCTCATAAGGCCATTGATAACATTGATTGTCCATATCCTGTAAACTTAAAAACAAAAAGGAAGATCAAACAAATAAAAGAAATATATACACGTTCAAATTAAGACTAAATTGATTTAAATCAATATTGGACAATATTAGAACAATAGTTCCCCGACAACGGCGCCAAAAACTTGTTGGTTGGAAAACCGATCACTAAACACGCACAAGTATACGCGGTCTAACAAGTAATACAGTGATAAGGAAAGTGTCGTACCCACGAGGAACTATCACTAATATTTACCAAATACCAACTTTGTATCGCTTAAGTCTTATTCGAACAGTAAACTAATAGGAATGTGGTTAAACTAGTTATAACTAATTATTAAAGCAAGTAAATGGATAACGAATGGTAATCGAAGGAATTACAAGCTAAGGTTACAACTTCACCCCACACAGGCATTTCGTCGAACACCTAGCGTGCTATGCTTCATCAAACTTCCTACCCTTCTCTCTTTGGTCTTAATGGTCACGACAGTTTATCTACCGAGAACACACAGGTGCTCATACACCTCTGTCGAGGTATGCACAAACGTATCCTCTCCAGATCCACCCGATAGGGAATAGAACATAAAAGAATGTCCAAGCTAGGTGATAATCCTACACATGTCTATGCGAATTAACCTAACAAGGATTTAAGCATAAGTTCTCAATTAGGTCACATGTGGCACACAGATATATGTCTATTCTACGCACAACTTATGCAGTCGAAACCTATAATCACATGCCAATATATTTAGGTGTAAATCTATAATCCTTCTTTCAATATCATATAGATTACCAAAATCATCACTAATGTCATAGCGAGAATCATTAAGCATGAATATATTAAACCAAACCATATGGTGCCAACCAAAGAGATAAGATAGCCAATTTAAATAACAAAGGGTTCCATTATAACCTCAGAGCCAATACTTAGTTCATAGCTATTGAACAAAATATAAGTAGCAATAAAGACAACATTTATGGATTACAAAATTAGAGGAAATAAATGGATAAGAATAAATTCTGTCGATTCTCTTCAGTCTCCAAACATTCCGCTCCTTTCAAGCTCTCCAATTCGTGTAGCTCACTGCTCTTGTTGCTCCAAGGAAATCCCAGACTTTTCCCTATTCTACTTAATCTTTATTTACAAACATTACCTAATAACTAGAGAGAGAAAGTACAAAAGAGATCTAATCTATCTTAAGCTAAGCTAACCGATTCTATCCTAGTCTCCTTCCTTCTCGTATATAGAGGCTCTCGTGATATTTTTCTATTTTATCTTTTTCTAGGTCAAAAGCAAGCCTTCTCTACCTGGGCACCGGAGGTCGCGCTGCGGCGCGGGCAATATAGCTTATGGGTGGCGCTGCGGCGCCATGTTAGCACCAAAGGACCGGAGGTCGCGCTGCAGCGCGAGTATATGAAGGGACTGTGGCGCTGCAGTGCCAGCATGACATTAGCAAGGACCAGGGGCGGCTCTGCGGCGCAAGATTAAGACTAGGCATTGGCGCTGCGACGCCAGTGTATGTAAATTATCCGTTTTGTCCCCTGAAAGCTAGAAAAGTCCTGTAAATCCCTGCAATACGTCGGTTAAGCATAATAATACTATAAGCATATAAAACTATATAAAAACTACGAAGATCAGGCAACTATTTAAGCCATAAAGTATCCGATTCGCGGGTATAAATTCCACTCATCAATTATATTATTTAAATATAATTTATTCGGTATTAGTTGTGTATTATTCCGCTGTGCGATGCGACATTTAGTCGTATTATTATTGTGATGTATTACCATGAGCACGTGACGAACCGAATTCGAGTGACCCCGTGACGGTCCTGGAATTTGGGGGCGTTACAGTTTGGTATCAAAGCTGTAGTTATAAACCTTAGGAACGAGTGTCCTTAGACCATAACTTAGGCGAACTTAGACGTTGGAAAGGAGATAAAACTCACATAGAGTTTTCCCTAGAGCGAGACTTAGCGTGTTATGAAATGTAACTTCATTCTATATAATGAACTTATGTTTTATTCAACATTCTAATGGAGTTGCAGTTTGTTTGTCTTGTGTTTGTGATTGTAGGATGACAGGCACAGGTGAACCTAGTAGAGTGGCAGAGGAGGAGCCCAGGGATATACATGTAGTATACGAGGCACCTCTAGAGGCTACACCAGTGCAGGCTATTGCATCGTTCGAGTCTGACGACGAGGATGAGATTGAGATAGAGTCTGATCCAGAGGAGGAGCCAATAGAGGACGAGCCAATAGAGGATGAGCCAGTAGAGGACTCTGATGAGGCTACTATAGAGGTGCAGATGCTAGGAGAGTATGAGGAGCGTATCCTAGAGTTAGACTGCAGAGTCCAGGAGCTGGAGGCAGAGGCCCATAAGAGAGAGTCCGAGTTCCAGAAACTGAGGGACGAGGACCACCAGAGGAAGCTGGCCATGCAGGAGTTAGAGGTAGAGATTGCTTATCGTAGGGAGGCAGGGATCTAGATGGGAACCTTATTCCACAGGTCGGTGGGGAGAAATGTAGATCTGGCAGGGAAGCTGGAAGAAGTAGAACAGAGGGAACTAAGCGAGAAGACTGAGAAGGAAGCACTTCGCACTCAGTTGGAATTAGAGGTGATGGATAGGATACACTTCGAGGAGAAGTGGGAGGCTGCCCATGAGAGAGTAGATGACCTGGAAGATGAGGTTAAATGTAAGAAGAGGAAAATGAACAAGATGGTGTACGTGTTCTGTTCGGCATTTGAGAGGGTGCTTGATGGTGTGTACCACTACCCGGCAGAGCAGGGACAAACTCTACATACCATGAGTCGAGAGTTGGTTGCGTACATAGCACAGATGTAGTACAAGAGCGCAGTGGAGCGCGAGATGATGTGATGAGATTTCCTTAAATGGTCTAGTGGTAGTTTAGTAGAATTTATCTTTATGTGTTGTACATACTAGGTTATAATCCCGATCTTTTATGTAAGATGTGGGATAATGATGTAAACCCCGAGTTAGATTTTGTTAGAGGGGTAGTATGGTAGCAGGTTGGTATATCCCCGTCTTTTGTGATATTAGGGGATATATGTGATAACATTTATAGCAGTATGCTAGGGAAATCATGTAATGAAACGGTTGGCATATGAATATAAATGAAGCTTATTTCAGAAACGTGTTATAAATTTATTCTTATAGTATTAAAAGAAATACTTAAGTAATATACTTGAATAATAATAAAATGAAAATTTGTGATGCAGATAATGCCGCCCAGACGTAGATTAACTATACCTGAGGAGTCAGTGAACAATGAGAGGGAACAAGTAGACCCGATCTAGAAACTGGTAGACCTATTAAGAGAGGCATTAAGGGGAAAGTACAATGAACCCGTTCGCCCAAACCCTCAGGCTATGCCAGTAACAACCTTTATAGACTTTAAGAGTGTAGGACCCCCGGAGTTCGAGGGAACTACCGACCCAATCATTGCACAAACGTGGATCAAGGAGATCGAAAAAGCTTTCACTATAGCTCGCGTAGGCGAAGATCAAAAAATGGTGTTTGCCACATACATGATGAGAGGAGAAGCGAACTACTGGTGGGAGGCTAATCAACAAAGAGCTGGAGAAGGGATAATAGCTTGGGATAAGTTTAAGACGCTATTTTTTGAGAATTACTTCCCGAAAAGCATGAAGAATAGGATGGAGGTGAAATTCCTAGAGTTAAAACAAGGGGATATGACGGTGGCGCAATACGGGGCTAGGTTTAACGTACTAGCCCGATTTGCGGAGCACCAGGTAGGAGATGAAGAGAGGAAGGCTAGACGATTTGAACAAGGGCTGAAGCCTTGGCTATTCAATAAGGTGTCAGTTCTTCAGATCGATTCTTTTGCAACACTGCTGGAAAAGGCTATTATTGCCGAGGGAGGAAGTGAAGCTTTGAGCTTATACAACAAAGAGAAGAAAGGAAAGAATGCTGGAGGAGAGAATCGTACTGGAGGAAGCAGCAGTGGAGGAAGCAATTTGGGAAAGAGAAAGTGGAAGAATAACAACAGCAGAAACAATAATCAAGGTGGGAGTCACCAGGGAAATTTTAAGAAAAGGAGTGGAGCTTGTTGTTGGGTTTATACGAAATCGTGACGCAATCAAATTGTAAAAATTAACGGAAGCATGGTATATCAGAGTTTAAAACAATTTCTACAAAACCATTACCCGGATCATCCTTTATGCAAATTATTAATTTAAAACGATAAATAAGAAGTTATGGAATCATACCCTTGTAGAACGAAGCTTCCACAGGTACTAGTTCAACTCCTTGTTCTTCGTGATCTCCTTCAATTTTTGGGTTAGATTCCTTCCTTTGATCAACGTTAGCCACTCAATTGTTTGGCCTCTAGAGGTGATCCACCAAGGAAGAGGAATTATCAGGAAGGAGGGTGTTTGGCTAAACCTTAGTTTTCTATCCTCTATAGAAAAGGAGTACTCTCCAACAATTGGAATTGTATCAACTGATATCTATTATAAGACTCCTCTTATATAGATATTGGTCAACCCTTATAATCCTATTAGACATGGGATTTCTTTTAATTAACTAAACTCCTTTAATTAATTTAGGCTTCCCACCACATGGGGAATAATTAATTAAATTCATTTAATTAATTTGTCTCCGAATCTTATTAGGAATAAATGAGAGTACTAAATATTAAATTAATTACTAAACTCCTTTAGAAATTAAAATAATAATAATTGTAATAATATTAATAAGACTCCTCTTATTAATTTATATTTAATATTTCTAAAATATTAAATAATAAACATTAAGCTATTTAATTTATTCTATCACTATATATTAAATTAATTACACTTAATGCATTATTACGATTATGCCATTACCTTCTTTAATAATTATTCTTCTTTTTATGGTGTGACCCTTTAGGTTCTCTATATTAAACCGGTTGTGAATAAATCAATTAGAACAATTCTAATCTTATTTAAATAAATAAATTAAACTAATAATCTATTTAAATAAATAATATTTATTCTACAATAGGGATAAGCCTCCCTAGCGATCAACGACTTTCTAGATAATATAGATTTCAACATTAATCATAAAAGAACCTGTGAGTAAATAGTTACCATACAATTCAATCCTTCCACCATACAATGTCCTAATTAAATATAAGACATGAATTTACTGTGAAGTCTTATTTTATTTAATTATATGTATTTCGATTAGAAAATGCACAACTCCGATTAATGCAAATTAGAAATCTCTTTCTAATTTCATTCCACCTTGGCCAAGGATTCCTGGGTTGTCATTTAACGAATCACATAGGACATATCTCCTCTTTTACTAGAGGTGGTAGATTCTTTATTGATCATTAATTATCTTCATATGTAACTCATTATACCCAAGCATACCCTATATATGCCTTAAAAGGTCTTAAGGAATAAGTTAAAGTATAATTTGTTACATACAAGATACTATGATGATCTCAAGTCCAAGGATCACTTGTACTACTATCACATTAGGAATTCCTATTGACAGGCGAGTAAATCTCCATTAAGTATTCCATAGCGAATCACGTTCAGTGAACTTATTCTCTAATAAGAACCTACATACTTGCTTTAGTGTCTCCACACAAATGATCATGAGATCAATCATCCTCATCCAATGAGCAAGCAACATATGTACCAATCTATCCGGATTTACTAATCCCCTTTTTAGTAATCCCACGATTGGGAACTATTTTAGTTTTAAAACTTTCTAAGAATTTAGATCTCATTAGCATGATCATCATCATGATTCTAAAAGCATTGCTTAAAATTATGGGTTATTTACATATTATAAAAACAGCAACATGTAGATAATTAAATGCCTTTAATAAATGAATATTTTATTAATAAATAAATAAGATTGTTTACAAAGTACGTGCTTTATCATCATACATGATTGGCTTGTATGCACACTACTATCACTTGTAATAAGTGTGGGAAAAGTCACCAAGGGGAGTGCTGGAAAGGAAAGGGCACGTGTTATAACTGCGGCCAAGAGGGGCACATATTGCCAAACTGTCCGAAGCCAAAGAAGATCCAAGGGTGTTTTGCTTGCGGCTCAACTGAGCACCGTATTAAGGATTGCCCGAAGAAGGGAAGTGGCAGAAGTGGTAGCCAACAAGGAGGCAACAAACTGATGATCGGCGGACCGGCACAATCCCAACGCCCAACCGCCAGAACCTTTAACATGACCGTCCAGGACGCAATGGCTGCGAAGGACGTGGTGTCAGGTATAATCCCAATCAATGATATAAATGCTTATGTATTATTTGATTCGGGTGCCACCTATTCTTTTATATCTGAAGAATTTGCTAGTAAACTTAGTACACCCCGAGAACGGTTAGAAAATCCTTTGAACATAGAAGTTGCGAATAAGGAAATAATCCTTATAGAATACGTTTATCGAAATTATCGCGCAAACATTAGAGAACATGAACTGAAAGCAGACTTGATTCCTATTAGACTGGGAGAATTTGATGTGATACTGGGAATGGATTGGTTGTATAACCATGCAGCGATAATTGATTGTCAGAATAAATGTGTGAACCTTCAGACTCTGAGTAAGTCTAAGGTAGTGTTTTATGGTAGCTCATCGCTTAAGCAATCGTGTTGCGTTACGATGATGCAGGACAAGAAATTGTTCAGGAAATGATGTGTAGGTTATTTAGCTTACATCATTGATACTCGAAAAAAGGGAGTAGAAATTAAGGATATATCTGTAGTTAATGAATTTAAAGATGTGTTTTCGGACGATCTACCTGGTTTTTCGCCAGACAGAGAAATCGAATTCGTAATAGACTTAGCACCGGGAACGGCACCGATTTCGAAAGCTCCATATCATATGACGCCAGTAAAAATGAAGGAATTTATGATACAATTGCAAGAGTTATTGGATAAGGGTTACATTCGACCGAGTGTGTCTCCTTGGGGAGCACCAGTGTTACTCGTTAAGAAGAAGGACGGATCGATGAGGCTCTGTATTGATTATCGAGAATTGAATAGAGTAACGATCAAGAATCGATATTCGCTACCGAGGATAGACGACCTGTTTGATCAACTGAAGGGAGCAAAGTGTTTCTCAAAAATCGACCTACGAACAGGATATCATCAACTGAAAGTGAGGGATGAGGACATACCAAAGACTGCGTTTCGAACCCGTTATGGACATTACGAGTTTTTGGTAATGTTATTTGGATTGACTAATGCTCCGGCAGCATTTATGGACTTGATGAACCGAGTTTTCAAGCCGTACTTGGATAAATTTGTAGTGGTTTTTATCGACGACATTTTGATCTACTCTAAGACAGAGGAAGAACACGCCGAACATCTGAAGATTGTTTTGGAGGCACTAAGCAAGGAGAAGATGTATGCGAAATTTTCAAAGTGCGAATTTGGATGGAGAAGGTTCAATTCTTAGGCCACATGGTGGATAAGAATGGAATCTCTGTAGACCCTACAAAGGTAGAAGCAGTAAGTAATTGGGAACAGCTGAGAACGCCAACAGAGGTAAGAAGTTTTTTAGGGTTAGCTGGGTACTATCGAAGATTCATCCAAGATTTTTCTAAGATAGCAACCCCGTTGACCAATTTGACTAGAAAGACGGTGATATTTATATGGACCGACAAATGCGAAGAAAGTTTTTAAGAACTAAAAAGGAGATGGAGCGAAGCACCTGTGTTATCATTACCAGATGATGCGGGAAATTTTGTGGTGTATAGTGATGCATCGCACAAGGGACTTGGTTGTGTGCTTATGCAGCACAACAAAGTCATTGTGTATGCATCACGATAATTGAAGGATTACGAAAAATGATACCCTACTCATGACTTAGAGTTAGCGGTAGTAGTTTTTGCGTTAAAAATATGGAGGCATTATTTGTACAGAGAGAAATGTGAGATATACACGGACCATAAAATTCTAAAATATATCTTCACACAGAAGGAGTTGAATATGCGACAGAGAAGATGGTTAGAATTAATAAAAGACTATGACTGCGATATTCTTTATCACCCAGGAAAGGCAAACGTGGTCGCCGACGCTCTGAGCAAAAAAAGAAGGGAAAAATTATTTAATTTGACGACTCGGGAAGAGTTGATAAGAAAGATGGAGAAATTGGAGATAGAAGTGAAAGAACTAGAGAAGCCTGGAGAGAAGTTGTTTGTAATGGAAGCTCATCCGATATTATTGGATAGAGTAAAGGAAGCACAAGAAAAAGATGAAGAGTGTGAGAAAATCTGAAAGAGGATCACAAAAAATGAGGAAGAGAAATTTCGAATGGATAAAGACGGTATTTTGAGATTTGAAGAAAAAGTATGGGTACCAATGGTAATCTAGTTGAGGGAAGAGATTTTGCACGAGGCACATAATACGACATATTCCGTTCATCCGGGAGGCACGAAGATGTACCAAGATCTAAGGAAACATTTTTGGTGGCCCAATTTGAAACGGGAAGTCACAGAGTGCGTCAGTAGATGTTTGACTTGCCAACGCATTAAAGCAGAGCATCAACGGCCGAGTGGTTTACTACAACCGTTGGAAATACCAGAGTGGAAATGGGAGCATATTACGATGGACTTCGTGGTAGGACTTCCAGTTACACAGAAAGGTTAAGATGCTATTTGGGTTATCGTGGATCGACTAACGAAGACCGCACATTTTCTACCAATCAAGATCCGCTACAGTTTGAATCAGTTAGCGAGTCTGTACGTAAAGGATATTGTTTCACGACATGGAGTACCAGTGTCAATTGTCTCTGATCGAGATCCACACTTCACGTCCAATTTTTGGAAGAGTTTGCAAGAAAGAATGGGAACACAGTTGAGTTTGAGTACCGCTTATCATCCTCAGACAGACAGACAGAGTTAGCGAATATTACAAACACTGGAGGACATGCTTAGAACTTGCGTGATGGATTTTAAGGGAAATTGGGACGACCACCTACCCTTATTAGAATTCGCATACAATAATAGTTACCATGCGAGTATCGGCATGCCACTGTACTGAAGCTCTTTACGGAAGAAAGTGAAGAACGCCATTATGCTGGGACGAAGTCAGAGAGCGACGAATACTCGGACCAGAGTTAGTTCAACAAACCGCAGATGTGGTGACAATGATAAGAGCCAGATTAGTAGCAGCTCAAGACCGCCAGAAAAAGTATGCAGATTTGCATCGGCAGGACCGAGACTTTAAAGTCAGCAGTTTCGTATTCTTGAAGGTATCTCCATGGAAGGGAAAGATCCGTTTCGACAAGAAGGGAAAATTGAGTCCAAGATTCATAGGACTGTTCGAGATACTGAAGCGAGTGAGAGAAGTGGCATACAAAGTTGCGTTACCACCCGAGTTGGAGCACATCCACAACGTGTTTCACATTTCTATGTTGCGACCATACAAGGCCGACTACAAGCATGTGATTTCTTACGAGCCAACTCAAGTGGAGAAGAACTTGGTGTATGAAGAAATTCCTGTCCAGATTTTAGATAGGAAAGAACAAACTTTGAGAAATAAAATTATATCTTCTGTAAAAGTACTTTGGCGTAACCACGATGTCGAGGAGGCAACATGGGAGTTAGAAGATAGGATGATGAGGGACTATCCCCGTCTATTTGTGTAACCTTATAACAATTTTGGGACTGGAATTTTTATAAGAGGGGGAGGATGTAATACCCGAGAATTTCTGAATATTAATAAACGAATATATTAATGGAAATGAATATTTATTTGAATATAAATAATTTTGTGTTATGAGATGAGTTAACTAAATTATACTAAATTGAATAATTATGATAATTGAGAAAATGTGGAGTTTACAATAAGCTCAATGAATGCCTTGTGTGGCATAGCGACGGAAAGTATATAATTTAATTCATAAAAGTAAGAATTTATGAGTGGATGATTAATTAATAATATGTTATTAATTAATGATTTTTACGAGTAATAACATATTAATGAATAAATGGTTAAATAACGTTGAGATTAATGTTGTTCAATTAATTGCTTAATGTAAAGTTATGTAGTCATACGTTGCATAGTAACTATGTCCATATATAAAAACTATATTATATGATGTATAATATGACATTTTGGCATAACTACGTACTATATAATATGAAGTGCATTGTGATAATACAAGCAACTATGTAATACATATAAACTATACTATAAAGTGTAGTGTGACACTTTAGTAAGGCTATGCAATATGAAATTATCTCATATAAGTTACATAAATAATGCCTATGTGACCATATGGTAGGTATAGTACTTTAATGTATACTATATGGAATATTAGGTTAAAGTATATAAATAATTGATATTCCTAATCATCTCCATGAGTAACATACTTGAAATATTAATAATAATAAGAGTTGGGATAATTCAATTAACTCATAAATGTGATATTGTTAAAGTGTACATGGATTATATGATGTATATATATATGTACCCCAATGTGCTACCATGTGAAGTTGTTATGGTATTTTAGTCCATGTATGCCCCCTAAGTGAGTATAAGCTAAGGTATACATATATGTACTAAGTATATAATATATGGTCTTTTATCCCCAATTTTCTATGGCTGATGATATGTTTAGCTAGTCCCACATTAAGTGTCCAGTTCCCCTCCTTTCTCTCATTCACGTGAAGAACAAAAAGGCTAAGGAGCTACTCCTTCTTCTTCTCCCAAGATCATTCTAGCTCATCATTGGAGGGGGGAATGGGATTCATGATGCATATTACCAACCACTCACCAACCATCTAATGTCCAACATCTTCTTCCTTCATCTCTTGGTTTATTTTCATGGACAAAGGCTTGGCATGGGTTTTGATTTTTCTATAAATTGAGCATCCCTCTTCATTTTCTATGTTGATTAATTAATTGCTAAGTGATATAGAGAGATTATTGTGAGTTCATAATCTGAAATTGAGAGCAAGTTGTGTGCAAGTTTGAGCTCAAGAGGTATAACCTCTAAACCTATTTGAATTTCAATTCATAAGGATTGCATGATATTGTTAAAATTAGTGTGTGATAAGGTGCTAGCATAAGTTGTTAAGTATATCTATGTGTCAGGAATGTAAAGTGATGGTAGGCAAGCTGCTAGCTAAGTACATTATGAGAAATTCTAAAGCTTTGCAATAACAGAACATCTTCTGGTCTGGAACAGGAGACGCGCGGCCGCGCCTCTCCCTAGTACAACTGGCGCGCGGCCGCGCTGTTCTGCAGAAATTGTTGATGATTTTGTTAAGTATTCTGATGTTTTGAGCATGTTATACTAAGTAGGTTATGCATGCAAATCACCATGACATGTACAATAAGGCTATTATGTATATAGTAAGCCATATTAGTTGTTTAGCTTGAGAATTTTGAAGAAAGCTTAAGGATTGGTAACCTAGTTTGATAAACACGATGTAATATGTAAACCGACCTTATGTGTAAATGAATCACATTTCGATATGCCTTGACATGTGATAGTTATATTATTAGACTATCCAAACATGAATTGAAATAAGTTTCCAAGTAAAAGGCTATACTTGCTATGTGTACAATAAGCTATGTGAACTTGGATTCCGAACTTGATATCACGATCGGAATTACATATATACATGCACAAGAAAGTTTAGAAGCATGACATAGAGTATATGAACTTACCTTGCATACTTAAATAGTTTTAATAGCATTCTAATGGAAACATAGAATTTTCGAAGGTGAACCTTGGCACGTAAATATCATACATACATTCTGATTTTATAAGCAAGTCGATGTGGCCTATAAATGCATGTCGGACATATTAACTTGCGTGTATGGACTTTGTAAGGAAACATGAACATGTTGGACTTGTTAGTGAGCCTTACTAATGAAAATACAAACTTTGAACGTAAATGTTAACATGCTACTTTGAGAGTTAGAATATGATATTTGTGAACATGTTTGATGATACTCTTGGACTCACTCTTGTATGCATATGTGCTATGCTTAGGTGTCATAACTCAAGTAAAGCATAAACGAAGTATATTTCAAACCAAAACGATGCTAATTGCACATATACGATATGAATACTCACAAGCATGTCTAATATGAGTTATATTAGTACCTTATATGTTTAAGAAGCAAGCATGTTAGACTTTGTGATTTTCATGACCTTGAATAAGTTGTCAAAAGTGTTAACTTAGAGCCATATCATAAAAGAGAGAATTTAGATGGACTTGAGAAGCATAAAGGCATCCTTTAATATGCATATATGTTATGAGATATCATATGTTGATACTTGAATCCGATTTTTGACGGTTGACTTATTGAATTACCATAACTCACTGAAATAACATATATTTAGTATTGATTGTGGTCTTGTGTGATAATAATGATATGAGAGTGTGTTTAACTCAAAAAGGGGAATGTTAAGGATAAAAGTATATTAGTCGAGACTTGTGAATCAAATATGATACTATATGTGGTATGACTGTATGGTGAAGTTAAAGACTTAACTTATGTGTGGATTGTATATCTAAAATAAGATATGTTGTTGAACTATATGACTAATGAATATCATATATACATAATTATATTACGATAGGATTCGAAAAGTGTTGATTAATTTACTGGGATAAACTACGCTTAAGGCATGTTTCCTAACTTACACTCTTTTACGGTGCAAGTATTCTATCCTTTTATATTGCGAGCTAGTTTCTTTACTTACTCGTTTGAATTGAATTAGCATACTTGAACTCTTATTTCATTAAAGCTATTATTCATGTTGAACTTGGTATTGTTCTTGAATATTGTGAAAGTGTCTATGCCATTTGATTCGGTTAGACTTATATTATTGAAAAGCTACCCAAACCAATTGATTGGTGCGGGATCTCGTATTTGACTGAGAAGAACAACCTTCTTTGAAGGGAAAATATAATTATCGGAGAACCGATGTGCGCACTTGAGTATGATTGATTGTTATGCATAATGTAGGGTACTTTAGGCTGATCACCTGTTGTATCTGTTTTTGATTTGGGTTATCAGTTTAATACTGTTAATTCTAGTAGAAGTTCATAGTCCTTAGTAACTGCTCAGTATTCAGTTATCTTAAAATCTTGAATTGATTTATTATTGAATCACATTGATATTATTCTGTCCTTAGCGACTGTTATTGAGAACTGTTGATATTCTTGTTATTCTTAAACTATCAAACCTTGCTATACCCTTTCAAGAATTGAGAATTTTATTAGTCACCCTTATTGTATATTACTTGCTGAGCAATTTATGCTCATTCTTGCTTTCCCTAAAATATTTCAGTTAAGGTAGAGCAGTGCGGACATTCGGGCACAGATACGGGCAAGGGAAAGGCTACTGAGTAGCTTAAATTATGTAGGACTTATGATTGTAATAAAGAACTTATGATATTATGTACTAGTTAAGGTTATTTATGCTTAAGATATGTCTAAGCTATGTAATCACTGTTTAAGTTACGAGACCTTGGGACGTGAATAATTATATTATTTAAATGTAATTTATTCGGTATTAGTTGTGTATTATTTCGCTGTGCGATGCAACATTTAGTCGTATTATTATTGTGATGTATTACCATGAGCACGTGACAAACCGAATTCGAGCGACCCCGTGACGGTCCTGTAATTTGGGGGCGTCACAGGGGATCCAAAATGGTATGCGCACTTCTTACTTGGGTCAAAATTTCGTCCACCGGTACTGGTTGGTGGAAGGAGTTGAACAATCTTTTTCTGTGCTGTCAACAGTTTCAACACATTCTCGAGTGAATCCCCTAAAGGGGTGAACGTTCTCCGACATTTGGCCTCCATAGTTTTCTGAAATGGAGGATTAGAAGGTTGGGCTGGAGTTTAAAAAGGGGAATAGTTCCTCCTCTGAATGGGCATGTTGCTCTAATCGCTCCTCTAATTCTGTCCTTGCAGTACTTAGGACACTTCTTCTTCTTTCTTCTTGTGGGCTCTCCTGGGATTATTCCCATAACTCCCAGATTGGATATGTTCGGCAACAGCTTCCAAGGAGGTAAGATCTTTTATCTTCCCAGATTTCAGCCCCATTTCAGCCATTTCTCAGTGCTTGATCATCTCTGAGAATGGTTTTTCTATGCCTGCTAGGATCCTTTCGTAATACAGAGCTTCTTGAATGTCGATGAAGGTCGTGACTATCTTAGACTCAGTTATAAGTGGGGTAACTTATGCTGCCACCCGCCTCCATCATTAGGCATACTCTCTAAATGACTCAGTGCTTTGCTTTTTTATTTTGGTTATTTGATATTTGTCTGGAGCCATCTGAGATTAAAAGATGTATTGATTGGGGAAGGCATGTGCTAACTCTTTCCAGCTGTGAATCTTTGAATTGTCCAGTCGGGCATACCAGGCTCTAGTCTTTCCAATCAGACTCTTCTGGAACAATTGCATTATGAGCTTCTCGTCCTCTACATAGGATCTGAGCTCTCCAATGAATACCTTTAAGTGAGTGTAGGGGTATCCCAATCTATCGTTTTTCTCAAAAATCAGGGACTTGAAATTTTTCAGGGTAACGAGCCCTTGAGAATATACATAAGTATGAATAATTGACACTGCCAAATGCCCCAGACCCTTTGATGGACAGGATGGTTTCTTTCATTTGTTGTACCATCTTCAGAATATCACCAGCTTCCAGCTCTTTGTTGAGGTTGGTGGTTCAAGAGGTTTTGTTGGTCATATCCTGGTTATGTGGTTCAGGAATCTGATTGTCTTTCTTTTCTAGTCTCTTGATTGCCACCGGGTGTAGATGGTTCTGTATGACCGGTTATTTGTTTCCCTTGAAGGCCTTTGCTTTGTTCTTTCAAGAAAATAGCCAATTCGGCTATCTAGTTCTTCAATCCTTCAAACTCCTCCCTAGAAACAAGGGTGGATTCTGGCTGAGCACTTGAAGTCATGTCTGAAGATGGCCTTAGTGCTTTCTTAGATTTTGACCTGGTAACGGGATCAATTTTAATCCCTACAATAAACATAGGTGTGTTAATTTCCTGATGTAGGTATCAGCCAGATGCATGCTATGCAATGTGTTTACTTTTTAGGTTTTTTAATCTTATCTTGTAAAACAAAGGTCAGTTGTTTTGATGACATGATAGTATGACAGGATTCATAACAAAATGTATAGTTACAATGTGAAATTTGCATTGGAATTTGGAAAATTGACATTGAATTGAAAGAGTAAGACATGAAAAAGCTTCCCTTCAGATTTGGTTAATCAGAGGCTGAGCTATCTTAGGCTACTCTCGCGGCTTTTCGGTATGAAGGTCCACAGATCTTCACAATCTACTAGAGGGGAAATTAATCTGATCTTTCAATTGGAGTGGATCTGAGTGGTGTCTTTCCTGAGCCTCACAAAATTAGTCTTCTTTGAGTCCAATAATCAAACACCGACGGGTTTGCCTCCTGGTGGAGGAATCACACAACATAAATTCACATACATCGCGTCTCACCATATGAAATGATGATATTGTGCGAAGCACTAATATAAATCAGTAAGACATTCATTCACATCCATTCAATATAAAACGCAACATCCACACACACGCAGATATAAAATGAAATTTTGAAAAAATTTGAACGCGGCCTAAGCCCTCTACTGACCCCAGCAGAGTCTCCACCTGTCGATGTCGGGAAAAAATCCTGTCGCGTTGGACCGAATCTTTCTCTCTTCCTAAGTTTTGTTCCTTTTTACCCTTATTGCCTTATCTATTTTATGAACGGTGAAGTTTCTTAGGAAAAGGCCAACATGTATCATGTCGACGATTTGAACAGTATAAAGAGTCGCCAGTTGGTAGATTTGAAATGGTTGTACCAACTCAACCGAGTTTTTTTTGCAAGTAAGCCCAATTATTGGACACTGTTGAAACTTGATCTTGAAATCGAAGTTCTTAAGTTCGGGGGCTTGGTTAAGTGGGGGGAAGGTGTTAGTCACCCCAACTCCTGTGAAACACGGTACCACATCTTTTCAATATTTCCCTTTTT
Organism: Panax stipuleanatus; assembly: GCA_020205555.1. Classification (NCBI taxonomy): domain Eukaryota; kingdom Viridiplantae; phylum Streptophyta; class Magnoliopsida; order Apiales; family Araliaceae; genus Panax; species Panax stipuleanatus. The sequence goes on from CM035123.1 coordinate 23,194,353, forward strand.
ATTTGTAATGTGTGTGTGGATGCTTGAAGTAATTGAGCATACGTTTGTTTTGAAAGTATGGATGTGCTTCGTTGAACCTATATGCGAAGGGTATGATTTGATTTGCAAAAGTTTATTTTTAGACAATATATGAAATGATGTTTTGAAAGGTTAATTTTGAAACCCTTACGCTCACGTAGGAATTGAAGCATGTTAATACTTCCATTTTATTCTTTTTAGCCTTTGGCTTGATTTGGATGGTGATTGTCGGGCTGTGAAGCATCCTCGACCACAGAGTATATACAAGTGCTGGTCTTCTCATGGGTATGACAGCCATCGGAGTGACTCTAGCACGACAAAATATTATTTCATTATATTTGAGACCTTAAACTGGCTAACCGTTTTAAGGTCTTTCGGATGTACATTTTACAGAAAAACTGGCAGGGTACATTTGTATTGTGAAGTTTGTCCATCGTGGGAATCAGATTCTGATTAGTTTGATCATGAATCCCACAATTCCTAGGCTCACATAAGGAAGCCAAGTAAACCTGCACAACACATATATTTATAGAAAATGGATATTTACATTCATACGTCGCATAACCAAGTATTCAACAGTCAAATCATGGCATGCTCGTAGCAAAAGCTTCTCGTTTCCACTAGATAATGATATAAGGTCGCGAGTTTGCTTTAATAATGAATAAAACTAGAAAAAAAGCCAGATTTAAATAAATCTCTGCCATTCTAGCTTCCCGATTCCGGTTGGACCTATTTTGAACCGTTTAAAAGGTAGAAAGGGCTAGATTTAAAGAAATCTAACTTACCAGAATTGATATGAATGCCAATTTATATCAAATGAATATTTAAAGCAAATATTTAATCACAATGAATAAAATATATATATATATAATTATATATATACGAATCTGTAAAGGGCAATGGGTTTTCACTCTCAGGCCTATACTAGAATATAAATATATATAAAAGCTGTGAAGGGCGACGAATCTGCCATCCTATGCCCGGACAGAAATGTAAATATATATATATGTATATTATTTATAAAAGTCGTAAAAGAGCCATGGAATGATCCAGGCTTGACAGAATTAAAATATATATATATATATATATATATATATATATATTTATAAAAGCTGTAAAAAGAGCCACAGAATAATCAAGGCTTGACAGAATGTAAATATATATATATATATATATATATATATATAAGCTATAAATGAGCCACGAATTAATCTAGGCTCGACAGAATTTATATATATATATATATATATTATAAAATCTATAAAAGAGCCACAAAATGATTCAGGCTCAACAGAATGGAAATATATATATATATATATGTATAAAAGTAGTAAAAAGGCCAGAAATTTCCAATCCAGGCCAAACTGAAATATAAAGGTTAATATATATAGTTGGTATATATATATTAAAGTAATAAATGCCACAAATTTAGCAATTCAGGCCAAACGAAGTCAGAAAAATTTATATATATAGTTATATATAAAAAAGCAGTAGCTACCACAGATTTGCCATCCGGGTTTGTCAGAATTGAAAATTAGTATATATATAGTTAAATATATACATAATAAAGCCAAAAAGGACACGAGTCAGCGACCCAGTTCGGAAAAGTTAATATATATATATATATATATATATATATAAGTGATTAAAAGCCGTGGATCGTTGATCCGGGCTGTGCATATGCGAAAAAACGTATATATGTACTAACATGTACTACAAAGTACACAAAAATGGCCACAAAACTATGTTCCGGGCAAAATCAAAAGATGAAACTTTACGTGAACGTGTATAAATGCACGATGAAGTAGGCAAGAAATTCTGATTATAAAAATAATTACAATGGACTGCTACACGGGCTTTTTACCACTTGGTAGGCTTCAAATGGACGTTTCCACTGTCAATTTTTGATATGTGGTAGTATATGAGTATACCTACGTGTTAGAGTAATAAAATCTGGATTTAGAGTAGTAGAAGTCGGCTAGGAAACGAAATGGACTGAGTTTCAGAGCGTTTTCTATTTTTTTCTTCTTTTTTGGCAAAGGGCACTTGTATTTAAAGACCCAATGGAAGCGAACCTACCCGCGGCAGCTGAGGATCTACCTACAGCTCCACGTGGCAGGGCCCACATGGTGGATAGCATCATCTCAAAGTGCGTGCACTCCGAACAATGCGATGTCAAGTTTAAAACTTTCTAACTTTTGATAAGAGCGTCTGTTTGAGGTGTGCTATACCTTTCCGAAAAGCCCTCGCCGAGAGCGTCACAATGACATGGGACTAAAACTTTTTTGAGTCCAGGAAGATGGGTTTATAACTGGATCTTTGTTTCTTCGCAGTTTGTTCGTTGAGCTGTATTATGCTGCTTTCACTTGGGATCAATGTTATGGTTCTTTCTAACCTTGATTGCATCAATTCAGCTTGATTTTGATCGAATTGGCTTCAAGTTGATAAAATGACCATTTTGCCCCTCCAGGGGTTATCTCTTGTACTTGCTCGGTCTTCGACTGTCTTCCCGGGGTTATTTCCGAGGTTTTGATCTCGGCCGACTCTGTTTGTCCTTAGGATTATCTTCGAGGCTGACTTGGTTTCACAGGGTTGTCTCTGCGGATGATGCAATGCTTCGGGGTTGTATCCGAAGGTTGGATTGATCTCTCTGGGTTGTCACCGGGGCTCCTCTACCTTCTGGATTGTCACCGGGGCTGCTTGACATCTCGGTATGGTTATCGGGGCTTCACTTAACATCCTGGTGTTGTTGGGGTTTGACTTGACATCCCGATATAGTCACCGGGGTTGAGCTTGACATCCCGAGGTTGTCACCGGGGCTACTTTACATCCCAGTATGGTCATCGGGGCTTCACTCGACATCCCGATGTTGCCGGGGTTTGACTTAACATCCCGGTATAGTGACCGGGGTTGAGCTGACATCCCGGGGTTGTCGTCGAGGCTGCTTGACATTCCGGTATGGTCACCGGGGCTTCACTTGACATCCCGGTGTTGCTGGGGTTGAGTTTGACATCCCGGTATTGTGATCGTGGTTGCCTGACTTTGGTCTGACCTTCCAGGGTTGTCTCCGGAAGATAAAAGACGGTTTTGCCCTCCTGCAGGGTTAGTAACATGAATGCAAAATTTTGAGTGCCTACAGTTCTTTTATGACTAATGTTCAAATCTATATTATTTAGAAAGTCATTGATCGTTAGGGAGGCTTATCCCTATTGTAGAATAAATATTATTTATTTAAATAGATTATTAGTTTAATTTATTTATTTAAATAAGATTAGAATTGTTCTAATTGATTTATTCATAACCGGTTTAATATGGAGAACCTAAATGGTCACACCATAAAAGGAAGAATAATTATTTAAGAAAGTAATGACATAATCGTAATAATATGTGAGGTGTAATTAATTTAATCTATGGTGATAGAATAAATTAAATAGCTTAATATTTATTATTTAATATTTTGGAAATATTAAATATAAATTAATAAGAGTAGTCTTATTAATATTATTACAAATATTATTATTTTAATTTCTAAAGGAGTTTAGGAATTAATTTAATATTGGTACTCTCATTTATTCCTAATAAGGTTAGGAGGCAAATTAATTAAAGGGGTTTAATTAATTAATCCTAATATGTTGGGAAGCCTAATTAATTAAATAAAACCCAATTTTTAATTGGATTAGAAGGGTTAACCAATATTTATATAAGAAGAGTCTTATAGTAGATATCTGATGATGCAATTCCAATTAATGGAGAGTACTCTTTTTCTACAGAGTATAGAAAACTAGGGTTTAGCCAACCACCCTCCTTGAACAATTCCTCTTCCTTGGTGGATCACCTCTAGAGGCCGAACACTTGGGTGGCTAACGTTGATCAAAGGAATGCATCAATCAAGGAGATTTAAGGAGATCACGAAGAGCAAGGAGTTGAACTCGTACATGTGGAATCTAGTTTCTACAAGGGTATGATTCTGATTTATCCTTCTCTTTTCATTGATCGATAATTGAGCACAAAGTATGATCATGGTGAGGGTTTGTATAAAATTTTTAAAACCTAATTTATCGCGCTTCCGCCTTTATTGTGTAATTTGATTACATGTATGCATAACATACAAACCCAACACATAAAACATTCGTGAATGTTCGATGCTCAATTCTTCATTTTAAGACCGAATTCGTTCGTTCTTGCTCCCGCAAGTCTTAATCACCTAACTCTATGTTATGCCATCAAAAACCGAGGTTTTCGAATTAAACGACGACTTTTAACTATCATTCTGGGAAAATTTACTATTTCGACGCTTTACGTTTAATTGCGTAAATTTTGCCATAACTTAGTTACTCGAAATTTTAACTCCAAACCATATGGAATTAATCCATTGGTGATTCATCGATGATTCTAACCATTCTAAACATCTAAGTTTTAATCATTTCAATTATTCATTAATAATAATTTTCAAAATTTCTTCTTTAAATTCTTAACCATTAAAGCATGGTTTTACTAGTTCTTGGTTATTAATGTTCTATAGTCCACTAATATCAACCTTATCACTTCATACAATTCATACTCCACCAATCAACACTTCTCAATCAATTACATATTGAAGGACGATGAGGATTAGGGTTTAAGTGTGTATACCTCTTTGTGTTATTGAGTTGTTCTTGAGTTATGATGATAACTTGACCTCCTTGCTACTTCTCTTGCTTAGCTCTCTCTTCTCTCAATATAATATGTTAGTGAACTTTGGTAAACAAAGAAATGAAGACTAAAGCTTTTCTTATATAAGATTGCAAGATAGAGGGCAAAGTGGACATTAAGCAAACCTCCACACTATTCACACCTCCTCTAAATTGATTTCCCACCAAGTTTCACCCCATGTGCCCACCATGTCTCCACCATGTCTCCCACATGTCTCACCATGTGCCCTATGGGCCCCTCATGGGTTGCCCTATGAGTTTAACCCACCCGTTAATCCATCGGTTTGATCCATGGGTTTGGTTATTAGAATTAAATTCAAATTGGACACATTTACCTCGTATAAGATTTGTATTATACGTCGTATTAATTCTTGTATCATACTCGTATAGTACATATTCATTCCGTATAATAAGAATTATTATTATACTTAACCATTTTATTCTTAGGTTTTACTTTCCCTAACCCTTAGGGTTTTAAGTCCTCACGTGAAAACTTCGCGAGCCATAACTGCAATATTATTAGATATTCCATCTCGTCTTCAAATCATATCATTACGCGTTTCTTTGAAATTCAAGAATAATTCTCGAGCAGAAACGGATGAATAGTGATTTTTTAAAAATTTCTCGGAAAAACTTTTATTTTCATCTTGGAAATTCATATCATTTAATTCTAGCATGTAGCCAGAATCCTAACCACATTCACATCTTTTAGGTCATAAAACGACCTTTAATTAGCTTACTCACTTTAATAACACATATATTATAATTTTATTCAATAAATCAAATAAAATTTATTTGCATAAAAGTCCGATTTTCTAGGGCGTTACATTCTCCCCCCTTATAAGAATTATGTCCCCAGAATTACAATACAAGTTAGTCAAACAGATGGGAATATGTCTTCTTCATCTTGTCTTCGAGTTCTCATATTGCTTCTTCGGCATTGTGGTTTCTCCATATCATCTTCACCGAAGGTATTACTTTGCTCCTTAAGACTTGTTCTTTCCTATCAATAATTTGAATCGGAACTTCCTCGTACGTTAAGTCTTTCTCAACTTGAATAGGTTCATACTCGATTATGTGCTTATAATCTGGCTTATAAGGACGCAATACGGATACGTGAAACATATTTTGAATATTTTCCAATTCTAGAGGTAATGCTATTACATACGCTACCTCACCTACCCTTCTTAAAATCTTAAAAGGTTATACAGACCTAGGATTTAGATTTCCCTTCTTTCTGAAGCATTTCTTCTCTTTCCAAGGTGATACTTTCAGGAATGCGTACGAACCGACGTCGAACTCTCTATTCTTTCGATGAGGATCTGCATACTTTTTCTGTCTGTCTTGAGCTGCTACTAGCCGTGTTCGTATCAACTTAACCACCTCCACCGTTTGTTATACCATTTCTGGTCCTAACATTCGACGTTCTCCTACTTCATCCTAGAACAGTGGAGTTCTGAACTTTCGTCCATATAACGCTTCGTAAGGCGACATGCCTATACTTGTGTGGTAACTGTTGTTGTAGGCAAACTCTAATAACGGTAGATGATCGTCCCAACTTCCTTTGAAATCAATAACGCAAGACCTTAACATGTCTTCTAGCGTTTGAATTGTCTCCTCACTTTGTCCATCCGTCTGTGGATGATACGCTATACTCAACCGTAACTGCTTTCCCATCTGTTCTTGCAAACTTTTCCAAAAATTCGATGTGAATCGTGGGACACGTTCTAACACGAAACTGGATTTCCATGTCTTGAAACAATCTCCATGACATACAGCTTAGCTAACTGATCCAAGTTATACTTGACTCTTATCGGCAAGAAATGAGCCGACTTCGTCAAACGATCCATTATTACCCAAATAGCATCGTATCCTTTTTGTGTTGTTGGAAGTCCTACCACAAAGTCCATCGTGATATGCTCCCACTTCCATTCCGGAATCTCCAATTACTGTAGTAACCCACTGGGCCGTTGATGTTCAGCCTTAACTTTCTGACAAGTTAAGCACATACTTACATACTCTACTATTTCCCTCTTCATGTTTGGCCACCAAAACTTTTGTCGAAGGTCTTGATACATCTTGGTACTACCAGGATGAATCGAGTACCTAGAGTTATGTGCTTTGTCCATTATCTCTTCCTTCAACTCCTTATCACACGGAACCTAAATTCGTCCTTCAAATCTTAATAACCCTTCATTATCAAGACTATACTTATCCTCTATACTGTCTGTAATCTTCTTCCTTATCTGTTCACACTCATCATCTCTGAGTTGCACTTCCTTCACCTTTTCCATGATTGTAGGTTGAACCTCCATCGAAAACAGCTTCTCCCCCTCTTCATTGGGTAATCTTACTTTTATTTCCATCCTTGCCATATTTGTTACCAACTCATTCTGAGCCGTTAAACTTAACAGCTTCTCCCGCCCCTTTTTACTTAAGGCGTCAGCCACTACGTTCACTTTCCTGTTGTGATATAGGATATCACAATCGTAATCCTTTATCAACTCGAACAATCTTCGCTGCCTTATATTCAACTCCTTTTGTGTGAAGATATACTTCAGACTTTTATGATTTGGGTATATCTGACATTTCTCCCTGTATAGGTAATGTCTCTAAAATTTTAAGGTGAAAACCACTGCAGCGAATTCTAGGTTATGAGGTGGATAACCATTCTCATACTCCTTTAACTGTCGAGATGCATACGCAATGACTTTGCCATGCTGCATGAGCACACAACCCAGTCCTCTATGCGAAGCATCACTATATTTTATAAAATTCCCCATATCATCTGGTAAAGATAATACAGGTGCTTGACTTAACCTCTTCTTCAGCTCTTGAAATCTGTATTCACACTTCTCTGTCCACACATACTTCACAGTCTTCCTTGTTATATTTGTCAACGGAGTAGCTATCTTAGAGAAGTCCTGAATGAACCCATGATATTATCCCGCTAACCCTAGGAAATTCCGCACCTTAGTCGTTGTTTTTGGTTGCTCCCAATTAATAACTGCTTCCACCTTCTCTAGATCCACTAAAATCCCGTCCTTGTTAATAATGTGCCCCAAAAACTGCACTCTCTCCAACCAAAATTCACACTTAGTGAATTTCGCATATAACTTTTCCTTCCGTAGTGCTTCCAACACTAATCTTAAATGTTCAGCGTGATCTTCTGGCGTCTTTGAATAGACTAGAATATCATCAATGAACACCATGACAAACTTGTCCAAATACTATTTGAACACTCTGTTCATCATATCCATGAATGCGGTTGGCGCATTAGTTAACCCAAATGACATTACCAGGAACTCGTAATGACCATAACGAGTCCTGAATGCTGTCTTTGGTACATCCCCTTCTCTAACCTTCAACTGGTGATACCCCTTCCAAAAATCTATCTTAGAAAAGTATTTCGCCCTTTCAACTGATCAAAGAGATCATCGATCCTGGGCAATGTGTATTTATTCTTTATCGTTAACTTGTTCAACTCTCTGTAGTCGATACAAAGTCTTAACAATCCATCCTTCTTCTTTACAAACAATAACGACGCTCCCATGGAGAGACACTCAGTTAAATGTACTTCTTATCTAACAGTTCTTGCTACTAAATCATCAACTCCTTTAATTCTACCGGCGCCATACAATATGGTGTCGTCCCTGGCACAACATCTATAATGAATTCGATCTCCCTATCGGATGGAAAACCTGGTAATCATTCGAAAATACATCCCCAAATTCATAGACTATAGGTATCTGTTCCAATATTGCTCCCACTCGCTGGGCGTCAACAACATGGCACATGTAACCTACACATCCTTTCCTTAACAACTTTTTGGCTTGTGTCATGGTTAGACAAAAAGAGCGTCCCGGTAATTTACTACCATAGAACATAACCTTGGGTTTCTTAGAAATTTGAAGGTTCACACTTTTCTTTTGGCAATCGATAATCGCCCCTTGGTTAAACAAGCAATACATCCCAAGAATTACATCAAATTCCCCTTACTTTATCGGTATAAGATCTACCAATAACTTGTTACCTCTTATTTCTACACAACAACTCCTATGAATATAATCAATAGGAATTACTTCTTCGTTTGTTACCTTAATATTCAAAGGTATTACAAGTTTTTCATGGAGTAATCCTAACCGTTTAGCAAATTCACATGCTATAAAAGAACAAATAGCACCCGAATCAAGCAACACATATGCATTTTTATCATTGACCGAGATAATACTTGCTACAACATCGCTTGATGCCACCGCATCCTGGACTGTTATATTAAATGTATAGGCCATCGGTCTACCTTCTGGTATAGGACCACCAATTGCTAGCTTACCACCACTAGCCCCCTTCCCACTGTTCGACCCCTTCCTCGAACAGTTCCTTGCCATGTGGTCCGTGGATCCACACACAAAGCATGTCGTATTCTTCTTAGGGTTGGGATAGCTAGGCGAGATGTGCCCTTCCTATCCACAATTATAGCATACCGCTTTACCCTTGAGAAAGAATCCAAAATGAGCCTTCCCACGCGTCTTGCAAGCCTCGATCCTTTCTTTTAGGATCAATCTACTTCACCCCGGTATTTCCTGAGTTGAATACCTTCTGCTTCGGCGCACTACATCTACCGCTTTCTCCCTCTATTTTGACTCCCCCATTAAATTTATTCTTATATTTCTTTTCCTTCTGATACAGGCTCAAAGCCCTACTACCACCTTTGGCTATTATTGCCTTTTTGAATACCGTTCCAAAGATTTCACTTTGGAAAATGGAGACTCTATTATAGAGCCAAGGTTTTGAACCTTACTCAAACCTCCTTGCTTTCCTCGCCTCTGTGTCCACTTGATGTGGTGCAAACCTCGCTAGTTCATTGAACTTGGTAGCATATTGGGGAACGGTCATATCCCCTTGGTTCAGCTCTAGGAACTTGACTTCTATCTTACTCTGCATGCTCGTGGGGAAATAGTTCTCGAAGAAAATCTTCTTAAACTGTTCCCAAGTGGCGTTTTCTACCTCAGCCCTACCCTGGTTCGCCTCCCACCAGAAGTTGGCCTTTCCTTTCATCATATACGTAGCAAAAGGAATCATTTGCTCTTCTCGGACATTTGTTATCACAAATGCATTCTCTATTTCTTTTACCCAAGCTTAGGCAGCGATAGGATCTGTAGTTCCTTTGAACTCAGGCAAACCTACGCTCTTAAAATCCTTAAAAGTAGTACTACCTACTAATCCAGGATTAATTCTTGCACCCCCTCCAGTCCCATTAAAGTCTGCAGTTATTAAATTAACAAATTCCTGCATCGGGTTATTCTGAACCCTTTTTTCCTCCACATTACGTGGTTCTATTAGTTGAGTTCTTTGTTATCTTTTTGGCGGCATTTCCTGTTAACGTAAATACAGTTTCGTAATTATTTACTTCTTTTTGTTGATTATTATTCACAATTAATAATAACACAAACATATTTCCAAGCATTTCAATAAACTTCTTATATTAATATGCTTCTTCTTGTAGTGTAATACTACAAACATTCTTCATTACATAACCGTAGCCATTTACAAAACTATCCCGCAATTGCTTTCCAAAAATTGGGATTTACAAAACACTACCCTTTGATTATACAAAAGAGGGTTTTACGTCATTACCTATCTACAAAAATATGTATATATCTATTCATTCTATAAATACTAACTGGACTACATCTGCCTAACGGCATTAGTGTAATCCGAAGTGGCTAGACTGGCCACCACATCCCGGCTAATAGTGTGTCTAGTCTTCCTTTCTTCCACAGGATACAGAGAAACCTGATGTTAAAAATCCTGATGTGAACTCCTATGAATATAAGACATTCTTCTTATCTTTTGCTTCTTATTCAGAAGCTCTCCCTAAGTTCCTGGACCTCTTACTTCAGATCCCGGACCGTATCTTTTGCCAGCACTTTTTCGTCGTGCTCCTCCTCCCAGAAGGTCTCCATGTCCTCCATGTCTTCCTGGACATCGTGAACCTCCTGCTTAAGGTCACGAACCTCCTTACTCAGTTGGATATTCATGTCCAACACTGCCATGAACAAAGCCTTCATAGACTCTGCCGGTGTCATCTCCTCCTTCTCCTTAGTAGGTAGTACCGGGTTAAAGTATACCACCTCCACTTCCTCCTCGGAGATACCATCAAATTTGGTGGTATAGTCGAAGTTATCAGAATTCTCAGACGGATCCTCCTCTTCTGGATTAGTCTCTTCTAGATTCACAATAGGTACCTCTGCTATGGGCATCAGTACTATCTCTACAAAGTTGACAGATTCCTCACTTATTTCATGCACTTCACTATACATGTCCATATCAACTTATATCTACAATAATACACAATAACTTGATTAGTACACAATCAAATATTATAAACACATATCACATTTATTATGTTTAAGTTTATTTTCTATATTGAAACTCTACCCGAGTTTATTTACTTTTAACTTCTACTTCTCTTCTCAAGGTTATAGCCTAAGGTTTTCCCCCCTAAAGTTTTATAACCTACAGCTTTGATACCAACTTGTGATGCCCCCAAATTCGGGTACCTTCAAACTCTGTACATAGTGCTACACGGTGCTACTATCTACTCATACATTCAATTGAAGACTTCAATAACATGCATAAGTTTACTAAATATTACATTATAATAGTCCCTTCCCAAGTTCTTTATAATATTACATTCGTTCTATATCATAATATCATTCATTACAAAAATAATACTATGTTATTACAAGGGTAAACTATTTATCCATCATGGACCAAATCCTTCGGTCCGTCCGCTCTTAGCTGAAATCATATAATTTTAAGCAATAAAGAGCATAACTAGCTCAACAAGTTTAACATTTTATTTTGCAACCACAATATCAAGAATCATATGACTTCATCTTCAATAACTGCACACTAGTTATGAAGTAGTGTGAATAATCAAAATAGCATTTTGAATTCCTTTAAAATCATTCTCAAGGACTTATAGTCACTTAAGAATTTGAGCTGGTTAAAGACCATGAACATTCTCTTCAAGTTTCATTCATAAAAGAATAACCCGGCACTAAGACTGTAAATTTGATATATCTTACAAGCACGTCCAGGTGATCAGCCTGTAGTATTCTATGTTGATCAACACTCATTCCTTAAATGTATTTATGTTTAAGCTTTTGGAAACCTCGTGTGCCTGTCGATTTAACGACGTTAAAACCTTTGTGTATTCATACTCATGCTTACCTTCAAATCCGTACAAAAGCATTAATCAAAATACTTTACATATAAGTCTAGCCGAATCAAATGGCATCGACTATTCAATAAAAGTTTATGCATAGGAAACCATATATATTGACAACTTGTCCAACATAACGTGTAGACAAGAGTTTAGAAAAATTGCCTCAAGTGTCTGCAACTTTAAAGTTTACTTTACTTGAAGTCTTTACAAGTTCTATATGATATAACCACATAGCATACCAATTAGGTTACCATAATTGATACGCACTGTATAACTATCTTCTCCTTCTTGTATAACTTAGCCGCATCGTTAAACTAATAACATCCGTTTAAGTTATTTAACATTTATTACGGCTTATTAACATTCATATGTCATAAACCGACTCTCGTCAATCATAGTTAAGTATGATGACAGACGAAACCCTAACCGGTTCATTAACTCTAACATATTTTCCTCGGATTACCGTTATCGGACTACGTATATGAATTACATATGTTTTATCTTTTTTCTTAATATTCTCACTCTTCGCACCTCTATTACATATCATATAACCTTAAGGCGCGCATTCAACTCAATTCCGATTCACATTTTACGTTTTCGGATTTCAAGTTTTAGGTTTACATACGTTTGATCAATGTTTAATTCTTAAAACCCATGTTAAACATTTTGGTTAAGAAGTTTCTCTTAATATATATTACCCATTTACTTGCCCCATAATTACCATGTAAAAATTTAGGTTAATAAATGTTCACGTCGGGAAATTTTTCATGAAGTGCACTGCAGCGCCAGCTTTAACTCTCAAAGCGACGCTGCTCTCACAGCAACTCTAACCTGGTCTGGCGATGCGGCGCCGGTTTTGATTTACTTAGCCGCACTATGGCACCAACCATGTAGGCAATTCCTCCCGGACTGGAGCTATAGCGCTGGGGAACAAGGCCTGGGCAGCGCTACGGCGCCGACCTTGTGCCTTAGAATTTTTTTCCAAAATTTGAGATTCTCGAGCTCGTAACGCGAATGTTATAACTCAGAATTTGCTCATTCCAAAGCCATTAGCTCACATATAACATGTTCTACAATTCCATCTAGTCAGAATTCATTTCTGAATCCGTTGGTGAGAAAATCACCGTTTAATCCATTTTTACGCGTTCGTTAAACGTTCGTGAACGTTCGACGCTCAATTCTTCATTTTAAGTCCGAATTTGTTCGTTCTTGCTCCCACAAGTCTTAATCACCTAACTCTATGTTATGCCATCAAAAAATTTATGATTTCGATGCTTAACTCCAAACCATATGGAATCAATCCATTGGTGATTCATCGATCATTCTAACAATTCTAAACATCTAAGTTTTAATGGTTTGAATTGTTCATTAATAATAATTTTCAAAGTTTTCTTATTTAAATTCTTAACCATTAAATAATGGTTTTACTAGTTCTTGGTTATTAATGTTCTATAGTCCACTAATATCCACCTTATCACTTCGTACAATTCATGCTCCAACAATCAACACTTCTCTATCAATTACATATTGAAGGAAGATGGGGATTAGGGTTTAAGTGTGTATACCTCTTTGTGTTCTTGAGTTATGATAATAACTTAACTTCCTTGCTACTTCTCTTGGTCTTAGCTCTCTCTTCTCTCAATATAATATGTTGGTGAACTTTGGTAAACAAAGAAATGAAGACCAAAGCTATTCTTATATAGGATTGCAAGATAGAGGGAAAAGTGGACATTAAGCAAACCACCACACTATTCACACCTCCTCTAAATTGCTTTCCCACCAAGTTTCACCCCATATGCCCACCATGTCTCCCACATGTCTCACCATGTGCCCTGTGGGCCCCTCATGGGTTGCCCCATGGGTTTAACCCACCCGTTAACCCATCGGTTCGATTCACAAGTTTTGTTATTAGAATTAAATTCAAATTGGACATATTTACTTCGTATAAGATTCGTATTATATGTTGTATTAATTCTCGTATCATACTCGTAAAGTACTTATTAGCATACTCGTATTCATTCCGTATAATAATCATTATTATTATACTTAACCATTTTATTATTAGGTTTTACTTTCCCTAACCCTTAGGGTTTTAAGTCCTCACGTGAAAACTTTCGCGAGCCATAACTGAAATATTATTAGATATTCCATCTCATCTTCAAATCCTATCATTGCGCGTTTCTCCAAAATTCAAGAATAATTTTCGAGCAGAAATGGATGAATAGTGATTTTTCAAAAATTTCTCGAAAAACTTTTATTTTTGTCTTGGAAATTCATATGATTTAATTCTAGCACGTAGCCAGAATCCTAACCACATTCACATCTTTTAGGTCATAAAACAACCTTTAATTAGCTTACTCACTTTAATAAACATCTATTATAATTTTATTCAATAAATCAAATAAAATTTATTTACATAAAAGTCTAATTTTCTCGGGCGTTACAACTACAAAATCCCTGTATCATCTGGTAAAGATAATACAGGCGCTTCACTTAACCTCTTCTTAAGATCTTGAAAATTGTCTTCACACATCTCTGTCTATACATACTTCACTGTCTTCCTTGTCAAATTCGTTAATGGAGTAGCTATCTTAGAAAAATCCTGAATGAACCTTCAATAGTGTCCCCTAACTCTAGGAAACTCCGCACCTCAGTTGGTGTTTTCGGTTACTCCCAATTAATAACTGCTTCCACCTTCATTGAATCTACAAAAATCCCTTCTTTGTCAATTACATGCCATAAAAATTGCACTGTTTCAAGCCAAAATCCAAACTTTGTGAATTTCACATACAACTTTTCCTCCCGTAGCGTCTCCAACACTACTCTTAAATGTTCAGCGTGATCTTCTGGCGTCTTAGAATAGACTCAAATAACATCAATGAACACTACGACGAACTTGTCCATGCATTGCTTGAACACTTTTCTCATCATATCCATAAATGCGGTTGTCGCATTCGTCAACCCAAATGACATAACCAGAAACTCGTAATAACTATAACGAGTCCTGAATGTCGTCTTAGGTACATCCTTCTTCCTTACTTTCAGCTGATGATACCCCGTACACAAATCTACCTTAGAAAAATACTTTGCCCCTTTCAACTGATCAAATAGATCATCGATCCTGGGCAATGGGCATTTATTCTTGAACGTTAACTTGTTCAACTCCCGATAGTCGATACAAAGTCATAATGATCTATCCTTCTTCTTTTTAAACAATAACGGTGCTCCCCATTGAGAGACACTCGATTGAATATACTTCCTGTCTAACAATTCTTATAACTGAATCATTAGCTCCTTCATTTCTACCGGCACCATCCTATATGGTGCCCTAGAAACTGGTGTAGCTCCTTGCACAACATCGATAACAAACTAGATCTCCCTATCTAGTAAAAGACCTGGCAACTCGTCCAGAAACACATCCGCGAATTCTTTCACTATCTCGATCTGTTCCAATGATGCTCCCACTCTGGGTATCAACAACATGGCCCAGATATCCTACACACCCCTTCTTCAACAATTTCCTAGCTTGTGTCATGGTCAGACAACAAGAGTTTCCCGATGATTTACTACACTAGAACACTACCTTGGGTTTCTTAGAAATCCGAAGGTTCACACTTTTCTTTGGACAATCTATTACCGCTCTATGGTTAAATAACCAATCCATCACGAGAATTATATCAAATTCTCCCAACCTTATCGGTATTAGATCTACCGATAACTTGTTACCTCTAATATCTACGCAACAATTCCTATGAAGGTTTTCAACAGGAATTATGTCTTCGTTCTCTACCTTAATGTTTAAAGGTATTTCTAATCGTTATGGGAGTAATCCTAAACGCTTAGCACATTCACATGTTATAAAAGAAAGAGTAGCACCCGAATCAAACAACACATAAGCATTTATTTCATTGACCGAGATAATACCTGCCACTACATCCGTTGATGTAACTGCATCTTGGGCTGTCATATTAAAGGTAACGGCAGTAGGTCTACCCGATGGTGTTAGCCTAGAAATGGCTAACTTACCACTAGTAGTACCCTTATACCCCTCCGACTCGTTCTTTGGGCAATTCCTTGCCATGTGGTCCATTGACCCACACACGAAAACACCCTAGGTTCTTCTAAGGGTTAGGACAGTTGACCAAAATATGTCCCTCCTGCCCGCAGTTATAGCAAACTGAATTCCCTTATAAACAGACTCCTAAATAAGACTTCCCGCATGTCTTGCACGGTTCGATCCTACGCTTAGGATCCCCATATTTTGTTCTGATATTCCTAAAGTTGAAACCCTTCCTCTTGGGCGCACTTACGCTCCCACTCGCTACCTCAGTCTTAGGGACTACATCTCCCTTGTTCTTATTCTTTTTCTCTCTGTGGTATTGGATCAAAGCCTGACTACCACCTTCGGCAATAATTGCCTTCTCCAGGATTATTCCGAATAACACGCTCTAGAACACAAAAATCCTGCTATAGAGCCAGGGCTTCAGTCCCTGCTCAAACATACGAGCCTTCCTTACCTTAGTGTCCACTTGGTGTGGAGCAAACCTCGTCAGTTCATTGAACTTGGCTGTATATTGGGGAACTATCATGTCCCCCTATAGGTCGTAAAAGAAGTCTTTTGCGCCTCTCCATTCATCATATAGGTCATAAAAGAATTCTTTTGCGCCTCCCCAACATTTGTAATTACAAATGCCTTCTCTATTTCGTTCACCCATGTCTGGGCCTCAATAGGGTCTGTAGTTTCCTTAAACTCCGGTGGACCCACACTCTTTAATTCCTTAAAGGTGGTCGCCTGACTAACCCTAGGAACCACTGGTACTCTACCCCCAGTGTAGACACTTAAAATTTCATTTTCCTGTTACTAACACTTTAGGAGGGCAAAACTGTCACATTAAATCAACCCCAGTCTCAATACCGGGACATCAAATCAATCTCGGTCTCAATACCTGGCCATCAAATCAACCCCACTCTCAATACCGGGCCATCAAATCAACCCCGATCTCAATACCTGGCCATCAGATCAACCCCGGTCTCAATACCGGGCCATCAAATTAACCCCGGTCTCAATATCGGGCCATCAACTCAACCCCAGTTTCAATACCAGGTGATCAAATAAACCCCAGCTCAATACCGGGCCATCAAATCAACCCCGGTCTCAATACCGGGCCATCAAATCAACCCCGATCTCAATACTGGGCCATTAACTCCACCCCAGTCTCAATATCGGGCCATCAAATCAACCCCGGTCTCAATACCGGGACATCAACTACACCGCGGACTCAATATCAGGTCATCAAATCAACCCTCGTCTCAATATCAGGCCATCAAATCAACCCCGGTCTTAATACCGGGCCATCAAATCAACCCCGGTCTCAATACTGGGCCATCAAATCAACTCCGATCTCAATACCGGGTCATTAAATCAACCCCGGTCTCAATACTGGGCCATCAACTCCACCCCGGTCTTAATACCGGGCCATCAAATTAAACTCGGTCTCAATATCGGGCCATCAACTCCACCCCGGTCTCAATACCGGGCCATCAACTCCACCCTAGTCTCACTATCGGGCCATCAAATCAACCTCAGTCTCAATACTAGGCCATCAAATTAACCCCGGTCTCAATACCGGGTCATCAAATCAATCTCGGTCTCAATATCGGACCATCAAATCAACCCCGGTCTCAATACCGGGCCATCAACTCAACCTCTGTCTTAATACCGGGTGATCAAATCAACCCCGATCTTAATATCGGGTCATCAAATCAACCTCCGTCTAAATACTGGGCCATCAAATCAACCTTGGTCTCAATACCCGGCCATCAACTCCACACCGTCTCAATACCGAGCCGACAAATCAACCCCGATCTCAATACCGGGACATCAACTCAACCACGGTCTCAATACCAGGCCATCAACTCCACCCCGATCTTAATACCGGGCCATCAAATCAACCCTGGTCTCAATATCGGGCCATCAACTCAACCCCGGTCTCAATATCGGGCCACAAATCAACCCTAGTCTCAATACCGGGCCATCAAATCAACCCCGGTCTTAATATCGGGCCATCAAATCAACCCCGATCTCAATAGTAGGCCATCAAATCAACCCCGATCTCAATACTGGGCCATCAAATCAACTCCAGTCTCAATACCGGGTCATTAAATCAACCCCGGTCTCAATACTGGGCAATCAACTCCACCCCGGTCTTAATACCGGGCCATCAAATTAAACTCGGTCTCAATATCGGGCCATCAACTCCACCCCGGTCTCAATACCGGGCCATCAACTCCACCCCAGTCTCACTACCGGGCCATCAAATCAACCTTAGTCTCAATACTAGGCCATCAAATTAACCTCGGTCTCAATACCGGGTCATCAAATCAATCTCAGTCTCAATACCGGACCATCAAATCAACCCCGATCTCAATACCGGGCCATCAACTCAACCCCGGTCTCAATACCGGGTGATCAAATCAACCCCGATCTTAATATCGGGTCATCAAATCAACCCCCGTCTAAATACTGGGCCATCAAATCAACCTTGGTCTCAATACCCGGCCATCAACTCCACACCGTCTCAATACCGGGCCGACAAATCAACCCCGGTCTCAATACCGGGACATCAACTCAACCACGGTCTCAATACCGGGCCATCAACTCCACCCCGATCTTAATACCGGGCCATCAAATCAACCCTGGTCTCAATATCGGGCCATCAACTCAACCCCGGTCTCAATACCGGGCCACAAATCAACCCTGGTCTCAATATCGGGCCATCAAATCAACCCCGGTCTTAATATCGGGCCATCAAATCAACCCCGATCTCAATAGTAGGCCATCAAATCAACCTCGATCTCGACATGAGAAGTACAGGTCAGCCCCAGTTTTAACCTGGGAGGTACACTTGGGAGGTACAAATCAGCCCCGATCTCGACCCTGGAGGTACAGGTCAGCACCGGTCTCGACCCGGGAGGTACAGGTAATCCCCGGTCTACACCAAGGAAGTACAGGTAAGCCCCGGTCTCGACCCAGGAGGTACAGGTCAGCCCCGGTCTCCACCCGGGAGGTACAGGACAGCCCTCGTCTCAACCCGGGATGTATAGGTCAGCCCCAGTTTTAACCCGGGAGGTACAGGTCAGCCCCGGTCTCAACCTGGGATGTACAGGTTAGCCCCAGTCTCAACCCGGGAGGTACAGGTCGTCCCCGGTCTCAACTCGGGAAGTACAGGTCAGCCACGGTCTAAACCCGGGATATACATGTCAGCCCCGGTCTCAACTCAAGATGTACAAGTTAGCCCCAGGCTCAATCCAGGAGGTACAGATCAGCCTCGATCTCAATCCGAGAGGTATAGAAAAGCCCTGATCTCAACCCAGGAGGTACAGGTCAGCCCCGGTCTCAATCCAAGAGGTACAGGTCAGCCGCTGTCTCAACCCGAGAAGTCAGGTCACCTTCAAAAACAATCCTGAAGCATCACAACATCTCCAGAGGAAAACCTGGAATGACCAAGTTAGCTTTGAAGATAATACTGAGGAAAAACAGACTTAAATGGGATCAAAACCTTGGAAACAACCCCAGGAAGTCAGCCGAAGGCCATGCCGACATTGAAGACAATCCCGGGAAGGGAAAAATGGTCATTTTACCAACTTAAAGACGATTCAGTCAAACTCAAGCCGAATTGATGCCACTAAGGTCAGAACAAACCATAATAATGATCCCGAGTGCAAACAGCGCAAGACAGCTCAACGGATAAACTATTGGAAATCGAAGACCTGGTTATGAACCCGTCTTCTTGAACCCATCTTCTTGGACCCAAAAAATGTGTTATCTCATGTCATTATGACACTCTCGGCGAGGGCTTTCCGAAAAGTTATAGCACGCCTCAAACGGACGCTCCGATCAAAAGTTAGAAAGTTTCGAACCTGACATCACATTGCTCGGAGTGCATGTACTTCGATGCATGTGAGCCCTGCTACGTGGAGCCGCATCTCTACCTGTAGCAGCAGTAGGTAGAGTGGAGGCTCCTGGGTCTATATATATGAGCTCACCCCCAGCTCATTTGAAGAATTGAGAAACGCTCTGAACCCCTGCCCGTTTGATTTTCCAGCTATTTTCTTATCTTCCAAACTAAATTTTTTTCACTCTAACACGTAGATATACCCACATACTACCACATATCAAAAAATAGCTTCTAGATTTGGACGTTTAAAGCCTACAATTTGGCAAAAAGCCCGTGTAGCAGTCCATTGTGAGTATTTTTACGATCAGAAATTTATTATTACTTCTTCGCACTTTTATACATTTGCATATCAAGTTTCATTTTCTAAATATGCCCGGAACTCAGTTTCGTGGCCGTTTTTGTTAACTTTTGGTATATTTTAGTACCTAAATGCATTTTCTGGCATTTCTACAACTCGGATAGACTATCTGTCGCTTTCAGCAGCTTTTATATACTTGCATCTTCGTGTTGAACAACTTCGCCGAACTGGGTTATCTTCCTAGTCCGGGTTTGGCTTTTTTTTTTTTGTATATATTTAACTGTATATATACTAACTTTTCAATTCTGTCAAGCAAGGATGTCAAATAAGCGGTAGTTTACTACTTATATGTATATATATATATGCAACCTTCACCATACTGGGTTATCTTCCTAGTCCTGGTTGACTACTTTTTTGTCTATATATATATTTACATTCTAGTTCGGCCAAGATTACTCTGTGGCCTTTTTACCGTTTTTGCACCATTCAACATACTGGGTTACCTTCCTAGTCCTAGGTGACTACTTTTCTGTATATATATATAAATATATATTTATATTCCAGTTCGGCTTGGATCACTCTGTGGCCTTTTTACTATTTTTGCACCATTCGCCATACTGGGTTATCTTCCCAGTCCTCGTTTGACTATTTTTCTGTCTAAATATATATTTACTTTTCTAGTCCTGGACTTGGAGTGAAAATTCACCGCCCTTTACTATTTATATATATATATATATATATATATATATATATTTCAATTCAGTCAAAGCCTGAATCATTTCGTGGCTATTTACAGCTTTTATAAATATATATATATATATTTCAATTCAAGTACGGGCTTGCGAGTGAAAACCCATCGCCCTTTTCAGCTTTTTTATATATATAATTATATATATATGGCTTTACTCATTTTTATTAAATTATTGCTTTAAATATTCATTTGATGTGAATCGCCACTGACATTTCTATTGGCGAACTAGATTTCTTTAAATCTCGCCAACTCTAGCTTTCAAACGGTTCAAAATAGGTCCAGATAGAACCGGGAAGCTAGAATAGCTGAGATTTATTTAAATCTAGCTTTTTTTTCTAGTTTCAGTTATAAAAGCTACCTCGCGGCCCTTAGATCGCTATCTAGTGGGAACGAGATGCTTTGGCCAGGTGCGAACCAGGATTTACTGATAAATCCTTGGTTCTGGCGATATTTGGATATATTTCTGTACAAATTTGAACTGTGCAGGTTTATTAGCCTTCCTATGTGAGCCTAGGAATCGTGGGATTCATGATCAAATAGATCAGAATCCGATTCCCACGATGGACAAACTCCACTTTACAAATGTACCTTGTCAGTTTTTCTGTAAAAATGTACATACAAAAGACCTTAAAACGGTTATTCGGATTTAAGGTTTTAACATAGTGAAAACATGGTTTGTCGTGTCAGAGTCACTCCGATGGCTGTCATGCCCACGAGAAGACCGACACTTATATATATTTTGTGGTCGAGGATGCTTCGCAGCCCGACAATCACCAGTCAAATTGAGCCTTAAGGCTGTAAAGATAAAACTGAAGCATCGATGTGCTTCAATTCCTATGTTAGCGTAAGGGTTTGAAAACCTTCTTTCAAAACATCATTTCAATAATCTTATCGAAAAGAGAAGCTTTTGCAAAACAAATCAAGCACTTTTGCAAATCAACTCAAAGACTTTTTGCAAATCAAAGCAAACCCTTCGTATATAGGTTCAACGATGCATAAACATACTTTCAATAAATATAGGCCCAGTTTTCTTCCAGCATTCACACACACATTGTAGATTTACAAGGGAAATATTGAAAAGATGCAGTACCGTGTTTACACGGGAGTTGTGGGGTGCCTAACACCTTCCCCACACTCAACTAAGCCCCCAAACTCAAAACTTTGTTTTCAAAGATCAAGTTTCGATAGTGTCTAGCAATTGGGCCTCTTTCAAACAAAACTCAGTTGAGTTGGTACAATAATTCAAATTTACCAACTGGCGACTCTATAAAACATTCAATCATCGACATGATACATGTTGGTCTTTTCCTAAAACAACACTTCAAAACCTTTTTCACAAATAAAAGAGTAAGGGTAGAGATAACTTAGGAAGAGATAAAGATTCGGGTTTTGACCCGACGCGCAGATTTTTTTCGACGTCGACAGGTGGCGACTCTGTTAGGGACAGTAGAGGGCTTAGGCCGCGTTCAAATCTTTTAAAAAAATTCCCTTTTAAAAACTATGTACGTGTGAATGCCGCTTCTTTACATTGAATGAATGCGTAAATGCTGCTTCTTTACATTTAATGAATGTGAATGAATGCTTTCCTTCTTTAGTGTTTCACGCCCATATTAGTGCTTTGCACCAATGTCATCATATGCATTACAGTGAGATACGATGTATGTGAATGTATGTTGTGTGACTCCTCCTCCGGGAGGCAAACCAGTCGGTGATAATTAATGTCTCTGGGGATGGCTAAGTCTCTGGGGCTCATGAAAATGAACCACCCAGATTCGCTCTAGTTGAAAGATCGGATTAATTTCCCCTCTAGTAGATTGCGATGATCTGGGGACCTTTATGCCGAAAAGCCACGAGAGTAACCTATGATAGGTCAGCCTCTAAATAACCAAATTCGATGGGAAGCTTCTTCATGCCTTCCTCTTATAATTCAATATCAAGTTTTCAATTCTGATGTAAATATTATAATAAAAAATTTACATTCCCTGTTATAATACATCTTGTCATCCTATCATCAAAACAACTAACTTCTGTTTTGCAGGATAAAGATTAAAAAACCACAAAAACATATCATGGCATGCATCCTATCCCTACCTACCTCAAGAAATTGACACGCCTACGTTTTGTTGTAGGTGAAAAATTGGTCCTGTCACTACATCTAAGTCTAAGAAAGCACTAAGTCCATCCACGGACATGACTTCCAGTGCTCAGCCAGAATCCACCCTTGTCTCTAGGGAAGAGTTCGAAGGACTGAAGAATCAGATAGTCGAATTCGTCAATTTCCTGAAAGAACAAAGTAAAGCTCTTAAAGGGAAGCAAGCCCAAGCTCACACAGAACCAGGAACACATGGTGGTAGTGGTGGCGGTCAAGGGACTGAAAAAGCCGAGACTCAAATTCCTGGACCACAAAACCAGGACACAACAAACAAAACCCCTGAAATCACAACCCTCAACAAAGAACAGGAAGCTGGTGACATTCTAAAGAAAGTACAGCAGATGGAAGAGACCATCCGGTCTATCAAAGGGACTCGGGCATTTGGTAGTGTCAATTATTCAGACCTCTGTATATTCCCTAGGGCTCGTCATCCCAAAAAATTTAGAACTCCTGATTTTGAGAAATACGATGGATTGGGAGACCCCTATACCCACTTGAAAGTATTCATTGGAAAACTCGGATCCTATGCAGAGGACGAGAAACTTCGAATGTAGTTATTTCAGAAGAGTCTAACCGAAAAGGCTATAGCCTTGTACGCCCGATTAGACAACTCCAAAATTCACAGTTAGGAAGAGTTGGTCCATGCCTTCCTCAGTCAATATAGCTTCCAATCTCAGCTGGCTCCAGACAGATACCAGATTACAAAAATCAAGAAACAAAGTTCTGAGTCATTCAGAGAATATGCCCAACGATGGAGAAGGGTTGCAGCATAAGTCACCCCAGCTATGTCTGAGTCTGAGATAGTCATGACCATCATCGATATTCAAGACGCTCCATATTACGAGAGGGTCCTAGCAGGCATAGGAAAACCATTCTCTGAAATGATCAAGCACGGTGAAATGGTCGAAATGGGATTGAAGTATTGGAAGATAAAGGACCTGACTGCCTTAGAAGCCGTTGCCGAACATATCCATTCCGAGAATTATGAGAGTAATTCCCGGAGAACACATAAGAAAAATTATGAAGAAGTGTCCTTAGTATTGCAAGGACAGAATTAAAGGGGCAAGTCAAACAATATGCCCATTCAAAGGAGGAACTATACCCTTTTTCAAGCTTCAGCTCAACCTTCAAACCCTCCATTTCAGAAGAATATGGAGGCCAAATGTCGGAGAACATTCACACCATTAGGGGATTTACTCAAGAATGTGCTGAAACTATTAATCGCACAGAAAAAGATTGTGTAACTCCTTCCACCAACCAACACTGGTGGACGAAATTTTAACCCAAGCAAGAAGTGTGCCTACTATTCTGGATCTCCGGGCCACGACACACAAGACTGTTGGTCTCTTAAGCACAAAATTGAAGACTTAATTGCAACGGAGAGATTGTGGTGACAAAACCAAAGCAACCACACGTGCAGGATAATCCCCTCCCTCGACATAAAGAGGAAAATGTCAACATGATCAACACAGGAAATGGAGAAGGATCCAAATACCTCCGTTATATTGGGGAATCAACTCCATCTAGCAACAACAGCCCAGACAGTTGGGAAGTCTCGAAAAGGCGATTCTTGATCGAGCAAGAAATTAGGTCTATCAAGGAACAAATTGAACAGTTAGCAGAATTGGTCGTATACCAACATCAAATTACTAGGCAGATGATGAATCAAACCAACCAATCTAATACAAATCCTCCCATACCGGAGATCAGTCCCATCCCCATGAGGGATCACTACCGGCCTCATGAGGAAGAACCCTGGGCCGACAGGATGAACAAAGAGGAGAATTTCCAAGCTGGTAGGAAATTTTCCTTTCAAAGGAATTTCACCAACCTGAACCAACCAATGAAGGAAATCCTCCGGATGTTAATCAACGAAGGAATGGTTGCAGATTTACTACCTCCATTAAACCCTCGATCCAAGAAATTCAAGCCTGACCAAATCTGTCAGTACCACTCCAATGCACCCGGCCATGATAATGAGGATTGTTGGGCACTTCGTAACCTGATTCAGAACATGATTGAAAGCGGTGAATTGATAAAAGAGAATCGGGATTATGGCCTCCCAGATGAAGACACTCTCTTTGTTCCCACTACATGGAATCAGGATGCAGTAACTATTGTGTCCTGTGACAGTGAACCAACCCTCACAACCCTAGTACTGCCAGGAAAAGGGGTCCAAGAAACACAAAATTCTGTGAAGGTGGCCGCACCCGAGCCTTTAATCTTGCTCTTCAGACCTAAGTATCTAGTTATCAGTCTAAAGAGGGTCCCATGGAACAACGGGAATGACGAAGGTTCCACCTCAAATAACATTGCCATTGTACCAAAGGATAATCCATTGTACCTGCCTCAGCGGGTGATCAAACCAGTCATCAAAGCCAAAGAAAAGGTGGCTAATGAAAAAATTTAAGAGTTCCTCAACAAAATGGAACACAATGAAATCAAAGTAGTGCAAAGTTTGGAAGACGCACCCAAACAAATGTCCATCCTAGATTTGGTCTTATCCTCAATGGATTATCACAACATTCTGGTGAAAGTACTGGAAGAAGCCCACCTGCCACATACCGTGGATGCCGAGAAATTCCGCCACGTGGTAGAACACATTTTCAACAGCAATGTGGTATCTTTCACCGACAATGATATACCTACAGAGGGGACGGGTCATCGCAAGTCCCTAAATATAGCAGTGATATCTTCCGGGTATGTGATCGGAGGTGTGCTCATAGATGGAGGATCATCCCTCAACATTTGTCCCTACGACACTTTGGAGAGAATGAAGATTAACCTAAACCGAATTAAAACCAGTCATGTGGTTATCAGGGCTTTCCATGGATCTCATCGACAAGCTATGGGAGAAATAGAGCTTCCACTAGAGATTGGTCTGCACACTTTCTATATGTCCTTTCAGGTGCTCCACATCGCCACTAGATACAACTTGTTGTTGGGAAGGCCATGGATCCACATGGCAGGGGCAGTGTCGTCCACCCTCCATCAACAACTTAAATACATTATCAACGACAATCTAATCATGATGAATGCTGAACTAGAATACCCTGTCTGCATACAGGGAGGAATGCTGGTGACCAGCTTGGACGTAGCGATTGAACGTGCAAGTTTTCAAGCCCTTGAGGTGAGTGATACTCAATATCTACATATCGGAGCACCAGCCTTGAAGCCTAAAGTCTCCCCTGAAGTGATGACAGTAGGCCAAGAGATGGTATCTTTAGGTTTTCAACCTGGAGAAGGGTTAGGAAAGAATCATCAAGGTATTACAAGTCCAGTCCAAATCTTGAGCCAAACAGGGAGAGCCGGATTGGGTTATTCATCCTGGCCAAGCTGCCGGAACCCACATATGCACCCTAAGGCTCATGTTTCCACCATATTGCTGTCGAATCTGACTGATGCTGGCTTTGTAAAGCCAATGAGGAAAATTCGTACTATGATATCAGCCATGCTATTTCCTCCAATCATACCAGCCGTGAAAAGGAAATCCCCAAAGCCTGAAGGTGATAGCAAACAGGGAAAAGAAAAGATCATATATGAAGGACGAGACCCATTTGCTAACATGCGGGTTATTATAAACTACGAGGGTATAAATGATGAGATCTCAGACAGTAACGATGAGGATCAAATTCACATTCCTCGCATCAAGAAAGGAAAGGGGGACAGTTCAAAGAAAAACCCCGGCCCTATAGGAAAGGATGTCTCGGTCATTATCCGAGACGAGGCAGACGAGCACAATTCCTTGATCCTCCCTGTTTATGAGGATCTAACCCTGGATAACTGGAGCAGCGTCCCTTGCCTCAGTTAAAAAAGGTAAAAGGGTATAGAGTCCATCTGCCCTGTAACATACTTTCATTTACTACTTACTTTTGATTGCACAGATATAGCAGTAACTTTTGTCATGCTTTGCCAAATGCTTTGTATATTTAAACAGTTGTATATATTAAAGTGAAAGCATTTTTGTTTTCAGGATTCCAGAGTTGGATTTGTTTGTCACTGCTGATGAGATGCCAACCTGTCATAGTGACTACAACTTTGATGTAAAACTGAACTTCGACTTGATGGATATTGATTAAGAGGAGGAAGATGACTATGAGGTGCCCGAGGAGATCAAATAATGGGTCAAAGACAAACCCAAACTAAACCTCCAACAAACCACCACTATCAACATAGGAACCTCCAAAAATATTAAAGAAATCCAGATAGGCATAGACCTCATCCCAGACCAAAAATCAACCTGATTGAACTCCTAACACAGTTCCAGGATGTGTTTGCATGGTCACATGAAGACATGATTGGCCTATCTACTGACATTGTGATCCATCAAATGCCCATCAAAGATGGATTCAAGCCAGTCAAACAGAATCTCAGGCAATTGAAACCTGAATGTAGTCTGAAAGTCAAAGAAGAGTTCGTTAAATAATTCAAATTCGGTATCATCATGATATCAACATACCCATAGTGGCTGTCAAAACATAGTCCCCGTACCTAAACCCGAAAGGAAAGTACGAGTATGCGTGGATTACTGGGATTTGAACAAAGCCTGACTCAAGGACAATTTCCTAGTACCTTTCATGCACATCCTGATAGACAATACAGCGCAGTATGGCATGTATTCCTTCGTGGATTGCTTTGCTGGTTACCATAAAATTATGGTTGCTGAAGAAGATCGGGAAAAAATAGCTTTCATCACTCCCTCGGGAACCTTCTGCTACAGACGACTATCCTTCGGCCTCATCAATACCGGAGCCATATATCAATGAGCCATGATGGCCCTATTTCATGACATGATGCATAAGGAGATAGAGGTTTATGTGGATGACATCATCATCAAATCCCGGAGGGAGGATGATCACCTTGACCATCTCTGGAAGCTGTTCAACAGGTTGCGTAAGTACAACCTCAAGTTGAATCCAGCCAAATGTGCTTTTGGTGTCAAATCAGGTAAGTTGCTGGGATTCCTAATGAGCAATTGAGGCATCGAGCTAGACCCTGCCAAGATCAAAGCCATCACTGAAATGCCAGTACCTAGAACAGAGAAGGAGATACGCGGGTTCCAGAGAAGGATCAACTTCATAAGCCAATTCATTTCCCAGCTCATAGAAACCTGTGAACCCATCTTCAAGCTACTAAGGAAGAATTCCTTCACCAAATGGAATGAGGATTGTCAGAAAGCCTTCCTCGCTAACAAGAAGCAGCTAATCGAAGCACCAGTCTTGGTACCCCCAAGGGACAGAGTTCCCCTGTTTATGTACTTGTCCGTCAATAAAAATGCAATGGGTTATATGCTAGGACAGAAAGATGATAGTAGTAAGAAGAGAGCCATCTACTACATCAGCAAAAGGTTTAGTAGTGGTGAGCAGAAGTATACCCTGATCGAAAAGACGTGTTGTGCGTTAGCATGGGCTGCAATGAGGTTACAACATTACTTCCATGGGCACACGACATACCTCATATCCCGTATGGATCTACTAAAATACGTATTTAACAAGCTAATGTTGAATTGTCGACTGTCCAAATGGCAGTTGATCCTCCAACAGTTCGACATTGTTTATGTGACTCAAAAGTCCATCAATGGTCAAGGTATTGCAGATCAATTAGCCGAAGCACCAACAGGAGGGTTCGAGCCCCTAGAGACTTATTTTCCAGATGATGGGATCATGATAATTCAACAACTCCAACAAGAGAATACAGTCCCACCATGGAAAATGTATTTCGATGGAGCAGTAAACATGGAGGGTGCTGGAGCTAGGGCAGTCCTTATCTCTGGTATATGAGAACAATATCCTGTGGTTACCAAACTATAATTTGGCAACACCAACAACACAATCAAGTATGAAGGCTGCATAATGGGGTTGAAGTTAGCCCAATCCATGGGTATCAAACATTTACTAGTCTTCGGAGACTCTAAATTGGTCATTAGACAAACCACTGGGGCATATCACACCAAAGAACTGCATTTGCTGCCCTATCACCGGCAGGTCATTAACATATCTCTAGATTTTCAAGACATAGCCTTCATCCATATTCCTCGGGGTAGGAATGACTTCGCTGATGCATTAACAACATTAGCTTCCTTGATCCACATATCCGGTAGGAGTGGGATTCCCTGCATTAAATTCACAAGTTAGAAGGCCCGGACTTATGGGAATTACATTGGAGACATATCAGATGAAATACCTCCTATCAAACAGCCTTGGTATTAAGACATCAAGGATTATCTCCGAAATGGATGTACACTTGCTGGGGCAAGCCAATCAGAATAAAAGCGGATTCACAAAATGGCTATGAAGTTCTATCTGAGCAGAGATGCACTATACAAAAGGGATACTGGAATAGGCTTGTTAAGATGCCTTGATAAAAAATAAGCCCAAAGATTGATGGATGAAGTCCACGGTGGAGTCTGTGGTCCACACATGAGCGGTCATCTGCTGGCCAAGAAGATATTAAGAACCGGACATTATTGGATCTCTCTCAAAGCTAACTACGATGATCATGCCAAGAGATGCTTTCAATGCCAAGTACATGGAAATGCCATACATGCTCCTCCAAATGAGCTACATAACATGAGTTCACCATGGCCTTTCTCCATGTGGGGAATGGATGTAATCGGTCCAGCAGAACCAAAAGCCAATAATGGTCATCGATTCATCTTCACCATGATCGATTACTTCACCAAGTGGGTTAAAGCTGCCTCTTTTCCCAAAGTCACCAAAAAGGTCATCATTGGTTTCACCAGAAATAATGTCGTCTGTCGATATGGACAACCGGAGGTGATCGTATCAGACAACGCCAAAAACCTGAACAATCAGATGATGAGAAAACTATGCAGCAACTTCCACATCAAACATCTCAATTTCGTCATCTATCAGCCCAAGATGAATGGTGCTGTCGAAGCGGCCAACAAGAACATCAAGAAGATTATGCACAAAATGTCTGCCAATCACAAAGAATGGCCTGACCTGCTGCCTCTAACCCTATTAGCATACAACACATCAATGCGTACCTTTATTGGGGCTAGCCCTTATTTATTGGTCTATGGCATGGAAGCTGTCCTTCCCATAGAAGAAGAGATGGAGTCCTTGCGAGTGTTAATCGACGCTCAGATGCGAAGATTAGTGGTTGCAAGATCGGTACCACCAACTGTCCCTGATACATGAAAAGAGGGCTACAACCATTTTGCACAGGCAGTTATATCAGCAAAGGATTGCTCGATCCTACAACAAGAAAGTCTGAATACGACAATCCAAAGAAAATAACTTGGTGCTGAAGAAAGTTTTGGCCAATCAAGACGAAGCAAAAGGAAAGTTCGCCCCAAATTGGGAAGGCCCTTTCATTGTCAAGAAGGTGTTGACAGGAGGAGCTATCAGATTACAAGAAATGGACGGACCGAATTTCCCCAACTCATTAACTTAGACACCATAAAAAGGTACTATATCTGAAACGCATGCATACCTGCATCCTGGTCCTACAAATCAAATCAGGTTCAGTTTTCACACAAAAGCCGAAACTACGAATGACATGGTCTCCCTCCACCCGGTAGTACGTAGGCAACCATTTCTAGTGCTGTCAAACCAAACAAAAAATTAAAAACTCATCAAACCAAACTCAAAACCTAAGATAAATACTTCTCAAGCCTCTCTCACATAAAAACTAAACTACGAATGACCTGATCTCTTTACACCCAGGACTACGTAGGCAGCCATTCATGGTGCGGCTTGACCTTCAAGAAAAAATAAAAAATCAATAAAATCTAGTTCCAAGGCACTAAATGTGACGCCCCCAAATTCCAGGACCGCCACTTGGTCTCTCGAATTCGGTTCATCACGTGCTCATGGTAATACATCACAATAATAATAATTAAATATCATACGATCACAGCGGAAAATCTATTTTAGAATAATTTACAATGATTTATTATAATTATTCCCCCAAGTCTCGCAACCTACAGTACTTAATAGATTACCTAATAATATCAGTTAACGACTTATTACATAATCTAACTTAAGCTTAAACATAATCAAATCCAGTCTTACTACATCATCTTCATACAATATGAATATATTTAAAACATAACAGACATAAGCTAGTTGGTAGCTTTGCCCTTGCCCTTATCAACGCCCGAAGGTTCACCATGCTCTGCCTTAACTGAAATGTTTTAAGGAAAGCAAGAATGAGCACAAATTGCCCAGCAAGTAATATACAATAAGGGTGAGTAATAAGATTCTCAATTCTCGAAAGGGTATAACAAGATTTGATAGTTCAAGAATAACAAGAATATCAATAGTTCTCAATATCAGTCGCTAAGGACAGGATAATATCAATATGATTCAATAATAAGTCAATTCAAGATTTCAAATAATTGAATACTGAGTAGTCACTACGGACTATGAACTTCTACTAGAATTGACAGTAATAAACTGAAAATCCAACAAAAACAGGTACAACAGGTGATCAGCCTAAAGTACCCTTGTTATGCATAACAATCAACCATACTCAAGTGTGCACGTCGGTTCTCCGACAATTACATATTCCCTTCAAAGAAGGTTGTTCTTCTCAGTCAAATACAAGATCCCGCACCAATCAATTAGTTTGGGTCGCTTTTCAATAATATAAGTCTAGCCGAATCAAATGGCATAGACACTTTCACAATATTCAAGAACAATACTAAGTTCAACATGAATACTAGCTTTAATGAAATAAGAGTTCAAGTATGCTAATTCAATTCAACTGATTAAATAGAAAACTTGTTCGCAATACACAAGATAGGATACTTGCATAGTAAAAGAGTATAAGTTAGGAAACTTTCACAATCATAGATTTCCTTGCATAAAGTAAATGCGTCGGTTAGGATACTTGCACTTTAAAAGAGTGTAAGTAAGAGAACTTGCCTTTAGCGTAGTTTATCCACGAAAAGAAATCAACACTTTCGAATTCCTATCGTAATACAGTTACGTATATATATGATATTCATTAGTCATATAATTTAACTTCACATTTTCTCTTTGAATATACGATCAACACATAAGCTAAGTTTTACCTAGCTACACAGTTATATAGAATATAATTTCTATCCTTAACGTTCCTTCTTTAGAGTTTAAACGCATTCTCATATTATATAAGATCTCAACAATTAGCAAACATGCTTGCATATTATTAATATCTCATAAGACCACAATCAATACTAAATATATTTATTTTAGCAAGTTACGGCATCTCCTTAAGTTAACCGTCAAAATCGGGTTCAAGTAACATCATATAATATCACGTAGCATGTATTCATATTTAAAGGATACTTTACATGCTTGTATAACTTTTCCAAATCCAATCGTACATGGTATAGGTTCTTAAGTTAATACTTAAAGCCATTCAAGGACACGAACTCATATGGTCTAACATGGTCGCTTTTAAACACATAAGATATTCATATAACTTGTATTAGTCATGCTCATGAGTACTCGTATTGCATATATGTAGCTAGCATTGTTATTATCTTGAAAACATGCTTTGTTCATGCTAAACTTTAATCATGGCAACTAATCATGGTATATATACATGCATGACACATGAATGAGTCTAAGAGTACTATCACATGTGTTCATAAATGTCAAATTCTAATTCTCGTCATAACATACCAACGTTCACGTTCAAAGCTTATACTTTGTTAGTATAGTTCATTAATAAGGTCTATCATGTTCATGCTTCCTTATGAAACCCATATACACAAGTTAACATGCTTTTCATGTATTTCAAGGCCCTATAAACATGCTCGAAAAGTCAGAATGTATACATGGTTTTTACATGTCAATATCAACCTTCAAAACTTGTATTTTTGTTAGAAAGGTGCACTAGTTGGGTTCACATGTCCATATTATATCACGGAACCTATATACATAAGTTAGTATGCATTTCATGTGTTTCTAGGTCATACTAACATGTCTCAAAAGTCAGAATATTAACATGCTTCATATATGTTAACGTCGTTCATGAAACTTTAAGTTCGTTTTCAAACTATATGTCGTTTGGTTAACCATGCATGCTAATATACTAAAACATGCTCACATTGCCTCATTAGGTTTATATGTATGTATTAATCATGCTTTCATGCTTGTTTAAACAAAAATCAAACAATTAGTTCATAACAGTTTTGTTGCAGAATGCAGAAAAACTGAACACAGAGGCTGGCGCTGCGGCGCGGCACAGCAGCTCACTACTGGCGCTGCGGCGCGAGTGGCGCTGCGTGCGGCGCTGCGGCGCGGGCTGCGGCGCTGCGGCGTCGAGGCAGTTTTCTGCAGTTCAGACTGCAGCGAAATCCGACCAAAAACCTCCCATTTCATCGATTTCAACATACCCAAATGCTATTAGACTTGTTTAACTTACTAACACGTACATATATGCTTATATAATAGTCAATAGCAATTATCAATTCCCAATTTCATGAACACCAACTAATTTCACGATATTTGATGTTTTTACAGAAATCTCAGAAATGGAAACACCAAAAATGAAATTGAAGAGCAATGAAGCATATATAGTAATTCTAATCACATATATAAGTCCTTTAAACAACTAATTATTATTCTCAATTCACAAAACCATAACTTCCAACTGAAATCAAGAATTCACGAATAGAAATTTTGACAGAAAATGACAATGAAGATACGAAGAGGATTTATACCTCTGTAAATGATTTAAGCTTGCTGCTATCTCAATAACACTGATATATATATATATATGCTCTCTAGTCTCACTTAGCCAAAATGCTCAGCAAAAGAAATGTGAAGGAGATGAGGCTATATTTATAGAACTCCCATTATACAGACAAAGCAATTGTATCCCATATCAAACTAACGGATTATAGGAATTCATGAAGGTTATCAAAGGGTAGGTAATTAGTGGTTGGATTCATCATGAATCCCACTCCCTCCACAATCATGAGCTATGAAATGCTAGTTGCTGAGTTTGGGGAGAAGAAGAAGGAATAGGCCTTAGCTGTATGTCAAGCACGTGAAGAGCAAATGGGACACTTAAAATGAGACAATTGATTTAACTCCTCAGCATTTGCAAACACTACACTTGTATATACACACCATATACATATGTTATATATATATGTACTCTTAGGTTATAATTTAAATCACAATGTACTTCACATAATGTAATAAGTGTAATTTACACACATATAATCCAGGTACGTTTATCTTACTGATATAATACCATCGGATACTACCACATTACATTATATCATATATTATTAAATTGTATTACTCAACAATTATTTATAATAGATCCATGATACATTATTTTAATGTATATCCACACATCATTTGTCACCTACACATATCATAACATATAGTTACTATACATTTAATTCGCATGCTTGCACATATAATTTCTCATCTTATAATTTGAATATTAATTAATAATATACACATATCCTACATCCATCAATATAATTGTTAACCTCCATAACAATTTAATTAACCCTTATATGATTAATTATCACTTTGATATAAATCTTATTGTATTTATAAACACGTTGCTCATTATTATTAAGTTTCTTGCAATAATAATAATCACATATTGTTAATCGATCCTCATTAGTATTTTATAACAGTTAATTAATATTCTTCGATTAACAATTAATATAGATTAATTGTTCGCTTAAATTAATATAATCATTCTTATATTACGCCACTGTGCCACACAAGGCAATCAACGAGTTTATCACAAACTCCACCAATTTCTCAATTATTATAATTATTCAATTATATATAATTGAATTAATTCATCTCATAACACAAAATCATTTATATTCAAATAAATTCTCATTTCCATTAATATATTTATTTAATAATATATGGAAATTCTCGGGTATTACATCCTCCCCCCCTTATAAAAATTCCGTCCCGGAATTGCTACAAGGTTACACAAATAGATGGGGATAGTCCCTCATCATCCTATCTTCTAACTCCCACGTTGCCTCCTCGACATCGTGGTTACGCCAAAGTACTTTTACAGATGAAATAACTTTATTTCTCAAAGTTTGTTCTTTCCTATCTAATATTTGGACAGGAATTTCTTCATACGCCAAGTTCTTCTCCACTTGAATGGGCTCGTAAGAAATCACGTGCTTGTAGTCGGCCTTGTACGGTCGCAACACGGAAATGTGGAACACGTTGTGGATATGCTCCAGTTCGGGTGGCAACGCAACTTTGTATGCCACTTCGCCCACTCGCTTCAGTATCTCGAACGGTCCTATGAATCTTGGACTCAATTTTCCTTTCTTGCCGAAACGGATTTTTCCCTTCCATGGAGATACCTTTAAGAATACGAAACTGCCGACTTTGAAGTCTCGGTCCTGCCGATGCAAATCTGCGTATTTCTTCTGGCGATCTTGAGCTGCTACAAGTCTGGCTCTTATCACTGTCACCACGTCTGCGGTTTGTTGAACTAACTCTGGTCCGAGTATTCGTCGTTCTCCGACTTCGTCCCAACATAACGGCGTTCTGCACTTTCTCCCGTAAAGAGCTTCGTACGGTGGCATGCCAATACTCGCATGGTAGCTATTATTATATGCGAATTCTACTAAGGGTAGGTGGTCGTCCCAATTTCCCTTAAAATCCATCACGCAAGTCCTAAGCATGTCTTCTAGCGTTTGTATTGTTCGCTCACTTTGTCCGTCTGTTTGAGGATGATAAGCTGTACTCAACCTCAACTGCGTTCCCATTCTTTCTTGCAAACTCTTCCAAAAATTGGACGTGAAGCGCGGATCTCGATCAGAGACAATTGACACCGGCACTCCATGTCGTGAAATAATTTCTTTTACATATAGGCTTGCTAATTGGTTCAAACTGTAGCGGATCTTGATTGGTAGAAAGTGTGCGGTCTTCGTTAGTCGATCCACGATAACCCAAATAGCATCATAACCTTTCTGTGTAACTGGAAGTCCTACCACGAAGTCCATGGTAATATGCTCCCATTTCCACTCTGGTATTTCTAATGGTTGTAGTAAACCACTTGGCCGCTGATGTTCTGCTTTAACGCGTTGGCAAGTCAAGCATTTACTGACGCACTCTGCGACTTCCCGTTTCAAATTAGGCCACCAAAAATGTTGCCTTAGATCTCGGTACATCTTTGTGCCTCCCGGATGAACGGAATATGTCGTATTGTGTGCCTCGTGCAAAATCTCTTCCCTCAACTCAGTTACCGCTGGTACCCACACTCTCCCTTCAAATCTCAAAATACCGTCTTTATCCATTCGAAATTTTTCTCCCTCACTTTCTGTGATCCTCTTTCGGATTTTCTCACACTCTTCATCCTTTTCCTGAGCTTCCTTTACTCTATTCAACAACGTCGGACAAGCTTCCATTACAATTAACTTCTCACCAGACTTTTCTGGTCCTTTTACTTCTATCTCCAATTTCTCCATCTCTCTTATCAACTCTTCCTGAGTCGTCAAATTAAACAACTTCTCCCTTCCTTTCCTGCTCAGAGCGTCGGCAACCACATTTGCCTTTCCCGGGTGATAAAGAATATCGCAGTCATAGTCTTTGATTAATTCTAACCACCTTCTCTGTCGCATGTTTAACTCCTTCTGTGTGAAGATATATTTCAGACTTTTGTGGTCCGTGTATATCTCACATTTTTCTCCGTATAGATAATGCCTCCATATCTTTAACGCAAAAACTACTGCCGCTAACTCTAAGTCGTGAGTAGGGTATCGTTTTTCGTAATCCTTTAATTGTCGTGATGCATATGCAATGACCTTGCCATGTTGCATGAGCACACAGCCAAGCCCCTTGTGCGATGCATCACTATACACCACAAAATTTCCCGCATCATCTGGTAATGATAATACAGGTGCTTCGCTCAATCTCCTTTTCAGTTCTTGAAGACTTTCTTCGCATTTGTCGGTCCATACAAATTTCACCGTCTTTCTAGTCAAATTGGTCAGCGGGGTTGCTATCTTAGAAAAATCTTGGATGAATCTTCGATAGTACCCAGCTAACCCTAGAAAGCTTCTCACCTCCGTCGGTGTTCTCGGTTGTTCCCAATTACTTACTGCTTCAACCTTCGCAGGGTCTACAGAGATTCCATTCTTATCCACCACGTGGCCTAAGAATTGAACCTTCTCCATCCAAAATTCGCACTTAGAAAATTTTGCATACATCTTCTCCTTCCTTAGCGCCTCCAAAACAATCTTCAGATGTTCGGCGTGTTCTTCCTCTGTCTTTGAGTAGATCAAAATGTCGTCGATAAAAACCACTACAAATTTATCCAAGTATGGCTTGAAAACTCGGTTCATCAAGTCCATAAATGCTGCCGGAGCATTAGTCAATCCGAATGACATTACCAAAAACTCGTAGTGTCCATAACGGGTTCGAAACGCAGTCTTTGGTATGTCCTCATCCCGTACCTTCAGTTGATGATATCCTGTTCGTAGGTCGATCTTTGAGAAACACTTTGCTCCCTTCAGTTGATCAAATAAGTCGTCTATCCTCGGTAACGGATATCGGTTCTTGATCGTTACTCTATTCAATTCTCGATAATCGATACAGAGCCTCATCGATCCGTCCTTCTTCTTAACGAATAGTACTGGTGCTCCCCAAGGAGAAACACTCGGTCGAATGTAACCCTTATCCAATAATTCTTGCAATTGCATCATTAATTCCTTCATTTCTACTGGCGCCATACGATATGGAGCTTTCGAAATCGGTGCCGTTCCCGGTGCTAAGTCTATTACGAATTCGATTTCTCTGTCTGGCGGAAGACCAGGCAGATCGTCCGGAAACACATCTTGGAATTCATTAACTACGTATATATCCTTAATTTCTACTCCCTTCTTCCGAGTATCAACGATGTAAGCTAAATATCCTCCACATCCTTTCCTTAACAATTTCTTGGCCTGCATCATCGTAACGCAACACGATTGCTTAAGCGATGAGCTACCATAAAACACTACCTTAGACTTACTCGGAGTCTGAAGGTTCACACATTTGTTCTGACAGTCAATTATCGCAGCATGGTTATACAACCAATCCATTCCCAGTATTACGTCAAATTCTCCCAGTCTAATAGGAATCAAGTCTACGCTCAGTTCATGTTTACTAATATTTGCGCGACAATTTCGATAAACGTATTCTACAGGGATCACTTCCTTATTAGCAACTTCTATGATCAAAGGATTTTCTAATAGTTCTCGAGGTGTACTAAGTCTACTAGCAAATTCTTCAGATACAAAAGAACAGGTGGCACCCGAATCAAATAATACATAAGCATTTATATCATTGATTGGGATTATACCTGACACCACATCCTTCGCAGCCACTGCGTCTTGGACGGTCATGTTAAAGGTTCTGGCGGTTGGGCGGTTGGATTGTGCCGGTCCACCGATCATCAGCTTGTTGCCTCCTTGCTGATTACTACCCCCGCCACTTCCCTTCTTTGGGCAGTCCTTAATTCGGTGCTCCGTCGAGCCACAAGCAAAGCATCCTTGTATCTTCTTCGGTTTCAAACAGTTAGGCGAGATGTGCCCTTCCTGTCCGCAGTTGTAGCAAGTGCCACGTCCCTTCCAGCACTCGCCCTGGTGATTCTTCCCACACTTCGGGCATCCTTCAGCCCTCTTCTTGAAACCTCCACGAAAATTCCCTGATTGATTATTGTTGTTTTTGTTGTTGTTATTATTCTCCCACTTTCTCTTTCCCAAGTTGCTTCCTCCGCTACTACTTCCTCCCGTACGATTCTCTCCTCCAGTATTCTTTCCTTTCTTTTCTTTGTTATACTGACTTAAGGCCTCACTGCCGCCTTCCGCAATGATTGCCTTCTCCAGTAATGTTGCAAAGGAATCAATTTGAAGAACTGATACCTTATTGAACAGCCATGGCTTCAACCCTTGTTCAAAGCGTCTAGCCTTCCTCTCTTCATCACCAACTTGGTGCTCCGCAAATCGCGCTAGTTCGTTAAACCTAGCCGCGTATTGCGCCACCGTCATCTCACCTTGTTTTAACTCTAGGAATTTCACCTCCATCCTATTCTTCATACTTTTTGGAAAGTAATTTTCGAAGAACAGTGTCTTAAACTTATCCCAAGCTATTATCCCTTCTCCAGCTCTTTGTTGATTAGCCTCCCACCAGTAGTTCGCTTCTCCCCTCATCATGTACGTGGCAAACACCGTCTTCTGATCTTCGCCTACGCTAGCTATAGTGAAAGCTTTTTCGATCTCTTTGATCCACGTTTGTGCGATGATTGGGTCGGTAGTTCCCTCGAACTCCGGGGGTCCTACACTCTTAAAGTCTTTAAAGGTTGTTACTGGCACAGTTTGAGGGTTCGGGCGAACGGGTTCATTGTTCCTTCCCCTTAAGGCTTCTCCTAACAAGTCTACCAGTTTCTGGATCGGGTCTACTTGTTCTCTCTCATTGTTAACAGATTCTTCGGGTGCTGTCAATCTACGTCTGGGCGGCATTATCTGCATCACAAGTTTTCATTTTATTATTATTCAAGTATATTACTTAAGTATTTCTTTTAATACTAAAAGAATAAATTTATAACACGTTTCTAAAATCAACTCCATTTATATTCATATGCCATTTCATTTCATTACATGATTTCCCCAGCATACTGCTATAAATGTTATCACATATATCCCCTAATATCACAAAAGACGGGGAATATACCAACCTACTACCATACTACCCCTCTAACAAAAGCTAACTCGGGGTTTACATCATCATCCCACATCTTACACAAAAGATCGGGATTACAACATAGTATATACAATACATAAAGACACAACTAGTACTACCACTAGACTGACTAAGGAAATCTCATCCCATCATCCCGCGCTCCACTGCGCTCTTGTACTCCAACTGTGCTATATACGCAACCAGCTCTCGGCTCAAGGTATGTAGAGTCTGTCCCTGTTCTGCCGGGTAGTGGTACACACCATCAATCACCCTTTCAAAAGCTGAACGGAACACATACCCCATCTTGTTCATCTTTCTCTTCTTGCACCTGACCTCGTCCTCAAGGTCGTCGGCTCTCTCATTAGACGCTTCCCACTTCTCCTCGAAGTGTAACCTATCCATCACCTCCAACTCTAGCTGAGTACGGAGTGCCTCTTTCTCAGTCTTCTCACTCAGCTCCCTCTGCTCAACCTCTTCTAGCTTCTCTGCCAAATCTACATTCCTAGCCACTGACCTGTGAAATAGAGTCCCCATCTGGATCCCTGCCTCCCTACGGTAGGCAATCTCCACCTCTAACTCTTGCATAGCCAGCTTCCTCTGGTGGTCCTCGTCCCTCAGCTTCTGGAACTCAGACTCTCTCTCGTGGGCCTCTGCCTCCAGCTCCTGAACTCTACAGTCTAACTCTAGAATACGCTCCTCGTACTCGCCTAACATCTGTTCCTCTATAGTAGCCTCATCAGAGTCCTCTACTGGCTCATCCTCCATCGGCTCCTCCTCTGGATCAGTCTCTATCTCAATCTCGATCTCATCCTCGTCATCAAACTCGGATGGTGCAACTGCCTGCACTGGTGTAGCCTCTAGAGGTGCCTCGTATACTACGTGTATATCCCTGGGCTCCTCCTCTACAACTCTACTAGGTACCCCTGTGTCTGTCATCCTACACTCACAAACACAAGACAAGAAATAGCATCTCCATTAGAATGTTAAACAAAATATAAGTTCATTGTATAGAATGAAGTTACATTTCATAACAGACTAAGTCTCTCAAGGAAAACTCTACATGAGTTTTATCTCCTTCCTAACTTCTAAGTTCGCCTAAGTTATAGTCTAAGGACACTCGTTCCTAAGGTTTATAACTACAGCTCTGATACCAACCTGTGACGCCCCCAAATTCCAGGACCGCCACTTGGTCTCTCGAATTCGGTTCATCACGTGCTCATGGTAATACATCACAATAATAATAATTAAATATCATACGATCACAGCGGAAAATCTATTTTAGAATAATTTACAATGATTTATTATAATTATTCCCCCAAGTCTCGCAACCTACAGTACTTAATAGATTACCTAATAATATCAGTTAACGACTTATTACATAATCTAACTTAAGCTTAAACATAATCAAATCCAGTCTTACTACATCATCTTCATACAATATGAATATATTTAAAACATAACAGACATAAGCTAGTTGGTAGCTTTGCCCTTGCCCTTATCAACGCCCGAAGGTTCACCATGCTCTGCCTTAACTGAAATGTTTTAAGGAAAGCAAGAATGAGCACAAATTGCCCAGCAAGTAATATACAATAAGGGTGAGTAATAAGATTCTCAATTCTCGAAAGGGTATAACAAGATTTGATAGTTCAAGAATAACAAGAATATCAATAGTTCTCAATATCAGTCGCTAAGGACAGGATAATATCAATATGATTCAATAATAAGTCAATTCAAGATTTCAAATAATTGAATACTGAGTAGTCACTACGGACTATGAACTTCTACTAGAATTGACAGTAATAAACTGAAAATCCAACAAAAACAGGTACAACAGGTGATCAGCCTAAAGTACCCTTGTTATGCATAACAATCAACCATACTCAAGTGTGCACGTCGGTTCTCCGACAATTATATATTCCCTTCAAAGAAGGTTGTTCTTCTCAGTCAAATACAAGATCCCGCACCAATCA
Source organism: Panax stipuleanatus (assembly GCA_020205555.1). Classification (NCBI taxonomy): domain Eukaryota; kingdom Viridiplantae; phylum Streptophyta; class Magnoliopsida; order Apiales; family Araliaceae; genus Panax; species Panax stipuleanatus. Next base: position 23,236,113 of record CM035123.1, read on the forward strand.
ATTAGTTTGGGTCGCTTTTCAATAATATAAGTCTAGCCGAATCAAATGGCATAGACACTTTCACAATATTCAAGAACAATACTAAGTTCAACATGAATAATAGCTTTAATGAAATAAGAGTTCAAGTATGCTAATTCGATTCAACCGATTAAATAGGAAACTAGTTCGCAATACACAAGATAGGATACTTGCATAGTAAAAGAGTATAAGTTAGGAAACTTTCACAATCATAGATTTCCTTGCATAAAGTAAATGCGTCGGTTAGGATACTTGCACTTTAAAAGAGTGTAAGTAAGAGAACTTGCCTTTAGCGTAGTTTATCCACGAAAAGCAAATCAACACTTTCGAATTCCTATCGTAATACAGTTACGTATATATATGATATTCATTAGTCATATAATTTAACTTCACATTTTCTCTTTGAATATACGATCAACACATAAGCTAAGTTTTACCTAGCTACACAGTTATATAGAATATAATTTCTATCCTTAACGTTCCTTCTTTAGAGTTTAAACGCATTCTCATATTATATAAGATCTCAACAATTAGCAAACATGCTTGCATATTATTAATATCTCATAAGACCACAATCAATACTAAATATATTTCATTTTAGCAAGTTACGGCATCTCCTTAAGTTAACCGTCAAAATCGGGTTCAAGTAACATCATATAATATCACGTAGCATGTATTCATATTTAAAGGATACTTTACATGCTTGTATAACTTTTCCAAATCCAATCGTACATGGTATAGGTTCTTAAGTTAATACTTAAAGCCATTCAAGGACACGAACTCATATGGTCTAACATGGTCGCTTTTAAACACATAAGATATTCATATAACTTGTATTAGTCATGCTCATGAGTACTCGTATTGCATATATGTAGCTAGCATTGTTATTATCTTGAAAACATGCTTTGTTCATGCTAAACTTTAATCATGGCAACTAATCATGGTATATATACATGCATGACACATGAATGAGTCTAAGAGTACTATCACATGTGTTCATAAATGTCAAATTCTAATTCTCGTCATAACATACCAACGTTCACGTTCAAAGCTTATACTTTGTTAGTATAGTTCATTAATAAGGTCTATCATGTTCATGCTTCCTTATGAAACCCATATACACAAGTTAACATGCTTTTCATGTATTTCAAGGCCCTATAAACATGCTCGAAAAGTCAGAATGTATACATGGTTTTTACATGTCAATATCAACCTTCAAAACTTGTATTTTTGTTAGAAAGGTGCACTAGTTGGGTTCACATGTCCATATTATATCACGGAACCTATATACATAAGTTAGTATGCATTTCATGTGTTTCTAGGTCATACTAACATGTCTCGAAAGTCAGAATATTAACATGCTTCATATATGTTAACGTCGTTCATGAAACTTTAAGTTCGTTTTCAAACTATATGTCGTTTGGTTAACCATGCATGCTAATATACTAAAACATGCTCACATTGCCTCATTAGGTTTATATGTATAGTATTAATCATGCTTTCATGCTTGTTTAAACAAAAATCAAACAATTAGTTCATAACAGTTTTGTTGCAGAATGCAGAAAAACTGAACACAGAGGCTGGCGCTGCGGCGCGGCACAGCAGCTCACTACTGGCGCTGCGGCGCGAGTGGCGCTGCGTGCGGCGCTGCGGCGCGGGCTGCGGCGCGAGTGGCGCTGCGGCGCGGGCTGCGGCGCTGCGGCGTCGAGGCAGTTTTCTGCAGTTCAGACTGCAGCGAAATCCGACCAAAAACCTCCCATTTCATCGATTTCAACATACCCAAATGCTATTAGACTTGTTTAACTTACTAACACGTACATATATGCTTATATAATAGTCAATAGCAATTATCAATTCCCAATTTCATGAACACCAACTAATTTCACGATATTTGATGTTTTTACAGAAATCTCAGAAATGGAAACACCAAAAATGAAATTGAAGAGCAATGAAGCATATATAGTAATTCTAATCACATATATAAGTCCTTTAAACAACTAATTATTATTCTCAATTCACAAAACCATAACTTCCAACTGAAATCAAGAATTCACGAATAGAAATTTTGACAGAAAATGACAATGAAGATACGAAGAGGATTTATACCTCTGTAAATGATTTAAGCTTGCTGCTATCTCAATAACACTGATATATATATATATATGCTCTCTAGTCTCACTTAGCCAAAATGCTCAGCAAAAGAAATGTGAAGGAGATGAGGCTATATTTATAGAACTCCCATTATACAGACAAAGCAATTGTATCCCATATCAAACTAACGGATTATAGGAATGCATGAAGGTTATCAAAGGGTAGGTAATTAGTGGTTGGATTCATCATGAATCCCACTCCCTCCACAATCATGAGCTATGAAATGCTAGTTGCTGAGTTTGGGGAGAAGAAGAAGGAATAGGCCTTAGCTGTATGTCAAGCACGTGAAGAGCAAATGGGACACTTAAAATGAGACAATTGATTTAACTCCTCAGCATTTGCAAATACTACACTTGTATATACACACCATATACATATGTTATATATATATGTACTCTTAGGTTATAATTTAAATCACAATGTACTTCACATAATGTAATAAGTGTAATTTACACACATATAATCCAGGTACGTTTATCTTACTGATATAATACCATCGGATACTACCACATTACATTATATCATATATTATTAAATTGTATTACTCAACAATTATTTATAATAGATCCATGATACATTATTTTAATGTATATCCACACATCATTTGTCACCTACACATATCATAACATATAGTTACTATACATTTAATTCGCATGCTTGCACATATAATTTCTCATCTTATAATTTGAATATTAATTAATAATATACACATATCCTACATCCATCAATATAATTGTTAACCTCCATAACAATTTAATTAACCCTTATATGATTAATTATCACTTTGATATAAATCTTATTGTATTTATAAACACGTTGCTCATTATTATTAAGTTTCTTGCAATAATAATAATCACATATTGTTAATCGATCCTCATTAGTATTTTATAACAGTTAATTAATATTCTTCGATTAACAATTAATATAGATTAATTGTTCGCTTAAATTAATATAATCATTCTTATATTACGCCACTGTGCCACACAAGGCAATCAACGAGTTTATCACAAACTCCACCAATTTCTCAATTATTATAATTATTCAATTATATATAATTGAATTAATTCATCTCATAACACAAAATCATTTATATTCAAATAAATTCTCATTTCCATTAATATATTTATTTAATAATATATGGAAATTCTCGGGTATTACACTAAAGCCATATGAAACCTAAAAAATATCAAGCCTCATTGGTCAGCAGACATATCTGAGATACTTTCTGATATCTCACTGTCAGTCCATCAAGGAGAAGCTCAATATACATCAAGAACAGCAAGTCATGAAAGAATTGGTAATAACTCCGCAATGACAATACATATCCAAACAGGGAAGTGAATGAAAATATATTTCTCTGATATATAATACTGTTTGATATATACATAGTGTCTTGTATATGACAAAAATGGTTGATTCAGTATGTGCAGAATAAATAAAGCTAGTCTATGGACCCATGGATAAGCAGGCCAATAGTGCCAACATGGCATCTCTCTCTAAAGATGGAGGAGCAGTTGCAAGTGCAATACCCTCAGCCTCCATACGGGTTAAAATATCCACAGTCATCTGCAGTGTAGCACTGTGATCATCAATATATGCACTCATCTCAGTAACTAAATCGTGAGTATAAGATTAGAGAGATGTGCTGTCAGCAATGTTGAAATCCCGGGAAGCTATAGCATCATCCCTCTCCACAAAAGCAACATCTCTGGCAATCAAAACCTCCTCAATCTCCTCATATGCTGCATCTCTAGCAGATCGAATCTCATCCCTCTCCGCGAAAGCTGTGTCTCGAGCGATCAAAGTCTCCTCATTATCGATAAAAGCAGCGTCGCGAGATGATGGAGCCTCGTCTCTTTTAATCACTGTCATATCCTGAACGAATCGAGCCTCATCCCTCTCAACAAAAGCTATGTCTCTACAAGACAGGGTCGTCAACATCAGCGCTCTAGCATGATCTCTCTCAAAAGTCATCCTAGCTAGTGAGTCTCCAAAGCTGGATCTATCTCTACAGGAATGATCGGCGGGTCACTAACTAATACTGCTATCAGACCCATGAACAACTCATCATCAATAGGAGACTCAGGATCCTCCATGGGCTCCTCCTCGTCTGAATCCACTATCGGAGCTGACTGGATGAATGTAGCTGATGCTACACAGACCATAAAAGTCTGAAGTATATCTTCACTAAGAAGGAGTTGAATATGAGACAACGGAGATGGTTGGAGTTGATAAAGGATTACGATTGTGAAATCATGTATCACCCAGGGAAGGCGAATGTGGTGGCCGACGCCTTAAGTAGGAAAGGCCGGGAGATGCTATCGATGTTAACATCTCAAGATGAGTTGGTTACAGAGATGGCAAGAATGGAATTAGAAGTACGATGTCCAATCAAAGAAGGGGAGAAACTATTTGCAATTGAAGTTCAACCCACAATAGTGGAAAAGGTGAAGGAAGTGCAACTTAGAGTTGATGAATGCGAGCGGATAAGGAAGAAGATTTCAGACGGTACCGAAATAGCGTACAGTCTTGATAACGAAGGGTTATTGAGATTTAAAGGAAGAATTTGGGTTCTGTGTGAGCCAGAGTTAAAAGAGGAGATAATGGATGAAGCTCATCACTCGAGGTACTCGATTCATCCTGGTAGTACCAAGATGTATCAAGACCTTCGAACCAATTTCTGGTGGTCAAATATGAAGAGGGAGATAGCAGAGTATGTCAGTAGGTGCTTAACTTGTCAAAAAGTTTATAACCACTTGCTTATTTAAAATATTTACGCATTTTACCCATAACATGTGATAACCCGAACAATTATAGATGATAAGTTATGAAGTATATGAATTGTATGAGTAGAGTATATGGTAATGATCCTTAGAAAGGAAACGAACGAGTTAAAGAATATATAATATTCGATATATGATTGTGTTTAATTGAAGGTTATGTAATAAAACCTTAAAGTTGTTGAATATATAATATTCGATATATATATATATATATATATATATATATATATATATGTAAAACTTTTTGCTAAGTTAACGTGTTGAAGTTATTCAACGATAATTGTGAAAGAGATTTTGTGAAAATCAAGTAAGTGAAGTTTCGTTGATTTCGAGGACGGAATTCTTATAAGGAGGGAAGGATGTGACAACCCGGATTTTCAAGAATTAATAAACGAGAATTTAATAAATAAAATTCTTATTATCTGATGTTTTGAGTTTGAGTATATGTATGCGTGTCATATATTATGAAATATTTGAATTGATGTGAAGAAGATTTTAGATATTAATTTTAATATTCATTGAACTAAAATAAATATTTTAATTGAATTATTTATTAAGTTAAATAAATAATTATCTGATTAATATGGAGTAATGTAATTAAGTGTATTATATTAATTAAATGATTATTTAATATTTAATTTAATTAATATGTAATGATTTTATGTTATAGTTCTAATTTAATTGAGATAATAAAATTAGATGTAGTGATGTGATAATTGTTACATGAAGTTATAATTAGCGAGTAATTATAATGTGATCATTTTATATGATTAATTGATGTTAAACTTTTAATTAATTAAATTATAAGGTTAAGCTTTAATTAATTAAAGGATAACATTAAAAATATGTGTTAAAGGAATTACTAAAAGAATTAAAAGAGTTTTTAAAATCGTTTTTCCAAACAAGGCCCTTGCATTATTTTAAATCTGTTTTTCCAAACGGGGCCTTAACTATTTAAAAACCTATTTTTAAAAATAATGTCATTTTTACCAAACGAAGCCTTAAGGCTTTTGGTTTTCAAAAGAATTGTAACCTATGTATTTATGATTGAATTTATTATATACAGAAATATATTATAAGTTATATGTTATGTATATATGTTATATGTATATTATATCTATAGAATTATAATATACGTTAGTTTAGAGTTAGAAGAGTTAGAGAAAATAATCAGTGTTCGAAAAAAAAAACAAAGAAAGAAAGAGCAGAGGAAAAGTTAGAGAGAAAAGACTCAAGGAGGAAGAAGAGAGAAGAAGAAAGAAAGAGGATGAAGGAGTTTTGTGAGGAATCAAAACTAGAAGCCTCATCATCACTTTCATCTTCTTCATCACTAAAACTTAAGGGTATAATTCCTAACCCTTATAGTTAGTATTTTATGTTTATGTTATTCATGAAATTTAGTTCTCTGTAAAGTTTAGTTCTTCATGAACATGATGATTTGATGTATGTAAGTGATATTATGTATATAAACGATTATATATGAGTTATATGATAGTTTAAGGGGTTCAATTCATGTAAATATGATGAACATGAAGAAATTATGTTCATAGTATTTTATTATGAGCTTATTTTGAAAATAGCCTTTAAATTATCAAAATTGGTATGTGTGTGTGTCAATTGTTTTTTAAATTGATGATAGATTATAATAATATATTAAGAAACGAACAAAATATGATTTGAATCATGTGATTTGGGTTAAAAACGAACTCACAGTGTTAATTTTCGTTAAGAACGCTTAAGAATGTCGTTTTCTTCAAAAATCATGAAAATTAGGTGCGTTTATTATGTGTTGTGGTGTTATTGTATGTTAAAATCATGTTAGAAGTGTAGGATTTTGTTTGTATAAAGTTTTATGCACATTGTGTTAGTTAAAATTGAACTTTGGTGCGAAGAAATAAGCCAAATTGGATTATTTCTCTGCAAGTTCGCGAGCCGGGGAGCCCAACAGCAGGGTGCCCCGCCCCAGTGGGGCTTTTGGCCTTGGGGGACCCACCCCAGCTGGTAACCATGCTGTCCGGAGTGCTTTAAGTGTTGTAATACAAAATTACTTTGACCTCCTGTAGTAAAACAGCCATAACATTTTCATGTGAACTCCGATTGAGGAGATTCAAGATGATACGGAATGAGCATTAGTAGACCTACAACTTTTGTTCTTTAACGTTTTTGATTTGAGGTCGTTATCAGGGGTCAAAATGGTCATCGTTATGACTGATGTGTTTTTGGAGGTAATCGGGGGGCGTCGGGCATGCACGTATGCACATGTAATGCTCCCGACCATATAAAATGATGTTCTAACTTCCATAACATGACTATTATGAATTATAATGATACTTGACATTAACTATTGAGTATTAGACAATTCGTATGGGTGTGTTAAGCGTGCGCAAATGCGTGTCGTTTGGACGTTCGAATAGGCAAGTTTGGCGTACGGACGTGTAAGTGTCGCAACGCCATAACGAGTGTGTATAACCTTGTTTAATATTATATTTCTAATAAGAATTAAACATTATAGAGTAATGTAACCCAAAATAGGAGCATGCTAAGCGTATGCAAAAGAGGCGAATTAGGTGTGTGACGTATAAACGTCGAAACGCCGTGTAATGTGTTAATACACTTAAATAGTGTTTTGATTCTAATGGAATGAACATTATAAGATATGAAATGGGGTTAATATAAAACCAATAAGTAGTCCTAACAAGACTTAAATACTGGAATGAATTTCGAATATTACTAAAAAGAAATATAGTGAGATATAAGTCAAAAGTTAACACAATCAAATTGAACATTGTGTATTGATAGTAGAACGAGTTATGAGATGTAGAGTAGATTTTACATTACAACTACTATGTGTTACTATGTGACTAATAGTTGATGTGCATCATTATATATAATTGTGTAGGGCACGTGAAGTGCAGATAGCTGTAAGCTGTTAATCTGTTATTGGTAAACAACGATCAAGGAAAGTCTTCCGGTTCCTATTTGTCTACGTGAACTTGATGAACTATTTTAAATTACATGATATGTTATATATGTTATAAGTGAGCATGATATGTTATACATGTTGAAATCATGAAATATTAAAGTCAATTTATGACTACATTATTTTGCTTAAATAATGTTGATTGAGTAAGGAACTCAATCTTTATATTTGTTACTTTAATTATTATGATATGTATGTTGAGCATATTATTATGTGCTATGTGATGCATGAAAACTGTTAGAACTTGCTGAGCTGTCGAGCTCACTCTTGCAAATAATAATTTTTGCAAGTCGAGATTTCAAGGTAAGGATACGTGCTAAGTGAATTATAGAGATCCATATTCACAAAGAATTCTTATGTTTTATAAGAAATGTATTTAATGTTTTGAATGTAACATATTGTTGAATTATAAGTGGAGTAACCCAATGTATATGGATATTGATTTACGATGTTAGACTTTGTATAGTCATTTTGTGGTGACGATTCATGATATAGATTTGAATCGAAGAGATATAATGTAAAGGTTGCGATTCAGGGCAATAAAAGAAATAAGTTTATAAAAGTTTTAAATATTTTGCATTTTTAGTGATTTTAATATCGAATAATGATGTAAAGATATATTAAAGATGTATTGCTAATGATCGAGGATGAGAATTACATTATTTGAATTTTGGGGTCGTTAAAGTTGGTATCAGAGCCGTATGTTATACACCTTAGGTAAGAGTACCTTAGGCTATGACCTTAGAGAATAAGAAGTTAAGTTTAAGTTACGTATAATGAAAAGGTGATTTTTTTCACATACGTAGATGTATAGGATGAGTTAGGTGCTAGAAATATTATAAGAAGAAGATTAGAATGGCGAGGGATAAAACTTGAATAAAATATTGAGTAACTTGAACGATATTAAATTCTTAAAGGAAGAGTTAATAAATAAACAAGAAGATTCAAAGAAGAAACTTGAAGAGATATGTAGATAAGAATAAGGAGTTGCCTAACTCCAATAATAAAGATGACAAATAACGATGAATAGACAAAGTCTATAAGATTAAAAGCATAAATGAAATCATAGTATGATATGATGAGAGGTAAGATAAGAAATTTTTAAAACAAAACGATAATGAGATAAGAAAAGAATCATAAGAAGATGATTATAGAATAAGATCACGGCGTGATCTTTTAAAGTTGGAAAAGACAGATGGTCTGTAATGATTGAATAGTTATAGTTTGATGTTATAACGAGAATGTATTATGATATAGTACGAGATAAACTCACGAGGAGTTATAAATGGTGAGATATAGAAGTCTGTATCGAGTATAGAGCGATAAGTTATAAGTAAGATTGAGTTAAGTGGATTTCAACTGAGGACTCATGTGGTGGCTGAGTTGTACAAATCTTTGTATGGGCAGGGTTTTGTGCTTACACTTAGCTTATCATATTGATAATCGTTGGAAGGTTGGTGTCGCGCTATCGATATATATGACGAGAAGGTGATTCTTTTATCATATTATATTTGATAGTTAGAGTCAATAGGGGATAGATTAGATGATATTAAGATTACATTAGATGATCTTAAGGTTAGGCGAGTTCTTAAAACTCATACTTATGGTAAGTTCGTGACTCATAATCGTATTTATGTTTTTGAACCCCTAAACATATGGACAGTCTTTGATCAGTTCTTTGACTACTTATTGCTAGGACAAGTTCTTAAACTCATATTATTGTGGCAAGTTCCTGAACTCCCAAAGTGTGGTAAGTTTGATGAACTATACTAGGTATAGAAAGGTTATGGTATAGAAAGCATTGATGTTGTTTAAGATAGATAGAATGTTTAAGTAATGATGGAGTAAAGATTTAATTGATGGAGAAAGTTTTTATATTCTAAATCTCTTAGCTTTGCTAGATTTTCAAAATTATTGACTTCGTCCTGATGTTGTACTTCTGTTTTCTTGAAAAATATTGAATCAAATGATGGAACTAATGGTTTTTTTTTAATATCCGAGATTATTGTGTAATTTAATAATTTTCAATAGAATAATTTATGTGAAACCCTTGTGTGATTTCTATTATTAGGGGTATATGTGCTATTCATAAATGTTATGTGATGAGATGTATTTAAATAGTTGGTTTAGTTTAATTTAACTATTTGAATTGGTTAAGTAGAGAATTAATTCTATTAATTTTGTGGGATGGTATTAAAACATGAGTTGGAGTTCGGAGAGGAATTTAGAGACGCGGATTGCGTATTTGAGTTCGAAACGTTGAAATTAGTCAGGATAGACTATAACCACAAAAATGTGTCACGCTTGACTTTTTGGTCAAAGTCAATCGGTTGACTTTTTTTGGGAAAAAGTCAACCACGAATTTCGGAGATGAATTTGAAGAAACAGATAGTCCCATGACGTCCGAAACATCGACTTTAGTACGAATCGATATAAGTATGGAAACATTTGGCTACGGAGGGTAAAACGGTCAGAGCTAATTATTTAATTTAAATAATATTATAATGTGTTTATTTATACAAAGTCAGCAGCTGGGGGGGGGGGGTCTTCGTGGGCAATATATTGGGACAAGAGAGTATATGCATATTACAAGATTAATGGGAAGGGAGTATTTCAATTTTATTCCTTAAACCCAACACCTTTTCATTTTCTCTAACTCCCACTTTCTTTGATTTAATTGACAATTGATCATGGGATATTCTAAGAGTCTTGTAACTGGTGAATTCACAATTCACGTTACATGGAAATCCAAGCTCTATAAGAGCATCTCTTTCCCAAAGCAATTCTTATTTTCTTAGAAACTCTACCAAAATAAACTTGAGAGAATGAGAGTTTGAGAGCTCTTGAGAATTATGGAGGTTTGGAGAGTCTAAACAAGCAAGGAGGAAGGAATGTCAGAATCAAAACAAGGAGAAATTCGCACCAAGAAGTAATTCATGAGCCATTTCATATGTTCTGAAGAAAATAGTAAGAAAAAGCATGTATAGCCATGGTAAATGATTTGTCTGGATTTTGTGAGGCTATGTTTGTGTTTGGTACTGATATGTGGTGGTAGAGAACGAAAGTTCTAGTTTTAACATGTCTCATATGTACGGAATTGAATTAATTAATGCCATGTATGCTAACTAGTTGATAAAATGCCTCAAAGATTTTAATTTGATCAAACATGGAAATTTAGTGGGTTTGAATGTTGTAACAGGTGTATATATGCTAGTAGATGTGATCTGGACAGTAGGAATTGAGTCCTTGCATGCTAGAATCAAAATCATAAATTTTGTCAAAGTTAGTTGAACATAGAATCTGTGACTTTTTGGGTTTTTCGGAGCCTCGGAATCATGGTTTCTATGTCCCGATTAGTGTATGTAATAATTTTATAAAATACTATGTAGTATCATGTACAACCTGACCAAATTTCATAAGGAATGGAGCTAAATTGAGAGAGTTATGATTTTCAATAGCAAGCATGTTGAAATAAAAATCTGCAGATTTCTGGGTTTTTCCTAGAAATTTTTGAAGTATAGAACGCTGTCTGGCACTTTTTTCTAGGTAGCCGATTTATGGTCTTAATATGTTAGTTTATGGTATGTGGTATTTTTGTAAAATACTATGCTATATGAAGTATGTTCTGTCCAAGTTTTATGGTCATATCATGTATGGTTTATTCGGAATTAATTCGCAAAGTGGGCTGCTCGAGTTGTAAAATTTTTTGGGCAACGAAGAGCACCGCAGCTGCGCCGTTCATCAGGCTTGTGCCTGCGCAGCTGCGCCGGTATGGGTAGGGTCGGGCCGGGTCTGATCCGGGCCGGGTCTGATCCGGGTCGGGTCGGGCCGGGTCAGAAAATGTCAGAAACTTATTTTTGCTCAGAATCTCATATTGAACCACTTTACCTATCTGACGCTATATGATATGTGATTAAATAAGTTTGATGATAGCATACGTGGTAGTTTAATAAACTTATTAAAATTAAAGGAAGCCATTATACTTCCAAACCGTGTTCGAAAACCTAATTGCTTAACGTGACACATATGAATAGGTTACGTGAAGGTTAATTGCTAGCTTTAGTGATAGCAGACGTATCAGGCAAGTTTATTACCCTATTTTCCATTTATAAATTATTCAAGCCTTACTTCTTTTATTGCGGTAAGCGTAAGTACCGAGCTCGTGTTTATTCGTTGACACGTACAAGTTCCTTTGTCGTAAAGTTCTACAACTTCAATTATCTTGCAAGTTTTATTGTTGACTACTCAGTTATTGCTTCAACTGCTATGCTTTAAAGTTCTATCTATTTAAAGAACTGTTTCAAAGTATGTTTCCTGGCCTTTGTTTTCGGCTAGTTGTTATTGATGAAAAATGATTTAATTCAAATCTTTCGAAGATATTTAATGTTTACCAATCCAAATTGCTTTGGTGCGGTCTCGCATGAATACTAAGATGAACAACCCGAATAAACGGGCAAATAGATGTCGGGCATATAGTCTGATTTATGCTTATGCAGTTTAAACTTTATACTTATGCACAATGTAGGGTACGATAGGCTTATCACCTGGAGTACTTGCAGGGACCGTTTACAATCTAATTGATTATTAAACCGTCTGATAGTTTTCGATGAAACAAAGTAACGTTCAGGGTATTTAACACCCCTTAGTATGATATTGAGGATTCTTACACTCCAACTCTTTTACATTCTTGTTTAACACTTGATAATTCTTTCAACTGTTGAGATATAGCCATACAGATGCTTTTACTCATGATGTATGATTTCAAACTTCTTTATATACTTGTTGGGCAATTTGTGCTCATTTTTGCTTAAACCTTTCAGTTAAGGCTGAGAACGCTGAGGGCTTGGGCAAGGACAAGGGGAAGTCTAAGATGAAATGTTGAGAGTTATTTATGTAATAAGTTTATATTTCCGCATATGATGTAATGTAGCGATAAACGCTAAGTTTGAGTTTTAGTTTATTTAAGGTTGTAAGAACTTGGGATTTTATTTGAATAAGTATGTAATAGTTATTATTATTATTATTTTCGGAGTTTATATAGTTAGATGATGATGTATGTTGTACCGTGAGCACCATGTCCTGTAATCGATGTTACACGGATTTGGGGGTGTCACAGGTTGGTATCAGAGCCGTAGGTTATAAACCTTAGGTGGGGAACCTTAGACTATAACCTTAGAGAAGTTAGTAGAGGAAATAAGGAGATGAACTCACATAGAGTTCTAAGTGTAGTGTCAAATCTATTTTACTAAAAACAAAATCAAAATCTATTTTTAAATATTAATCGAGTTGTTTTGTGTTGAATGTAAGATGTTAGGAGAAGAGGAAGTTAGAGATATTCACGTCGTGAGTGAGCAGTTGGTGACAGCTGTACCTGAGCCCATAGCTGAGGCAGCAGTTGACTCAGACCTAGAGGAGTATCCTGAAGAGGAGGAGGAGCTCGAGGAGGACTCTGAAGAAGCACCTGAGAATAGTCTGTTAGATGAGTTGATGGATAGGATTACCGAGCTGGACGACAGAGTCCATGCGCTGGAGAAGCTGTATTAGGGGGAGCAGGAAGCTGCAGCATTGCTTGGGGCATTGGTGCAACACCTGGTAATTAGGAACAGGGATCTGGCTGACAAGCTGCGAGCAGCAGGTCAGAAGGCGGACAGGTTGAAGGATGAGAAAGAAGCTATCAGGACCCATTTGGGTCATACCATTAATGGGTAGGATTCAAGGATTCAGAGTCTCCAAACTGACAAGCAGATCATTACCACATTATGGGGAGATGAGAGGAGAGGTCGTGCTCGGGCCGAAAAGCTAACTAGTGAGTTAGAAGGAGAAGTGAGAGATAAAAAGGTTAGGATAGACAAGATGAAGTACGCGTTTAAGTCAGCACATGGAAGATTCCAGCATAGGGTGCATCACTTTCCACGGGAGGAGCACCGGTCTAGACATGTTATAAGCCGAGGGTTGGTGTTGGAGATAGCGGATGAAGAGCATAAAGACGCAATTAGGTGGGGTCTTTAGTATTCGTGATGAACTTTTACTATTAGCGTATAGGACGCTTAGCTATGGAATAAAAACTCAGTTTCTGGTTTTTTCCAAGTGTTTTGGGTTAAAGAGATGTAAATGGCATAATGCTATAAGATGATGAGATACTTTGTGGTTATGGTTTTTTTTTAAAATAAATATGATTTTATTTAAATATGTGATGTGATGATTAAGTTTTATATGAATTATATATGTTGTAGGAATAAGTTATGAGATGATAACATTAAGTTTATTTAAACAGAAGGATGGCTAGAGGAAGACGTCGTCAACAAGTACCAGAAGGGTCAGGCGGTAATGCCGGGGGTCCACCAAACCCCATGAAATAGTTCGTAGACATGTTAGTTGGAGCATTATAGAATCAAACCCTAAATACAAATAACCCTCCAGCGGCCCAAGTGGCAAACTTTAAGAACCTCAAGAGCGCGGGACCCCCTGAGTTCAAAGGAACCACCGAACCTATTGAAGCCCAGACATGGATTAAAGAAATCGAAAAGGCGTTCGCTATCGCCCGAGTAGGAGATTAGCAGAAAACAATCTTCGCCACGTACATGCTGAAGGGTGAAGCCAACTTCTGGTGGGAGGCAAACCAGACCAGGGCTGGAAAAGGTGTGATATCTTGGGAGGGGTTTAAAAAGATCTTTTTCCAAAACTACTTTCCTGTGAGTATGCAGAGTAGTATGGAGATGCGATTCTTGGAGCTGAATTAAGAAGACATGACGGTACCCCAGTACACCGCAAAGTTCAACAAGCTGGCGAGGTTCGCGCCTCATCAGGTCGACACTGCGGAGAAGAAAACGAGGAGGTTCAAGCAGGGTCTCAAACCATGGTTATACAGCAGACTTTCGGTGTTGCAGATGAACAGCTTCGCGACTCTTTTGGAGAAAGCTATAATCGCTGAGAGCGAAAGTGAAGCTCTGATGAAATTCAACAAGGAGAAGAAAAAGAAAGGTGAAGGAGGAAATCGAGGGGAAGGTAGTAGCAGTGGTGGGGCAAACAAAAGAAAGTGGAATAACAACAATAACAGCAATAACAACTTCAATCCAGGAAACACTGGGGGAAAACCAGGGGAAGCAAAGAAGAGAATTGAGGCATGTAAGGAGTGTGGAAAGAATAACTCGGGTGCATGCCTAAAAGGGAAGAACGTGTGTTTTAATTACGGGCAAGAGGGACACATCTCTCCCAATTGCTCTGAACCAAAGAGAAATGGATGCTTCAACTATGGAGCACTGGATCATCAGGAAAGGAATTGCCCAAAGAAGAATTCAGCAGGAGGAAATGGAGGAAGGGAACCAAGCGGTGAAACTCTCACAATAACTGGACCACCAACTCAGAATCGACCAACAGCAAGAACTTTTAACATGACAGTTCAGGATGCGATTGCATCCAAGGATGTGGTTTCAGGTACCATTCTGATCAAAGATATATCTGCTGATATGTTACTTGATTCGGGTGCTACTTGTTCCTTCATGTCGCATGAATTCTCCCAACGATTAAACTTACCCCAGGAAGAATTAGAATACCTGATGAATATAGAAGTTGCTAATAAGGAAATAATTTCCCGTTACCCATGTCCATGGGAATTGTGTTGTAGATATCAGGGCATATAAGTTACCTGTAGGTTTAATTCCGATTCAATTAGGGGAATTTGGTGTAATTCTAGAAATGGATTGGTTATTTAACCATGGAGCGATGATAGATTTCCAGAGGAAGTGTATAAACCTTAAGACTCCAGATCAGTCTAAGGTAGTGTTCTATGGTAGTAAGTCGCCGAGACACTCGAGCTGTCTGACGATGATGCAAGCTAGGAAGTTACTAAGGAAGGGATGTGTAGGATATTTGGCCCATATCGTCGATACATAGAAGGTAGGGAAAGGGATGGGACAAATACCAGTAGTGAATGAATTTTTAGATATATTTTCGGAGGAATTGCCAGGTCTTTCCCCAGATAGGGAGGTCGAATTCGTTATAGATTTAGTACCAGGAATGACCCCGATCTTAAAAGCCCCATACAGAATGGCACCGGCAGAGATGAAGGAGCTGATGGTACAGTTACAGGAATTATTGGATAGAAAGTACATTCAACCAAGTGTGTCTCCTTGGGGAGAACCAGTTTTATTTGTGAAAAAGAAGGACGGATCGATGAGACTTTGCATCGACTACCGAGAGTTGAACAAGGTGACGATTAAGAACAAGTATCCGTTACCTAGGATAGATGATCTGTTCGATCAATTGAAGGGAGCGGAATATTTTTCCAAGATCGACTTGAGGACGGGATATCACCAGTTGAAGGTGAGGAAGGAAGATGTACCTAAGATAACATTCAGGACTCGTTACGGACCCTACGAGTTTCTGGTGATGTCATTTGGGTTAACGAACGCGCTGACGACATTTATGGATATAATGAATCGGGTATTCAAGCAATACTTAGATAAATTCGTGGTCGTGTTCATAGATGATATCCTGATCTATTCCAAGACTCAGGAGAATCATGCTGAACACTTATGGTTGGTATTGGAGGCATTAAGGAAGGATAAGTTATACGCAAAATTTTTGAAGTGCGAGTTCTGGTTGGAGAAAGTTCAATTTCTACGTCACGTGATCGACAAAGACGGAATCTCCGTGGATCCAGCAAAGGTGGAAGCGGTATAGAATTGGGAACAACCAAAGACACCGACTGAGGTAAGAAGTTTCTTAGGACTGGCAGGCTATTACAGAAGGTTCATTCAAGATTTTTCGAAGATAGTGGGAACGTTGACGAATTTAACGAAGAAGTCGGTAAGATTTGTCTAGACAGAGAAGTGTGAAGAAAGTTTTTGGGAACTTAAGAAAAGATTGAGTGAGGCACTGGTGTTGTCTTTACCAGACGATACAGGTGATTTTGTGATTTTCAGTGATGCGTCGCACAAAGGACTTGGCTGTGTGCTTATGCACCATGGCAAAGTTATTGCGTACGCGTCGCGACAGTTGAAAGATTATGAGAAAGGATATCCTACCCATGACCTGGAATTGGCAGTGGTAGTATTTGCCCTAAAGATATGGAGACACTATTTATATGGTGTAAAGTGTGAAATATACACGGACCATAAAAGTCTGAAGTATATCTTCACGCAGAAGGAGTTGAATGTGAGACAAAGAAGATGGTTGAAACAAATAAAGGATTATGATTGCGACATCTTATATCATCCGGGGAAAGCAAACATGGTCACAGATGTGCTAATCAGAAAGGGCAGTGGTAGGTTGGCAATGCTAACGGCTCAAGAGGAGTTGATTAAGGAAATGGCCAGTTTGGAACTCGAGGTAAAGAGTCCGAGTGAGTCTGATGAGAAGTTGTTCACAATGGAGGTTCAACCGACTCTATTAGACAAAATCAAGGAAGAATAAAGCAGCGATGAAGAATGCGAGAAGGTGAGGAAAAGAATTTCAGATGGAGGGGAGCTTAAGTTCAATGTGGGTGGTGATGGATTATTAAGATTTGAGAGGAGAATTTGGGTGCCAGCGGTATCTGAGTTAAAGGAGGAAATCTTGCAGGAAGCTCATAGCTCAAGCAACTCAATCCACCCGGGAAGCACAAAGATGTATCAGGATCATCGCCAACATTATTGGTGGCCCAATATTAAGAGAGAAGTCGTAGAGTGCGTCAGCAAGTGTTTAACATGCCAGCGAGTCAAGGCGGAACATCAGAAATCGAGCGGGTTACTTCAACCTTTAGAAATTCTGGAATGGAAGTGGGAGCATATCACGATGGACTTCGTGGTAGGACTTCCAACTACACAGAAGGGTTACGATGCAGTATGGGTGATCGTTGATCAATTGACCAAGTCAGCGCATTTCTTGCCAATCAAGATCAAATATAACTTGGATCAGTTGGCAAAGTTTTACATTAGAGAGATCGTTTCCAGGAACGGTGTGCCAGTATTAATTGTGTCTGATCGTTATCCGCGGTTCACAACAAATTTCTTGAAAAGCTTTCAAGAACGTATGGGTATGCAACTGAGGTTGAGCACCGCGTATCATCCTCAAACAGATGGGCAGAGTGAGAGAACTATTCAAACTTTAGAGGACATGCCGAGAGCATGTGTTATGGACTTCAAAGGAAGCTGGGATGACCACCTACCGTTGGTGGAATTTACATACAACAACAGTTACCACGCAAGTATCGGGATGCCACCTTATGAAGCTTTAAATGGAAGAAAATGTAGAATGCCATTATGCTTGGATGAAGTGGGAGAACGGCAACTGCCAAGGCCAGAATTGGTGGAGCAAACTACGGATGTAATCAAAATGATACGAGCGAGACTAGTGACGGCTCAAGATCGATAGAAGAAATATGCTGATCAGCATCGGCAACAACGAGACTTCGACGTAGGCACTTATGTGTTTCTAAAAGTGTCACCTTGGAAAGGCAAAATGAGGTTTGGCAAGAAGGGAAAACTTAGTCCTAGATTCATAGGACCCTTTGAAGTGTTAAGGCGAGTCGGTGAGGTGGCTTATGAAATAGCTTTACCTCCAGAGTTAGAACATATACACAACGTGTTCCACGTATCAGTTTTACGACCCTATAAACAGGATTACAGGCATGTCATAGAGTATAAACCCATCCAGTTTGAGAAGGACCTAACCTATGAAGAGGTTCCTGTACATATAATCGATAGAAAAGAGCAAGTGTTAAGAAATAGGATAATACCTTCTGTAAAGGTTGTATGGAGGAACCACAACGCCGAAGAGGCTACGTGGGAACTCGAGGAGAAAATGATGAAAAATTACCCTAGACTTTTTGTTTAACTTGTAATGATTCCGGGGACGGAATCCTTATAAGGGAGGGTGAATGTAATATCCGAGATTATTGTGTAATTTAATAATTTTTAATAGACGAATTTATGTGAAAACCTTGTGTGATTTCTATTATTAGGGGTATATGTGCTATTCATATATGTTATGTGATGAGATGTATTTAAATAGTTGGTTTAGTTTAATTTAACTATTTGAATTGGTTAAGTAGAGAATTAATTCTATTAATTTTGTGGGATAGTATTAAAACATGAGTTGGAGTTCAGAGCAGAATTTAAAGATGCGGACTGCGTATTTAAGTCTGGAACCTCGAAATTAGTCAGGATAGACTGTAACCACAAAAATGTGTCACGGTTGACTTTTTGGTCATAGTCAACCGATTTACTTTTTCGTGGAAAAAGTCAACCACAAATTTCGGAGATGTATTTGATGAAACGGATAGTCCCATGATGCCCGGAATGTCGACTTTAGTAGGAATCGATATAAGTATCAAAACGTTTGGCTACGGAGGGCAAAACGGTCAAAAAGCTAATTAATTGATTTAAATAATATTATAATGTGTTTATTTATACAAAGTCAGCTGATGGGGGGGGGGGGGGGTCTTCGTGGGAAACATATTGGGACAAGAGAGTATATGCATATTACAAGATTAATGGGAATGGAATATTTCAATTTTATTCCTTAAACCCAACACCTTTTCATTTTTCTCTAACTCCCACTTTCTTTGATTTTATTGACAATTGATCATGGGATATTCTAAGAGTCTTGTAACTGGTGAATTCACAATTCACGTTACATGGAAATCCAAGCTCTATAAGAGCATCTCTCTCCCAAAGTAATTCTTCTTTTCTTAGAAACTCTACCAAAATAAACTTGGGAGAATGAGAGTTTGAGAGCTCTTAAGAATTCTGGAGGTTTGGAGAGTCTAAACAAGCAAGAAGGAAGGAATATTAGAATCAAAACAAGAAGAAATTCGCACCAAGAGCTAATTCATGATCCATTTCATATCTTCTTACGAAAATAGTTAGAAAAAGCATGTATAGCCATGGTAAATGATTTGTCTGGATTTTGTGAGGCTATGTTCATGTTGGGTACTGATATGTGGTGGTAGAGAACGAAAGTTCTGGTTTTAACATGTCTCTTATGTACAGAATCGAATTAATTAATGCCACGTATGCTAACTAGTTGATAAAATGCCTCAAAGATGCTAATTTGATTAACCGTGGAAATTTAGTGGGTTTGATTATTGTAACAGGTGTATATATGCTAGTAGATATGATCTGGACAGTAGGAATTGAGTCTTTGCATGCTAGAATCAAAATCATAAATTTTGTCTAAGTTGGTTGAACATAAAATCTATGACTTTTGGGATTTTTCGGAGCCTCGGAATCATGGTTTCTATGACCAGATTAGTGTATGTAATAATTTTGTAAAATACTATGTAGTATCATGTACAACCTGACCAAATTTCATAAGGAACGGAGCTAAATTAAAAGAGTTATGATTTTCGTTAGCAAGCATGTTGGAAATAAAAATCTGCAGATTTTTGGGTTTTTCCCAGATATTTTCTAAGTATAGAACACTGTCTAGCACGTTTTTCTAGGTAGCCGGTTTGTGGTCTTAACATGTTAGTTTCTGGTAGGTGTTGTTTTTGTAAAATA
This sequence comes from Panax stipuleanatus, assembly GCA_020205555.1. Taxonomy (NCBI): domain Eukaryota; kingdom Viridiplantae; phylum Streptophyta; class Magnoliopsida; order Apiales; family Araliaceae; genus Panax; species Panax stipuleanatus. The sequence continues at coordinate 23,256,527 of CM035123.1, forward strand.
CTATGCTATATGAAGTATGTTGTGTCCAAGTTTATGGTTATATCATGTATGATTTATTCGAAATTAATTCGCAAAGTGGGCTGCTCGAGTTGCAAAATTTTCTGGGCAACGAAGAGCAGCTCAGCTGCGCCGCTCATCAGGCTTGTGCCTGCGCAGCTGCGCCGGTCTGGGTCAGGCCGGGCCGGGCCGGGTCTGATCCAGGTCAGGTCGGGCCGGGTCAAAAAAATGTCAGAAACTTATTTTTGCTCAGAATCTCATATTGAACCACTTTACCTATCTGACGCTATATGATATGTGATTAAATAAGTTTGATGATAGCATACGTGGTAGTTTAATAAACTTATTAAAATTAAAGGAAGCCATTATACTTCCAAGCCTTGTTCGAAAACCTAATTGCTTAACGTGACACATATGAATAGGTTACGTGAAGGTTAATTGCTAGCTTTAGCGATAGCAGACGTATCAGGCAAGTTTCTTACCCTATTTTCCATTGATAAATTATTCAAGCCTTACTTCTTTTATTGTGGTAAGGGTAAGTACCGAGCTCGTGTTTATTCGTTGACACGTACAAGTTCCTTTGTCGTAAAGTTCTACAACTTCAATTATCTTTCAAGTTTTATTGTTGACTACTCAATTATTGCTTCAACTGCTATGCTTTAAAGTTCTATCTATTTAAAGAACTATTTCTAAGTATGTTTCCTAGCCTTTGTTTTCGGCTAGTTGTTATTGATGAAAAATGATTTAATTCAAATCTTTCAAAGTTATTTAATGTTTTCCAATCAAAATTGCTTTGGTGCGGTCTCGCATGAATACTAAGATGAACAACTCGAATAAAAGGGCAAACAGATGTCGAGCATATAGTCCCATTTATGCTTATGCAGTTTAAACTTTATACTTGTGCACAATGTAGGGTACGATAGGCTGATCACCTGGAGTACTTGCAGGGACCATTTACAATCTAATTGATTGTTAAACCGTCTGATCGTTTTCGATGAAACAAAGTAACGTTCAGGGTATTTAACACCCCTTAGTATGATATTGAGGATTCTTACACTCCTACTCTTTTACATTCTTGTTTAACACTTGATAATTTTTCAACTATTGAGATATAGCCATACAGATGCTTTTACTCCTGATGTATGATTTCAAACTTCTTTATATACTTGTTGGGCAATTTGTGCTCATTCTTGCTTGAACCTTTCAGTTAAGGCTGAGAGCGCTGAGGGATCGGCCAAGGACAAGGGGAAGTCTAAGATGAAATATTGAGAGTTATTTATGTAATAAGTTTATATTTTCGCATATAATGTAATGTAGCGATAAACGCTAAGTTTGAGTTTTAGTTTATTTAAGGTTGTAAGAACTTGGGATTTTATTTGAATAAGTATGTAATAGTTATTATTATTATTATTTCTGGAGTTTAATAGTTAGATGATGATGTATGTTGTACCATGAGCACGATGTCCTGTAATCGATGTTACACGGATTTGGGGGCGTCACAGGTTTATATCAGAGCCGTAGGTTATAAACCTTAGGTGGGGAGCCTTAGACTATAACATTCGAGAAGTTAGTGGAGGAAATAAGGAGATGAACTCACATAGAGTTCTAAGTGTAGTGTCAAATCTATTTTACTAAAAACAAAATCAAAATCTATTTTTAAATATTAATCGAGTTGTTTTGAGTTGAATGTACGATGTCAGGAGAAGAGGAAGTTAGAGATATTCACGTCGTTAGTGAGCAGTTGGTGACAGCTGTACCTGAGCCCATAGCTGAGGCAGCAGCTGACTCAGACCCAGAGGAGTATCCTAAAAGGAGGAGGAGCCCGAGGAGGACTCTGAAGAAGCACCTGAGAATAGTCAGTTAGATGAGTTAATGGATAGGATTACCGAGCTGGACGACAGAGTCCATGAGCTGGAGATGCTATATCAGGGGGAGCAGGAAGCTGTAGAATTACTTGGGGCATTGGTGCAACACCTGGTGATTAGGAATGGGGATCTGGCTAACAAGCTATGGACAGCAGGTCAGCGGACAGGCTGAAGGATTAGAAAGAAGCTATTAGGACCCACTTGGGTCATACCATTAATGGGTTGGAGTCTAGGATTTAGAGTCTCTAAACTGACAAGCAGATCATTACCACATTCTGGGGAGATGAGAGGAGAGGCCGTGCTCAGGCCGAAAAGCTAACTGGCGAGTTAGAAGGAGAAGTGAGAGATAAGAAGGTTAGGATAGACATGATGAAGTACGTGTTTAAGTCAGCACATGGAAGATTCCAGCATAGGGTGCATCACTTTCCACGTGAGGAGCACCGGTCTAGACATGTTTATGCCGAAGGATGGTGCTGGAGATAGCGGATGAAGAGCATGAAGACGCCATTAGGAGGGGTCTTTAGTATTCGTGATGAACTTTTACTATTAGCGTATAGGATGCTTAGCTATGGAATAAAAACTTGGTTTCCGATTTTTTCCAAGTGTTTTGGGTTAAAGAGATGTAAATGGCATAATGCCATAAGATGATGAGATACTTTGTGGTTATGGTTTTTTTTAAATAAATATGATTTTATTTAAATATGTGATGTGATGATTAAGTTTTATATGAACTATATATGCTGTAGGAATAAATTATGAGATGATAACATTAAGTTTATTTAAACAGAAGGATGGCTAGAGGAAGACGTCGTCAACAAGTACCAGAAGGGTCAGGCGGTAATGCTGGGGGTCCACCAAACCCCATGCAACAGTTCATAGACATGTTTGTTGGGGCATAACAGAATCGAACCCCGAATACCAATAACCCTCCAGCGGCCCAAGTGGCAAACTTTAAGAACTTCAAGAGCGCGGGACCCCCTGAGTTCAAAGGAACCACCGAACCCATCGAAGCCCAGACATGGATCAAAGAAATCAAAAAGGCATTCGCTATCGCCCGAGTAGGAGATGAGCAGAAAAAAAATCTTTACCACGTACATACTGAAGGGTGAAGCCAACTTCTGGTGGGAGGCAAACCAGAACAGGGCTGGAGAGGGTGTGATATCTTGGGAGGGGTTTAAAAAGATCTTTTTCGAAAACTACTTTCCTGTGAGTATACAGAGTCGCATGGAGATGCGATTCTTGGAGCTGAAGTAAGAAGACATGACGGTACCCCAATACATTGCAAAGTTCAACGAGCTGGCAAGGTTCGCGCCTCATCAGGTCGACACTGAGGAGAGGAAAACGAGGAGGTTCGAGCAGGGTCTCAAACCATGGTTATACAGCAGACTTTTGATGTTGCAGACGAATAGCTTCACGACTCTTTTAGAGAAAGCTATAATCGCTGAGGGCGGAAGTGAAGCCCTGATGTAATTCAACAAGCAGAAGAAAAAGAAGGGTGAAGGAGGAAATCGAGGGGAAGGTAGTAGTAGCGGTGGGGCAAACAAAAGAAAGTGGAATAACAACAACAACAGCAACAACAACTTCAATTCAGGAAACTCTTGGGGCAAGCCAAGGGGAAGCAAAGAAGAGAATTGAGGCATGTAAGGAGTGTGAAAAGAATGTCTCGGGTGCATGCCTAAAAGGGAAGAACGTGTGTTTTAATTGCGGGCAAGAGGGACACATCTCTCCCAATGGCTCAGCACCAAAGAGAAATGGATGCTTCAACTGTGGAGCACTGGATCATCAGGCAAGGAATTGCCCAAAGAAGAATTCAGCAGGAGGAAATGGAGGAAGGGGACCAAGCGGTGGAAATCTCACATTAACTGAACCACCAACTCAGAATCGACCAACGGTAAGAACTTTCAACATGACAGTTCAGGATGCGGTCGTATCCAAGGATGTGGTTTCAGGTATCATTACGATCAATGATATATTTGCTTATATATTATTTGATTCGGGTGCTACTTGTTCCTTCGTGTCGCATGAATTCTCCCAACGATTAAACTTACCCCAGGAAGAATTAGAATATCCAATGAACATAGAAGTTGCCAATAAGGAAATAATTCCCGTTAGCCATGTCCATAGGAATTGTGTTGTAGATATCAAGGAATATAAGTTACCTGTGTATTTAATTCCAATTTAATTAGGGGAATTTGATGTAATTCTAGGAATGGATTAGTTATTTAACCATGAGCGATGATAGATTGCCAGAGGAAGTGTATAAACCTTAAGACTCCAGATCAGTCTAAGGTAGTGTTCTATGGTAGTAAGTCGCTGAGACACTCGAGCTGTCTGACGATGATGCAAGCTAGGAAGTTACTAAGGAAGGGATGTGTAGGATATTTGGCCCATATAATCGATACACAAAAGGTAGGGAAAGGGATGGGAAAGATACGAGTAGTGAATGAATTTCCAGATATATTTTTGGAGGAATTGCCAGGTCTTCCGCCAGATAGGGAGGTCGAATTCGTTATAGATTTAGTACCAGGAACGGCCCCGATCTCAAAAGCCCCATACAGAATGGCACCGGTAGAGATGAAGGAGCTGATGGTACAGTTGCAGGAATTATTGGATAAAAAGTACATTCAACCAAGTGTGTCTCCTTGGGGAGCACCAGTTTTATTTGTGAAAAAGAAGGACGGATCGATGAGACTTTGCATCGACTACCGAGAGTTGAACAAGGTGACGATAGATGATCTGTTTGATCAATTGAAGGGAGCAAAATATTTTTCCAAGATCGACTTGAGGACGGGATATCACCAGTTGAAGGTGAGGAAGGAAGATGTACCTAAGACAACATTCAGGACTCGTTACGGACACTACGAGTTTCTGGTGATGTCTTTTGGGTTAACGAACGCGCCGACAGCATTTATGGATATGATGAATCGGGTATTCAAGCAATACTTAGATAAATTCGTGGTCGTGTTCATAGATGATATCCTGATCTATTCCAAGACACAGGAGAATCATGTTGAACACTTATGGTTGGTATTGGAGGCATTAAGGAAGGATAAGTTATACGCAAAATTTTTGAAGTGCGAGTTCTGGTTGGAGAAAGTTTAATTTCTGGGTCACGTGATCGACAAGGACAGAATCTTCGTGGATCCAGCAAAGGTGGAAGTGGTATAGAATTGGGAACAACCAAAGACACCGACTGAGGTAAGAAGTTTCTTAGGACTGGCAGGCTATTACAGACGGTTCATTCAAGATTTTTCGAAGATAGTGGGAACGTTGACGAATTTAACTAAGAAGTTGGTAATATTTGTCTGGACAGAGAACTATGAAGAAAGTTTTTGGGAACTTAAGAAAAGATTGAGTGAGGCATTGGTGTTGTCTTTACCAGACGATACAGGTGATTTTGTGATTTTCAGTGATGCATCGCACAAACGACTTGGCTGTGTGCTTATGCAACATGGCAAAGTTATTGTGTACGAGTCGCGACAGTTGAAAGATTACGAGAAAGGATATCCTACCCATGACCTGGAATTGGCAGTGGTAGTATTTGCCCTAAAGATATGGAGGCACTATTTATATGGTGTAAAGTGTGAAATATACACGGACCATTAAAGTCTGAAGTATATCTTCACGCAGAAGGAGTTGAATATGAGACAAAGAAGATGGTTGAAACTAATAAAGTATTATGATTGCGACATCTTATATCATTCGGGGAAAGCTAATGTGGTCGCAGATGCGCTAATCAGAAAGGGCAGTGGTAGGTTGGCAATGCTAACGGCTCAAGAGGAGTTGATTAAGGAAATGGCCAGTTTGGAACTCGAGGTAAAGAGTCCAAGTTAGTCAGATGAGAATTTATTCACAATGGAGGTTCACCAGACTCTATTGGACAAAATCAAGGAAGAACAAAGCAGCGATGAAGAATGCGAGAAGGTGAGGAAAAGAATTTCGGATGGAGGGGAGCTTAAGTTCAATGTGGGTGGTGATGGATTATTAAGATTTGAGAGGAGAATTTGGGAGCCAGCGGTATCTGAGTTAAAGGAGGAAATCTTGCAGGAAGCTCATAGCTCAAGCTACTCAATCTACCCGGGAAGCATAAAGATGTATCAGGATCTTCGCCAACATTATTAGTGGCCAAATATGAAGAGAGAAGTCGCAGAGTGCGTCAGCAAGTGTTTAACATGACAGTGAGTCAAGGCGAAACATCAGAAACCGAGCGGGTTACTTCAACCTTTAGAAATTCTGGAATGGAAGTGGGAGCATATCACGATGACTTCGTAGTAGGACTTTCAACTACACAGAAGGGTTACGATGCAGTATGGGTGATCGTTGATCGATTGACCAAGTCAGCACATTTCTTGCAAATCAAGATCGAATATAACTTGGATCAGTTGGCAAAGTTTTACATTAAAGAGATCATTTCCAGGCACGGTGTGCCGGTATCAATTGTGTCTAATCGCGATCCGCGGTTCATAGTAAATTTTTGAAAAAGCTTTCAAGAACGCACGGGTACGCAACTGAGGTTGAGCACCGCGTATCATCCTCAAACAGATGGACAGAGTGAGAGAACTATTCAAACTTTAGAGGATATACCGAGAGCATGTGTTATGGACTTTAAAGGAAGCTGGGATGACCACCTACCGTTGGTGGAATTTGCATACAACAACAGTTACCACGCAAGCATCGGGATGCCACCTTATGAAGCTTTATATGGAATAAAATGTAGAACGCCATTGTGCTGGGATGAAGTGGGAGAACGGCAACTGCCAAGGCCAGAATTGGTGCAGCAAACTACGGATGTAATCAAAACGATACGAGCGAGACTAGTGACGGCTCAATATCGACAGAAGAAATATGCTGATCAGCATCGGCAACAACGAGACTTCGACGTAGGCACTTATGTGTTTCTGAAAGTGTCACCTTGGAAAGGCAAAATGAGGTTTGGCAAGAAGGGAAAACTTAGTCCCAAATTCATAGGACCCTTTGAAGTGTTAAGGCGAGTCAGTGAGGTGGCTTATGAAATAGCTTTACATCCGGAATTAGAACACATACACAAGGTGTTCCACGTATCAGTTTTACGACCATATAAACAGAATTATAGGCATGTCATAGAGTATGAACCCATCCAGTTTGAGAAGGACCTAACCTATGAAGGGGTTCCTGTATAGATAATTGATAGAAAAGAGCAAGTGTTAAGAAATAGGATAATACCTTCTGTAAAGGTAGTATGGAGGAACCACAATGCCAAAGAGGCTACGTGGGAACTCGAGGAGAAAATGATGAAAAACTACCCTAGTCTTTTTGTTTAACTTGTAATAATTCCTGGGACGGAATCCTTATAAGGGAGGGTGAATATAATATCCGAGATTATTGTGTAATTTAATAATTTTCAATAGACGAATTTATGTGAAACCCTTGTGTGATTCCTATTATTAGGGGTATATGTGCTATTCATATATGTTATGTGATGAGATGTATTTAAATAGTTGGTTTAGTTTAATTTAACTATTTAAATTGGTTAAGTAGAGAATTAATTCTATTAATTTCGTGGGATGTTGTTAAAATATGAGTTGGAGTTCGGAGCGGAATTTAGAGATGCGGACTGCGTATTTGAGTCCGGAACGTCGAAATTAGTCAAGATAGACTGTAATCACAAAAATATGTCATGGTAAACTTTTTGGTCAAAGTCAACCGTTTGACTTTTTTGTGGAAAAAGTCAACCATGAATTTCGGATATGAATTTGACAAAACAGATAGTCTTATGATGTTCAGAATGTCGAGTTTAGTAGGAATTGATATAAGTATCGAAACATTTGGCTACGTAGGGCAAAACGGTTAAATAGCTAATTAATTTATTTAAATAATATTATAATGTGTTTATTTACATAAAGTTAGCAGCTGGTGGGGGGGGGGGGGGTTCTTCGTGGGAAACATATTGGGACAAGAGAGTATATGCATATTACAAGATTAATGGGAATGGAGTATTTCAATTTTATTCCTTAAACCCAACACCTTTTCATTTTCTCTGACTCCCACTTTCTTTGATTTAATTGACAATTGATCATGGGATATTCTAAGAGTCTTGTAACTGGTGAATTCACAATTCACGTTACATGGATATCCAAGCTCTATAAGAGCATCCCTCTCCCAAAGCAATTCTTCTTTTCTTAGAAACTCTACCAAAATAAACTTGGGAGAATGAGAGTTTGAGAGCTCTTGAGAATTCTAGAGGTTTGGAGAGTCTAAACAAGATTGGAGGAAGGAATATTAGAATCAAAATAAGAAGAAATATTCACCAAGAGGTAATTCATGATCCATTTCTTATGTTCTTAAGAAAATAGTAAGAAAAAGCATGTATAGCCATGGTAAATGATTTGTCTGGATTTTGTGAGGCTATGTTCGTGTTGGGTACTGATATGTGGTGGTAGAGAATGAAAGTTCTTGTTTTAACATGTCTCTTATGTACGGAATCGAATTAATTAATGCCATGTATGCTAACTAGTTGATAAAATGCCTTCAAAGATGCTAATTTGATCAAACGTGGAAATTTAGTGGGTTTGATTGTTGTAACAGGTGTATATATGCTAGTAGATGTGATCTGGACAGTAGGAATCGAGTCCTTGCATGCTAGAATCAAAATCACAAATTTTGTCAAAGTTGGTTGAACATCGAATCTGTGACTTTTTGTGTTTTTCGTAGCCTCGGAATCATGGTTTCTATGACCCGATTAGTGTATGTAATAATTTTGTAAAATACTATGTAGTATCATGTACTATGTTATGTCCAAGTTTTATGGTCATATCATGTATGGTTTATTCGAAATTAATTCGCACAGTGGGATGCTCGAGTTGCAAAAAATTTTGGGCAACGAAGAGCAGCGCGCCGCTCATCAGGCTTGTGCCTGCGCAACTTCGCCGATCTTGGTCGGGTCGTGCCGGGTCTGGTCGTGCCGGGTCAAAAAAATGTCAGAAACTTATTTTTGCTCAGAATCTCATATTGAACCACTTTACGTATATGACGCTATATGATATGTGATTAAAGAAGTTTGATGATAGCATACGTGGTAGTTTAATAAACTTATTAAAATAAAAGGAAGCCATTATACTTCCAAGCCGTGTTCGAAAACCTAATTGCTTAACATGACACATATGAATAGGTTACGTGAAGGTTAATTGCTAGCTTTAGCGATGGCAGACGTATCAGGCAAGTTTCTTACCCTATTTTCCATTGATAAATTATTCAAGCCTTACTTCTTTTATTGTGGTAAGGGTAAGTACCGAGCTCGTGTTTATTCATTGACACGTACAAGTTCCTTTGTCGTAAAGTTCTACAACTTCAATTATCTTGCAAGTTTTATTGTTGACTACTCAGTTATTGCTTCAACTGCTATGCTTTAAAGTTCTATCTATTTAAAGAACTGTTTCTAAGTATGTTTCCTGGCCTTTGTTTTCGGCTAGTTATTATTGATGAAAAATGATTTAATTCAAATCTCTCGAAGCTATTTAATGTTTACCAATCCAAATTGCTTTTTTGAGGTCTCGCATGAATACTAAGATGAACAACCCGAATAAAAGGGCAAACAGATGTCGGGCATATAGTCCCATTTATGCTTATGCAGTTTAAACTTTATACTTGTGCACAATGTAGGGTACGATAGGCTGATCACCTGGAGTACTTGCAGGGACCGTTTACAATCTATATGATTGTTAAACCGTCTGATGGTTTTTGATGAAACAAAGTAACGTTCAGGGTATTTAACACCCCTTAGTATGATATTGAGGATTCTTACACTCCAACTCTTTTACATTCTTGTCTAACACTTGATAATTCTTTCAACTGTTGAGATATAGCCATACAGATGCTTTTACTCATGATGTATGATTTCAAACTTCTTTATATACTTGCTGGGCAATTTGTGCTCATTCTTACTTAAACCTTTCAGTTAAGGCTGAGAACGCTGAGGGCTCGGGCAAGGACAAGGGGAAGTGTAAGATAAAATGTTGAGAGTTATTTATGTAATAAGTTTATATTTCCGCATATAATGTAATGTAGCGATAAACGCTAAGTTTGAGTTTTAGTTTATTTAAGGTTGTAAGAACTTGGGATTTTATTTGAATAAGTATGTAATAGTTATTATTATTATTATTTTCGGAGTTTATATAGTTAGATGATGATGTATGTTGTACGGTGAGCACCATGTCTTGCAATTGATGTTACACGGATTTGGGGGCATCACATATGATCTTCTACTCAACGCGTCAGCTACCACATTCGCTTTTCCCAGATAGTATTGGATGTTATGATCGTAATGTTTAAACAGCTCAAGCCAACGTCGTTGTCGCATGTTGAGTTCCTTTTGAGTGAAGAAATATTTAAGGCTCTTATGATCCATATAAATCTCCACTCTCTCCCTGTACAGGTAGTGTCTCTTGATCTTCAACGCCAAAACGACTGTTGTCAACTCTAGATCATGAGTAGGATAATTCCTCTTATATTCCTTGAGTTATCGTGAGGCATAGGCTATGACTTTTCTATGTTGCATGAGAACACATCCTAAGCCTTTGCCCGAAGCATCGCTGTATATAACAAATCCATCCGAACCAGATAATATTGTCAGAACAGGTGCCGAGATAAGTCTCTTCTTGAGCTCTTGGAAGCTCTTCTCGCATTCCTCGCTCCGTACGAATTTTTTATCTTTTCGAGTCAACTGAGTTAATGGAGTAGCGATTCGAGAAAATCCTTCCACGAATCTCCGATAATTACCAGCTAAGCCTAGAAAGCTACGTACTTCGGTCACCGACTTCGGTTGCTCTCAACTTTGTATTGCTTCAATCTTCGCTGGGTCAACAGATACTCCATGTTTTGACACCACGTGCCCAAGGAATGCTACTTCCTCAAGCCAGAACTCGCATTTCTTCAACTTGGCATATAACTTATTTTCACGAAGCCTTTGAAGTGCCAGCTTCAAGTGGTGCTCATGATCTTCACGACTTTTGGAATAAATGAGTATGTCACCAATAAAGACAACCACGAACTGATCCAAATATTCCTTGAATACACGGTTCATTATATCAATGAAAGCAGCAGGAGCATTAGTCAATCCAAAAAACATGACTAAGAACTCTTAATGCCCGTACCGAGTTCTGAAGGCAGTCTTCGGAATATCCTCAGTTTTAATCTTCAGCTGATGATATCCAAAATGAAGATCGATCTTTGAAAAGAATTGTGCTCCTTGCAACTGGTCGAACAGGTCATCAATACGAGGTAGCGGATACCTATTCTTGATGGTGACATGGTTCAACTCCCGATAGTCAATACAAAGTCGCATACTCCCTGTCTTTCTTCTTTATGAATAAAACAGGAGCACCCCAAGGAGACGTACTAGGACAAATGAAATCGATGTCTAACAACTCCTGTAGTTGGACCTTTAACTCCTGAAGTTCAATAGGAGCCATTCGATAATGGGTTTTAGAAATGGGTTTTGTATCGGGCTCAAGGTCAATAAAGATTCAACTTCACATTTTGGGGGTAGACCGGGAAGTTTTTCTAGAAATACATCAGGAAACTCATTAACAACAGAAATATTATTCAAATCTGACGTATTCTGGTTTAGATCAGTGATATGAGCTAAGAAAGCTTGACATTCGTTTTTCAATAAATGAATAGCTTTGTGACTTGAAATGACATTGACTGATTTTAGTGGTTTGGTGGTTTGAATTCGCACAACAGGTTGGATAGGAATATGAAAACTAACAACCTTATGAAAATAATCAATTTTGGCATGATAAGTGGTTAACCAATAAATTCCTAAAATCACGTCAAATGCAAGTATTTTCAAAGATCTAAGATCAATAGGTAGGTTGAGGGTACCAATCTGAATCAAGCATGATTTGTAAACTGTAGATGTAACGAAGGTTTCTCCCAACGGAGTCTCAACAGATAAGTCAAAGTCTAATTTCTCAGGTGTCAAGTTCAAACATTGAGCACAAGTAGGTGATGTAAAAGAATGGGTAGCACCGGTATCTAACAAAATGTAAGAGTTTATGATTAGCTTACCCATGATCACCTCGTTCAGGTTCCTCACATTTTGGGCAGTCACAACAAACGCTCTTCCAGGAACCACCGACTTTGACTTGTCTGAAACGGCCTTTGGAATCACCACCTTCGCTGGACTTGGTTTTGCTATATGACAATCTTGAGCTATATGTCCTTCCTTTCCACAGTTATAGCATGCCTTGAATTGTTGTGGGCAGTTTGGGCTGATGTGTCCCGCTTTCCTGCATTTATAGCATACGACCGATGCTCCCCTAGAAACAGTTGATGTTGGTGCTGATGTCGACGTTTTCACGTTCTCATTGTCGTACCTTCTCTTCTTGAAATCTCCCCCCGACTCACTTCTTCTATTATCATGGCCACGATTACCACCGGAGTGGTTACTGCTTCCGTCATGATAATTTCTTCCCCGCTAGTTGTCATTGCTCCGATAACTACTGCCACTGGTATGACCCTAGTTGTGGTCCCTTGGTTGAAAGGACTCATTATCTCGTTCTAATAACTGAGCACTGCTTACTACATCTGAATAGAGAGAAAATTTATGAGAAATGAGGTATTGACGAATTTCGGGTTTCAAACCTCTCAGAAACATCCGCGTCATACGTTCCTCATTCTCTACCAAATGAGGTGCAAACCTGGACAACTCCTCGAACTTAGCATCGTACTGGGACACAGTCCTGTTATTTTGTTCCAGTCTGATAAACTCCACCTCTTTCATATGACGAATACTTTAAGGAAAGTACTTGTCATTGAACAGTTTTTGGAACGCTTCCCAAAACATGTTGAGTGCAGCAGGCTGGGTACGCTTCATAGATTCCCACCAGTAATCTGCCTCTTCACGGAACATAAAGGTGGCGAATGGAACCTTTTGTTCCTCCGTGCATCCCAAGACATCAAATATCTTGGTAATTTGTTTAACCCACATTTCTGCCTTGATTGGATATGGCTTTCCCTGAAACTCTAGTGGTCCCAACTCTTTGAACTGCTTGGCAGTGACAATCCACGTGTTGTTATTATTTCCACCTGTATTTTGCACACGAGTCTCCCTCGTCTGGTTTTGCATGAACTGCAAAAAGCTTCTAAACATCTCATCGTTTATCGTCTGATCTGTGTTGTTTCCAGGAGGAACATTGCCTTCCTGTTCCACGTTCTTCTGGTTGGTGATTAAAGGTGTCTCCACGGTCTCATTCACTCCATTGTTAACATTCTCAGCTGCCATTCTCAAATACTGCCATAAAACAAGGGTTAATTAAACAAATTAACATATCACATAATAACCCTATGCTCTGACTGACCAATTAAATAACACATAAGCTTAGGTAGGACACATTAGTGAAGGATTTACTCGTCTCTCCCCTCCTAGTTCTATTCCCCGATCTCCGCCAGAGACCATATCCCTAAGCTCTGATACCAACTGTGACGCCCCCAGAATAAGTCCAATCAAACCAACCCATTCTGGGTCGCCAAATACATGGTACAAAATCCAAATACAACTTTTATATCACACGGTCGTGCAAAATACGACCACACAACTGTGAGTGTCAATACAAATATGTAGAAAATATAAACATTCAAACGAAGTCCTCATTACAATTATTATCACACTATTTTATAAAAATAGTGAGGACTACTACTGCTCTAACTCGGACCATCACTCTGTCCCCCGACTAGTCCCTGTGACATTCTCATTTCCTGAAGAGGACAATAGATGAAAAGGGTGAGCTCAACTAGCCCAGTAAAGAATATTATGACTAAGATAATAAAGAACTATTTATCGTTAGTCTTCAACAAATCAGATAAAATATTATGGACCACAAGTTTTAGATCAACAACTGCAACGGAAATAACAATGCATCAGAAGAATTAAGTAGAAAATAATGTCTACTATCTTCTATGATTTGAAAGTCCATAATCAATATTTTATCCCTGTAACATCAATCAATATATATCTTGAATCAAATATTTATCTTTGCACGACGGGCCAAAGATATTCATCAGGTAATCATTCATCTTTGCACTACAGGCTAAAGATATTCATCAAATAATCATCCATCCTTGCACTACAGGCCAAAGATATTCTTTTGTATCACCATTTAAGACTGAAGATGATGAAAAATATTTTGAAGAACGAATCCAGTGAGATAAAGGACAAAAATTAGGGATTCTTAATTTAGTTTATCCATGTTAGAGAATACTTCATAATAATTAATTGTGGAGCAAAATTCAAGAATGAAGATCAAAACTTGAATCCAATCAAAGATAGGAACCATAATAGCCAACTTGGACAAAGAAAAGAAAATTTAATTTTTCTGTGAATAGTTCCGTATTCGTGAATAGTGTCGTATACGTGAATAGTGCCGTATACGTGAATAGTGACTCCAATATGAAAAGGTAAAAATTTCACAATAAAATTCATACCAATATTTCGGTGTCATGAAATTGAAAGAAAAAACATCATTTTTGAAAAAAAATAACATCCCTTACCTCAAAAGAACAGTACTTCTGACTGGAATATCGGATATAATACTGAAGGAAACTTGCACTGAATAGCAACACTCAAAGTATCAAAATACTCACAAAAATACGCTCGATATTATAGAGAAAGAAACTTATGATTCTGGTGTGATTTTCAAATTCTAATTCAGCACCCTATTTATAAGAAAATGATTAGAACGCCAAAGTAAAAAATTTAATAAAATATTATATTTATTAAAAATCTTCAGCACACCTCCTTGACCAATTCATCAGCCCACACAAAGTGGCGCCCACCATAGAAAAATGTTTTTAGTAAAAAAAATATTTATAACCCCAAAAATTAATTATTCTGGAACTTCAATAATTCATAATAAATAGCCCTTTTATCAGAAAAATTCAAATCTTATGTCCATTCTATAGGAAATTTAATTCTCTACAACTTTGTAGAAGAACGTTTTTCCAAATTCCAAACATAAATTGTCCGAAATTCACATACGGATGATTTTCCACACCTCCAATCTAACAAAATACTGATAAAACACATCAGAACTAATTCCTTCTTTTATATTCACAAAAATAAATATTTCCGTATCATATAAATCAATAATTAATTATTCAAAAATAATATTACAGAACTATAATATTGACAACCAGGTCGATCCCAAGAAAGAGGGGGCCTTCCGATAAAGATTTCTCCTTACTGGCGCAATTAAATAACCCTTCCTAGACAGAACTTCCTTAGACATTGCCAATAATGTTATCTAATAAAATTATTCAAATAATATGAATTATTGATTTGATAATGGGAAATACTGTGCAGTGACAATTATTAAATTAACAATAATATAAAAAAACTGTGCAATACCGTGTGCTACTGTGCAACAACGCGTATTACTTTACTTTACCCATCGGGTATTCCAACAGTGTTAACGATAACAACTACGCCGTTATTTATAAAAAGCTTATTCTTGTCGTTTTCTTCATCCGACAGTTTTTCGTTATGGGGCCCACAATTTGCTGCGCCATCGTACGAATATTCTCCGATAGCAAGAATATTTCACAACCAAACGAATATTCCACGACAACAATGAATATTTTATAACCACTTGCTTATTTAAAATATTTGCGCATTTTACCCATAACATTCCACATTATCAAATTAACCCCTGACTATTTCAAAATAATATATAGAGGAAATTCAATTTTTTATTTATAAAAGTTGGGGTCTTACAGCTAACATCAATTAATCACATATAAATTATCTCATAACAATTATAATTACTCACTAATTATAATTTCATGTAACAATTATCACATAAACTTCATCTAATTTAATTATCTCAATTAAATTAGAACTATACCATAAAATCGTTGCACATCAATTAAATTAAATATTAAATATTCTTTTAATTAATATATTACACTTAATTATATTACTCCACATCAATCACATAAATTATTTATTTAACTTAATAAATAAATTAATTAAATATTTATTAAATTCAATAAATATTTAAAATCAATATATAAAATTCTCATTCGTTATAATTTTTCCTCCTTAAAAGGATTCTGTTTCCAGAATGACAACAAACAAAAGAAAATCTCATCTGTTATATTCTTCTCCCCTTAAAAGGATTCTGTCCCCATAATTGGTGTACAAGAATTTAAACAATTAATTAAGCAAATAATTAGGGATAAGTCTTCATCATAACATCTTCGAGTTCCCACGTAGCTTCTTCAGCACTGTGGTTTCTCCAGATCACCTTAACAGAAAGTATCACTTTATTTCTAAGTACTTGTTCCTTTCTATCAACTAATTGAACAGGCACTTCTTTATATGTTAAGTCTTTATCAAATTGTAAAAGCTCGTATTCTATTACATGCTTGTACTCGTGTTTGTACGGTCGCAACACAGAAATGTGGACTACGTTGTGTATATTACCTACCTCCGAAGGTAACGCAACCTCGTAAGTCACTTCGCCCACCTTTCGTAGTATCTCAAAACTTCCAATAAATCGGGGACTCAATTTCCCCTTCTTACCGAATCAAATCTTCCCCTTCCAGGAAGATACCTTCAGGAAAACAAAGCTTCCTGGTAAGAATTCTCAATTCTGTCGATGTTGATCGGCATACTTCTTCTGTCTGTTTTGAGCAGCAACCAATCTCGTTCTGATCAGCTTCACGATTTCTGCGGTTTATTGTACCAGTTCCGGTCCCAACAATTGACGTTCACAAACCTCATCCCAGCACAGTGGGGTCCTACATTTTTTGCAGTATAACGCTTCGTAAGGCGGCATGCCAATACTCGCGTGGTAACTATTGTTGTAGGCAAACTCCACCAACGGTAGATGATCATCCCAGCTTCCTTTGAAGTCCATAATGTAAGCTCTGAGCATATCCTCTAGCGTCTGAATCGTTCTTTCGCTCTGGCCATCAGTCTGAGGATGGTACGCCGTACTCATTTGTAATTGCGTTCCCAAGCACTCTTGTAGTCTCTTCTAGAAATTCGACATAAAACGCGGATCTTTGTAGGATACAATCGACACCGGAACACCGTACCGAGAAATAATTTCCTTCACGTAGAGTTTCGCTAATTGATCAAAGTTAAACTTAATCTTGATCGGTAGGAAATGGGCTGACTTCGTCAGTTGATCTACTATAACACATATCACATCGAACTTCTAAGTTGCTGGTAAACCAAGCACGAAATCCAGCGTGATATGTTTCCACTTCCATTCTGGAATTTCTAACGGTTGTAGCAATCCACTTGGTTTTTGGTGTTCTTCTTTGACTTTCTTGCACGTTAGACACTTCGCCACGCATTCAGCAACGTTCCTCTTCATATTCGGCCACCATAAATGGTGCTTGAGATTCTGGTACATCTTCGTACTCCCAAGGTGAATAGAATATCTCAAATTATGAGTGTCGACGTTGGAAAATTTAAGAATCCCGCGGGTCAATTTTCGTAAATCGGGTTTCCTCAAATCGATCTTCCTAAGTTCTCTCTACCCTTATTCTTTTTTTTAGAAAAAAGGTTTTGAAGGGTTTTTAGGAAAGAGGCCAACATGTGTTTATGTCGACGATTTGATTTGATTAACAGAGTCGCCAGTGGGTAGATTTGAAAATTATTGTACCAACTCAACCGAGTTTGATTTGAAAAGAGGCTTAATTACTGGACACTATCGAAACTTGATCTTTAAAATCAGAGTTTTGAGTTCGGGGGGGTTGGTTAAGTGTGGGGGAGGTGTTAGGCACCCCCACGACTTCCGTGTAAACACGGTACCACAATCTTTTCAATATTTCCCTTAAAACTAGAATGCGTGAGTGAATACTGTTTGAAAATTGGGCCTTTTAATTTGATTGATTGAAAGTTTTGACAGTCTTCGTTGAGCCTATATACGAAGAGTTTGATTTGATTTGCAAAAAAATATTTAATTTGATTTGCAAAAGCTTTTGAATTGAATTGACAGTGATGTTTTAAAAGCTGTTTATCAAACCCCTACGCTGACATAGGAATTGAAGCACATCGCCACTTTCAACTTTATCCTTATAGCCTTAAGGCTGCATGCAAATGGTGATTTGTCAGGCTGCAAAGCATCCTCGACCACAGAAATATACAAATGTCGGTCTGCTTATGGGTATGAAAACCATCGAAGGGACGTTTACACGACAATCCATATTTTTCACTATATTGAGACCTTAAATCCGGATAACCGTTTTAAGGTCTGTGTGCATGTACATTTTACAAAAAAATTATCAGGATACATCCGTAAATCGGAGTTTGTCCATCGTGGGAATCAGATTCTGATCAGTTTGATCATGAATCCCACGATTCCTAGGCTCACATATGAGTAGCCAAAAGACTTGCACAGTTCAAATTTTCACAGAAATAGATACATATCCCAAAATTTCCAGAACCGAGGATGCATTCAGTAAATCCCAGTCCGCACGGCTGAAGCGTCTCGTTCCCACTAGATATCGATCTAAGGGACGCGAGGTTACTTTTAAAGCTGAAACTATAAAAATAACTAGATTTAAAGAAATCTCATCCATTATAGCTTCTAGGTTCTGTCGGGACCTGTTGGAACCGTTGAAAGCTAGAATTGGAGAGATTTGAATAAATATATCCTCCCGCACATATATTAGTGCAGATTCATATACAAATGAATATTAAATACAATAGTTAAATAAATTGAGCAAAACAATATATTGTTAAATATATATAAAAGCTGTAAAGGACGATGGGTTTTTACTCGCAAGCACAGACAAGAATTGAAATATATATATATATATATATATATAAACTATAAATAGCCACGAAATAATCCAGGATGTGACAGAAATGAAATATATATATATATATATATATATATATATATAAACAGTAATAAGAGCGATGGGTTTTCACGTCGGTGCCCATGCTAGAATTGAAATTGACTGGAAAATAGTCTCCCAGTGACTTGGGAGAGCACCCAGTATGGGGAATTGTGCAAAAAGTAGTAAAATGCCCACGAAATAATCCAAGCCAATTGAAAATATATATATATATATATATATATATATATATTGACAAAAATGTAGTCAACCAAGACTGATATGAGTACCAGTGATGGTGAAGGTCGCTTATATATGCGTAAATATATATAAAATTAGTAAACTACCTCGGATTTGAAATTCAGGCTTGACAGAATTGAAATGTTAGTACATTTGCAGTTAAATATATATATAAAAGAGCCAAACCCGGACTAGGAAGATAACTCAGTCCGACAAAGTTTCCAGAATGTGCGTGTAAGTGAAGTGGAGCTGTTAAAGCTGACGGATCGTCAATTCGAGTTGTAGAAATGCTGAAAACGGCATTTATATACAAAAATGTATCAAATTTTAGCGAAAACTGCCATGGAACTAAGTTTTGGGCATATTTAGAAGATAAAACTTGATGCACAGGTGTAAAACAGTGCAAAGTAGTAGGATTGACTTGCTGATCGTAAAAATATTTACAATGGGCTGCACTACGGGCATTTTGCCGAATCGTAGGCCTTAAACGTCCAAATCTACCTATGGTTTTTTGATATGTTGTAGTATATGGGTATATCTATGTGTTGGAGTAAAATTATTTGGGTTTGGAAGAGGTGTTAGAAGTCAAAAAATTGAACGGGCCGAGCTTTGCTGCGTTTTTGAATTCTTAAAAATGAATGGGGGGGCACATTTATTTATAGGCCAGGGAGCCTCCATTCTACCTATAGTAGCCACAGGTAGAGCTTTGGCTCCCCTAGGTGGGGCCCACATGCCCGGTTTGGTCATCTCAAGGTGCGTGCATCCGGGAGACACGATGTCAGGTTCGGAACTTCATAACTTTTGATCGGAGCGTCCGTTTGGCCGTGCTATAGCTTTCCGGAAAGCCCTCAGTGAGAGTGTTGCAATGACATTGGTTTTAACCCTATTTAATTCCCCAAAGATGGGTTCATAACCAGGTCCTCATTTCCACACAGTTTGCCCGTCGAGCCGTCTGACGCTGTTTTCACCCGGGATCACCGTTGTAGTTGTTTCTGACCTTGGTGGCATCAATTCAGCTTGAGTTTGATTGAATCGGATGAGAGTTGATAAAATGACTATTTTGCCCCTCTCGGGATTGCCCTTGGTGTCGGTATGGCCTTTGGTTGACTTTCGGGAGCTGTTTCCAAGACTTGGATCCCATTCGAGTCTGTTTGTCCCCAGTGTTGCCTTTGTGGTTGACATGGTTATTCTAGGTTTTCTTTTGGAAGTGTTATGGTGCTTCAGGTTTATGTCCGAAGTAGACCTGACTTCGCAGACTGATGTCAGGGTTGAGCTGTACTTCCCGGGTTGCTGTCGGGGTTTATTTGTACCTCTCGGGTTGTTGTCGGGGCTTATTGTACATCTTGGGTTGTTGTCGAGGATAATTTGACATTCCAATATGGTTGATCGGTGCTGTGGTTGTCCTGATATCAATGATTAGGTTTGAGCTGATGTCCCGATATTGAGATCGGGGATGATCTGACTGTCCGATTGACAATCAGAGTTGGATTGACGGTTAGATTAACGATCGGAGTTGGCTGGAGTACCGATATTTGTGATTGGATTTTACTGGAATTGACCGACATTGGGGATCGGGTTTAAGCTGAAGGACCGGTATTGGTGGCCGGATTTATATTGGATGTCTGGTGTCGGGACTAAGGTTGGCTTGATTGATGGTTTTGCCCTCCTACAGTGTTAGTATTGGGCAAGGAAAATTTTGAGTGTCTACAAATGCCCCTGTGTATCATGTCCATGCAATGTAGTGGAATGGACAGGATAAAGATTGCTAGACACTTGAAATATGACAAGATATTAATTATGCAAATCGCAATGCAATGAATGTTAGCATGTTTTTGCAAAACGCATTTCGCACTTCGTATATCACATCGAAAATCGCATCACCGTCGCATCGCATCACAAATCGCATTGCACATCGTATATCGTATCGCAAATCGCATCGCATCGCATCGCATTACCTTTACCGGTGTTTGTGTTGGTGCTGATATCCACGGTTGGCTTACATCAGTGATGTTGATGTCTTTGCTGGTGTTGACTCCAATGGTCTGATTTCCATTGGTGTTACTGATGCTTGTTTGATGAAGATAAATTGAAATGTTTCCCATATTTTTGCTGGGGATGATGTCATCTTTGATGGCCCTTGGTGCTACCTTGGTTTAAGCCCAATGGTTTCTCACATCTGCTGATACTCTTCGTGGGGCATACTTTTTGATGCTGTTTATACATTTTTGAAGACTCCTCTGCTGAGGATACATTTCTTTCGTGGAGTTACCTCAGTGGGTTCTCGCGATGCTTATCCTGATGATAATCTTACACCGTTTGTTTATAAAAGTGCCTACCTTGATGGTAGGGGCAATGGTTGATCATTGGACTGTCCCGATGCCTACTCGAATGATAGCAGACTTTTTCATCGAGTGTGTATTTAATGTGTATGCATTTTTAACTCTATTAGGTATGTATGCCTAATGTTTTGATGGAGATGTGCGCTGATGTAGCGCTTGTTGCACATGTGCAGACCATACATGATAAGATGATCTTAATTTATCCTAGGTTAATGCACATGCTTAATTGAATTGATGTAGAACCATACCTCACCCTTTTCTGAGGTGATTTAGAGTTTCTTTTCAGGCATGGATTTTGATAGGCTTAGCAGCTCTAACTTCCGTATGGCTCCTTTTGTCATTCGCAGGTTCAGATGTTCCCCTTTCATATATCGTCTCTCCTGGGGATGGATCAGAGTTGATCTGACGACCCGATTGGAGATCGGGGTTGATTTGATTTGATTGACCTCGGTGATCCCTTTGAGGATGTGTATAACACATTCCATCATCTGCCCTTTGTGAAGATGAAGTATTTATAGGACTTTCGCTCCTAGATCATCTCCCGATGCTTCGTTGGGGTTGTGTCAATGGCTGATCATTGAGTATGAAAAGGGGCCAGCTCTTTACTTGTGACCTTGCTGGATTAGTTCTGGCTTGGCTGATGACCCGGGTGATGCTGACGTCTTGGAGGATGTAGCCCGTTCTTTCATTTCTTAGATTTGGACTTCAGTGTAGAGGCCTCGACTTGTGAGGGCTTGGCGCAGGTTGACATTCTTGATGATGCAGATTTCCTTCGCTAGATCTTTTTGTCATCGGGCATTTGTTCTTCCCGAGTTAAGGACTCTGTTGAGAATTTTCTTTCTTTTGTAGGGGCAAGCTGATGTTGCCGCGATTTCTTTCAGGAATTCTTCCTTTTCTTTTGATGAGGAACTTGGTCCCGCCGTATATCCCTTCCATTTCTTGGAATGAAAAAATGCCCCAGCCCTTTCGCAGGTTGTTACTGGGTTCATAGAAAAACTCGTTTTGTTGACCATGTGTGTAAGACCCCAACTTTTATGAATAAAAAATTGCATTTCCTCTATATATTATTTTGAAATAGTCTGAGGTTAATTTGATAATGTGGAATGTTATGGGTAAAATACACAAATTATTTAAATAAGCAAGTGGTTATAAAACATTTATTGTTATCGGGGAATATTCGTTTGGTTGTGGAATATTCTTGCTGTCGGGGAATATTCGTACGACGGCACAGCCAATTGTGGGCCCCATAACGGAAAACTGTCGGATGAAGAAAACGACAAGAATAAGTTTTTTATAAATAACGGCGTAGCTGTTACCGTTAACACTGTTGAAATACCCGATGGGTAAAGTAAAGTAATACACGTTGTTGCACAGTAGCACACGGTATTGCACAGTATTTTTATATTATTGTTAATTCAATAATTCTCACTGCACAGTATTTCCCATTATCAGATCAATAATTCATATCATTTGAATAATATTATTAGATAACATTATTGGCAATATCTAAGGAAGTTCTGTCTAGGAGGGGTTATTTAATTGCGCACCAGTAAGGAGAAATCCTTATCGGAAGGCCCCCACTTTCCTAGGAACGACCTGTTTGTCAATATTATAGTTCTGTAATATTATTTATGAATAATTAATTATTGATTTATATGATACAAAAATATTTATTTCTGTGGATATAAAAGAAGTAGTGCTGATGTGTTTTATCAGTATTTTGTTAGATTGGAGGTGTGAAAAATCATCCGTATGTGGATTTTAGACAATTTATGTTTGGAATTGGAAAAACTTTCTTCTACAAAGTTGTAGAGAATTAAATTTCCTATGGAATGGACATAAGATTTTAATTTTTCTGTTAAAAGGGCTATTTATTATGAATTATTGAAGTTCCGGAATAATTGATTTTTGGGGTTATAATAATTTTTTTTTTAATAAAAACATTTATCTATGGTGGGCGCCACTTTGTGTGGGCTGTTGAATTGGTCAAGGATGTGTGCTGAAGATTTTTAATAAATATAATATTTTATTAGATTTTCTGCTTTGGCGTTCTAATCATTTTCCTATAAATAGTGTGCTGAATTAGAATTTGAAAATCACACCAGAATCATAAGTTTCTTTCTCTATAATATTGAGCGTATTTTTGTGAGTATTTCGATACTTTGAGTGTTGCTATTCAGTGCAAGTTTCTTTCATTATTATATCCGATATTCCAGTCAGAAGTACTATTATTTTGTGGTAAGGAATGTTATTTTTTTTTTTAAATGATGCTATTTCTTTCAATATCATGACACCGAAATATTGGTATAAATTTTATTGTGAAATTTTTACCTTTTCATATTAGAGTTACTATTCACGTATACGACACTATTTACGTATACGACACTATTCACGAATACGGTACTATTCATAGAAAAATTAAATTTTCTTTTCTTTGTCCAAGTTGGCTATTATGGTTTCTATCTTTGATTGGATCCAAGTTTTGATCTTCGTTCTTGAATTTTGCTCCACAATTAATTATTATGGAGTATTCTTGAACTTGGATAAACTAAATTACGAATCCCTAATTTTTGTCCTTTATCTCACTGGATTCGTTCTTTAAAATATTTTTCATCATCTTCAGTCTTAAATGGTGATACAAAAGAATATCTTTGGCCTGTAGTGCAAAGATGGATGATTATTTGATGAATATCTTTGGTCAGTAGTGCAAAGATAAATAATTACCTGATGAATATCTTTGGCCCGTAGTGCAAAGATGAATATTTGGTTCAAGATATATATTGATTGATGTTACAGGGATAAAATATTGATTATGGACTTTCAAATCATAGAAGATAGTAGACATTATTTCCTAATTAATCCTTCTGATGCATTGTTATTTCCGCTGCAGTTGTTGATCTAAAACTTGTGGTCCATAATATTTTATCTGATTTGTTGAAGACAAACGATAAATTGTTCTTTATTATCTTAGTCATAATATTCTTTACTGGGCTAGTTGAGCTCACCCTTTTCATCTATTGTCCTCTTCAGGAAATGAGAATGTCGCAGGGACTAGTCGGGGGACAAAGTGATGGTCCGAGTTAGAGCAGTAGTAGTCCTCACTATTTTTATAAAATAGTGTGATAATAATTGTAATGAGGACTTAGTTTGAATATTTTTATTTTCTACATATTTCAATTGACACTCACAGTTGTGTGGTCGTATTTTGCACGACCGTGTGATATAAAAGTTATATTTGGATTCTGTACCATGTATGTGGTGACCCAGAATGGGTTGGTTGGATTGGACCTATTCTGCGGGCGTCACAGTTGGTATCAGAGCTTAGGGATATGGTCTCTGACGGAGATCGGGGAATAGAACTAGGAGGAGAGAGACCAGTAAATCCTTCACTAGTGTGTTCTACCTAAGCTTATGTGGTATTTAATTGGTCAGTCGGAGCATAGGGTTATTATGTGATACGTTAATTTATTTATTTAACCCTTGTTTTATGGCAGTATTTGAGAATGGCAGCTGAGAATGTTAACAATGGAGTGAATGAGACCGTGGAGACACCTTTAATCACCAACCAGGAGAACGTGCAACAGGAAGGCAATGTTCCTCCTGAAAACAACACTAATCAGACGATAAACGATGAGATGTTTAGAAGCTTTTTGCAGTTCATGCAAAACCAGACGAGGGAGACTCGTGTGCAAAATACATGTGGAAATAATAACAACACGCGAATTGTCACTGCCAAGAAGTTCAAAAAGTTGGGACCACCAGAGTTTCAGGGAAAGCCAGATCCAATCAAGGCGAAAACGTGGGTTAAACAAATTACTAAGATATTTGATGTCTTGGGATGCACGGAGGAACAAAAGGTTCCATTTGCCACCTTTAAGTTCCGTGGAGAGGCAGATTACTGGTGAGAATCTTTGAAGCATACCCAGCCTGCCGCACTCAAGATGTCTTGGGAAGCATTCCAGAAACTGTTCAAGGACAAGTACTTTCCTGAAAGTATTCGTCATATGAAAGAGGTGGAGTTTATCAGACTGGAACAAAATAACATGACTGTGTCCCAATATGAGGCTAAGTTCGCGGAGTTGTCTAGGTTTGCACCTCATTTGGTAGAGAATGAGGAATGTATGACGCGGATGTTTCTGAGAGGTTTGAAACCCAAAATTCATCAATACCTCATTTCTCACAAATTTTTTCTCTATTCAGATGTAGTAAACAGGGCTCAGTTATTAGAAAGAGATAATGAGTCCGTTCAACCAAGGGACCACAACCAGGGTCATTATAGTGGTTGTAGTCATCGGAGCAATGACAACCAGCGGGGAGGAAAGTATCATGACAGAAGCAGTAACCACTTCGGTGGTAATCGTGGCTATGATAATAGAAGAAGTGAGTTGGGGGGAGATTTCAAGAAGAAAAGGTACAACAAAAAGAACGTGAAGACGACGACATCAGCACCAGCATCAACTGTTTCTAGGGGAGCATCGGTCGTATGCTATAAATGCGGGAAAGAGGGACATATCAGCCCAAACTGCCCACATAATTCAAGGAATGCTATAACTGTGGAAAGGAAGGACATATAGCTCGAGATTGTCATGTAGCGAAACCAAGTCCAGCGGGGGTGGTGATTCCAAAGGCGGTTTTGGACAAGTCAAAGTTGGTGGTTCCTGGAAGAGCGTTTGTTGTGACTGCCCAAAATACGAGGAACCCGAACGAGGTGATCACGGGTAAGCTAATCATAAACTCTTGCGAAGTTTACACTTTGTTAGATACCGGTGCTATCCATTCTTTTATATCACCTACTTGTGCTCAACGTCTGAACTTGACACCTGAGAAATTAGACTTTGACTTATCTGTTGAGACTCTGTTGGGAGAAACCTTCGTTACATCTACAGTTTACAAATCTTTCTTGATTCAAATTGGTACCCTCACCATACCTGTTGATCTTATATCTTTGAAAATACTTGCATTTGACGTGATTTTAGAAATTGATTGGTTAACCACTTATCATGCCAAAATTGTCTGTTTTCGTAAGGTTGTTAGTTTTCATATTCCTAACCAACTTGTAGTGCAAATTCAAACCACCAAACCACTAAAATCAGTCAATATCATTTTAAGTCACAAAGCTATTCGTTTATTGAAAAACGGATGTTAAGCTTTCTTAGCTCATGTCACTGATTTAAACCAGAATACTTTAGATTTTATTAATATTTCTGTTGTTAATGAGTTTCCTGATGTATTTCCCGAAGAACTTCCCGATCTACCCCCAGAACGTGAAGTTGAATTCTTTATTGACCTTGAGCCTAGTACAAAACCCATTTCTAAAACCACATATCGAATGGCTCCTATTAAACTTCAGGAGTTAAAGGTCCAACTACAGGAGTTTTTAGACATCGGTTTCATTCGTCCAAGTACGTCTCCTTGGGGTGCTCCTGTTTTATTCGTAAAGAAGAAAGACGGGAGTATGCGACTTTGTATTGACTACCGGGAGTTGAACCATGTCACCATCAAGAATAGGTATCTACTACCTCGTATTGTTGACCTGTTCGACCAGTTGCAAGGAGCACAATTCTTTTCAAAGAACGATCTTCGTTCTGGATATCATCAGCTGAAGATTAAAATTGAGGATATTCCGAAGACTGCCTTCAGAACTCAGTACGGGCATTATGAGTTCTTAGTCATATCTTTTGGATTGACTAATGCTCCTGCTGCTTTCATGGATATGATGAACCGTGTATTTAAGGAATATTTAGATCAATTCGTGGTTATCTTTATTGATGACATCCTCATCTATTCCAAAATCCGTGAAGATCATGAGCACCACTTAAAGCTGGCTCTTCAAAGGATTCGTAAAAATAAGTTATATGCCAAGTTGAAGAAATGCGAGTTATGGCTTGAGGAAGTAGCATTCCTTGGGCACGTGGTGTCAAAACATTGAGTATCTGTTGACCCAGCGAAGATTGATACAATATAAAGTTGGGAGCAACCGAAGTCGGTGACTGAAGTACGTAGCTTTTTGGGCTTAGCTGGTTATTATCGGAGATTCGTGGAAGGATTTTCTCGAATCGCTACTCCATTAACTCAGTTGACTCGGAAAGATACAAAATTCGTATGGAGCGAGGAATGCGAGAAGAGCTTCCAAGAGCTCAAGAGGAGACTTATCTCGGCACCTATTTTGACAATACCATCTGGTTCGGATGAATTTGTTATCTACAACGATGCTTTGGGCAAAGGATTAGGATGTGTTCTCATATAACATGGGTAAGTCATAGCCTATGCCTCACGACAACTCAAGGAATATGAGAGGAATTATCCTACTTATGATCTAGAGTTGGCAGCAGTCGTTTTTGCATTGAAGATCTGGAGACACTACCTGTACGGGGAGAAAGTGGAGATTTATACGGATCATAAGAGCCTTAAATATTTCTTCACTCAAAAGCTCAACATAATGACGTTAGCTTAAGCTGTTGAAAGATTACGATCATACCATCCAATACCATCCGAGAAAAGCGAACGTGGTAGCTGACGCATTGAGTAGAAGATCATATGCTGAGAACGAGTGCGATGATGTCCACACAAAGGCCTATTCCTGTGTGAATTATAAAAGATGGAGATAGAGTTTAAAACTTTAGGGACCCACATGATGATGTCAAGTATACTCGTAGAACCAGCTTTAATTGATAAAGTTAAAGTTGCTTAAGCTACGAATCCGGAGCTGATGAAGATGAAGAAGAAGGTGCAAGAAGGTGCGGTTCCAGAAGCAAGAATCAATGAAGAAGGAATACTCCGAGTCAACTCAAGACTTTGTGTTCCTAACGATTTTGATTTGAAGTATAGAATCATGATGGAGGCACACAACACACCATTTGCAATCCATCCTGGAAGTACCAAATTGTATCGTGATCTTCAACATACATTTTGGTGGAGCAATATGAAGAGAGGGATCGTGGAGTGTATTTCGAGATGTTTAACTTGTCGACGTGTAAAGGCAGAGCATCAAGTGCCAAAGGGTCCATTGCAACCACTTGAGATTTCAAAGTGGAAGTGGAAACACATTATCATGGATTTCGTTATGGGTCTTCCCAAGGTTTCTCAAGGCATAGATGCGATTTGGGTTATTGTTGATAGATTAACCAAGTCTGCTCATTTCTTGCCGATACGGGAGACCTATTCCCTTGAACGTCTTGCTCGTATGTACGTGAATGAGATTGTGAGATTGTATGGCATGCCAGTATCCATAGTTTTGGATCGTGATCCAAGATTCACTTCATGATTTTGGGTTAGCTTGCAGAAAGCTATGGGCATGGACTTACGATTCAGTTCGGTATATCAACCTCAAATGGACGGGCAATCAGAAAGAACTATTCAAACTCTTGAAGATCTATTGAGACTCTGCATTCTAGACTTCAAAGGGAGTTGGGATAAGTACCTACCATTGGTGGAATTCTTCTACAATAACAGTTATCAGGCAAGTATAGGTGTGGCTCCATTCGAGGCGTTGTATGGGAGAAAGTGTCGTTCTCCACTATGTTGGGATGAGGTAGGTGAGGCAACATTATTGGGACCGGAGTTAGTACGTATGACTACGGAAAAGATCCAAATGATCTGACAACGTATACAAACGGCACAGGATCGACAAAAGAGTTATGCGGATCTTCATCGAAAGGACGTGGAATTTAATGTTGGGGACCATATATTATTACGTGTTGCTCCGTGGAAAGGAGTTACGAGGTTTGGGAAGAGAGGAAAGCTCAATCCATGATTCATTGGTCCATTTGAGATTCCTGACCGAGTAGAAAATATGACCTATAGACTCGCATTACCTCCAAGCATGTCTCGTGTTCATAACGTATTTCACATATCTGTGTTACGTAAATATATGAAAGACCCAAGCCACATTATTGATTTAGAATCGGACGTGATAGTCGAAGATTTAACGTACAAAGAGGTACCTGTCAAGATTTTGGATAGGAAGGAGTATGCCCTACGCACAAAGGTTATACCACAAGTTAAAGTTTTGTGGAGGAACCATGCTATTGAGGAAATGACCTGGGAGTTGGAATCGGAAATGAAAGCGAGGTATCCTCACCTTTTCGAAACACCAGGTACGTACGTCAATTTCGAGGACAAAATTTCATAATGAGGGGAGGTTGTAAGACCCTAACTTTTAAGAATAAAAAATTGAATTTCCTCTATATATTATTTTAAAATAATCAGTGGTTAATTTAATAATGTGGAATGTTATGGGTAAAATGCACAAATATTTTAGATAAGCAAGTGGTTGTAAAATATTCATTGTTGTCGGGAAATATTCGTTTGGTTGTGGAATATTCTTGCTGTTGGGGAATATTCGTACGACGGCGCAGCCAATTGTAGCCCCATAACGAAAAACTGTCGAATAAAGAAAACGACAAGAATAAGTTTTTTATAAATAACGGCGTTGTTGTTACCGTTAACACTGT
Source organism: Panax stipuleanatus (assembly GCA_020205555.1). Taxonomy (NCBI): domain Eukaryota; kingdom Viridiplantae; phylum Streptophyta; class Magnoliopsida; order Apiales; family Araliaceae; genus Panax; species Panax stipuleanatus. Next base: position 23,286,254 of record CM035123.1, read on the forward strand.
TAGAATACCCGATGGGTAAAGTAAAGTAATACGCGTTGTTGCACGGTAGCACACGGTATTGCACAGTATTTTTATATTATTGTTAATTCAATAATTGCCACTGCACAGTATTTCCCATTATCAGATCAATAATTCATATTATTTGAATAATATTATTAGATAACATTATTGGCAATATTTAAGGAAGTTCTGTCTAGGAGGGGTTATTTAATTGATCACCAGTAAGGAGAAATCCTTATCGGAAGGCCCCTTCTTTCTTGAGAACGACCAGGTTGTCAATATTATAGTTCTGTAATATTATTTGTGAATAATTAATTATTGATTTTTATGATACAAAAATAATTATTTTTGTGGATATAAAAGAAGGAATTAGTGTTGATGTGTTTTATCAGTATTTTGTTAGATTGGAGGCGTGGAAAATCATCCGTATGTGAATTTCGGACAATTTATGTTTGGAATTTGAAAAAACTTTCTTCAACAAAGTTGTAGAGAATTAAATTTTCTATGGAATGGACATAAGATTCAAATTTTTTTGATAAAATGGCTATTTATTATGAATTATTGAAGTTCCGAAATAATTAATTTTTGGGGTTATAAATATTTTTTTAATAAAAATGTTTTTTTATGGTGGGCTCCACTTGTGTGGGCTGATGAATTGGTCAAGGAGGTGTGCGAAAGATTTTTAATAAATATAATATTTTATTAAATTTTTTGCTTTGGCGTTATAAGCATTTTCCTATAAATAAGGTGCTGAATTAGAATTTGAAAATCACACTAGAATCATAAGTTTCTTTTTCTATAATATCGAGCATATTTTTTTTTGAGTATTTTGATACTTTGAGTGTTGCTATTCAGTGCAAATTTTCTTCAGTATTATATCCGATAATCCAGTCAGAAGTATTGCTCTTTTGAGGTAAGGGATGTTATTTTTTTTTCAAAAATAATGTTATTTCTTTCAATATCATGACACCGAAATATTGGTATGAATTTTATTATAAAATTTTTACCTTTTCATATTGGAGTTACTATTTACGTATACGACACTATTCACGAATACGGTACTATTCACAAAAAAAATTTATTTTATTTTTTTTGTCCAAGTTGGCTATTATGGTTCTTATCTTTGATTGGATCCAAGTTTTGACCTTCATTCTTGAATTTTGCTCCACAATTAATTATTGTGGAGTATTCTTGAACTTGGATAAACTAAATTACGAATCCCTAATTTTTGTCCTTTATCTGACTGGATTCGTTCTTTAAAATATTTTTCATCATCTTCAGTCTTAAATAGTGATACAAAATAATATCTTTGGCCTGTAGTGCAAAGATGGATGATTATTTGATGAATATCTTTGGCATGTAGTGCAAATATGAATGATTACCTGATGAATATCTTTGGCCCGTAGTGCAAAGATGAATATTTGATTCAAGATATATATTGATTGATGTTACAGGGGTAAAATATTGATTATGGACTTTCAAATCATAGAAGATAGTAGACATTATTTCCTACTTAATTCTTCTGATGCACTGTTATTTCTGCTACAGTTGTTGATCTAAAACTTGTGGTCCATAATATTTTATCTGATTTGTTGAAGACTAACGATAAATTGTTCTTTATTATCTTAGTCATAATATTCTTTACTGGGCTAGTTGAGCTCACCCTTTTCATCTATTATCCTCTTTAGTAAATGAGAATGTCGCAGGGACTAGTCGGTGGATCTAGTGATGGTCCAAGTTAGAGCAGTAGTAGTCCTCACTATTTTTATAAAATAGTGTGATAATAATTGTAATGATGACTTAGTTTGAATGTTTATATTTTCTACATATTTGTATTGACACTCACAGTTGTGTGGTCGTATTTTGCACGATCGTGTGTTATAAAAGTTGTATTTGGATTATGTACCATGTATTTGGCGACCCAGAATGGGTTGGTTGGATTGGACCTATTCTGGGGGCGTCACAATGTCCACGGTGAGCAATATCCTGCACATTCAGACAAACAACAATATGTGCCGACAACTTGATGGCTCGGGCTGTCGGGATTAGTATGATCTTATGAATGAAACATTTGAAGTTTATGAAATTGAATGCTTGTATTAAATGCGCTCCTATCTTATCGCTAAAGATCTTGAAAGGGAGTATGAAAATGAATTTTTCCTAAGGAAATCGAAATTTTCTCTTGACACGCTATGAAATCGTAAGAAAACTTTTAAGCGTCCATGGTCATTTTTCATGGGTAGGATTAGATTCAAAAGACTTGTCTCCCTTCATCAGAGACACCTCATCTTCACTCTAGACACTGCTCTTCACAAGATTAACATCATATGACATGCGCACTATGTGTGATGCAACCCTTAGTAGGGGTTTCTCTTCTATGACTTCTAGATGACCTCATTTTTTTTGCCAAATTTTTTTGCTTTTTTCGCTTAACTTTGTCTCATTTTCTTAGGCTTTTCAGAGTTACCCATGTAACGAGTTTTGGACCAATGACTCCCAAACCTAACGGCTTTAGGGCACTAGGTGTTAAGACACCCCTTCAGGTTTACTGGCTCGAGTAACAAAGGTCACACTTCGAGATAAGTTAGGCGGACTACTCTTTTGATTCGCCTGAGCTGGTGCAAGATTCATTTTCTTAGGCTCTAAGTCACCCATGTAGTGAATGTTGGGCCGGTGACTCCCAAACCAGACGGCTTTAGGGCAATAAGTGTAGAGACACCCCTCGGGCTTAATTACTTGAGTAACCTAGGCCACAATTCGAATCTTCTTACGCTTTGATTTCTTGCAATGCTCATTTTCTTAGGAACTGAGTTACCCATGTAAAGAGCGTTGGGCCGGTGGCTCCCAAACCAGATGGCTTTAGGGCACCAGATGTAGAGACACCCCTCGGGCTTAATTACTCGAGTAACCCAAACCACGATTAGAGACATTAGGCAGGCTACTAATTTTCATCCTTGTCGTCATAGTTTCATACCCCACAACTAAGAATCAGGTCAATCGCAAAGTGCAGACATGTATATGAGGTCAAGTTTGCTCTAAAAGGTGCTTTAAACAAGGACGTCATGCCTAATCCAAAGGTTGAATGGTCTTAATTCTCTAATCGCTTTCATGATTCTTGCTCCACGAACGCTTATCAGAATTAATCCAATTCATAACAAGTTAAGCAAAAATCTTTTTTTCTTCTCTTTTTCTAAGACTCTAATGCAGGATTTATGTGTATGATCGCTAATGCATGGAATTTGAAAGCACATAATGAGATGAAAGAGTCATACCTTATCAGCGGATCGCAGTATTCTAAAAAAATTATGATTGGAAAATATCGATTGATCATACCGAATAGCCAATAACGGAACCTGGGATGATGATGGACCATGCTGATGGTGCCGACTGGTGCATGTTGATTGGATGGTTGATAAATGCCCCAGTGTTGAATTGTCGCCATTTTTGGAATTGGTCCAGTCTTGTTGCAAGGGTCCCAACATCAGGTTATTGTTGACTTTGGACTTGCCCCAGTCTTGTTTTTCATCTGGGAGGATTGCTTGGTTGTATGTTTGATCGATGGGCTGATAAGATGCCAAGATCGCAAGAGTCTTTAACCGCATGACCCCCATGATGAACAGGTAGTGGATTCTGGGTATTAATGCTTGGATGCCCCAGTCATTATTTTTGATTTATAAGAGCAATTGGCTTTGATGACCTTTCTTTGATTTGACGAAGGTTTAGATTGAAGGTGTCAGCTCTTCGAAGGTCCATGCGGATGTTTATGCTTGATATATCGCTGTGTGGTTGTTCCAACTTTGATGATTGATGCCGAGATGCCTTCGGAACCCAATGAATTGAACTCAAGGGCTTGTGATGGTTGGTGGTGATGGCTTTGATTGCGACTTTGGTTGGTGACCTACCGAATGTCCCTATCAGAACAGATCTGGCTATGGCAGATTTGATAGCTTGGATGACCTTTGAGAGAGATCAGGCCAGGGCGTTGATGTTGACGGCTCATTTTAGTAGAGATATGACTTCTGTTGATAGAGGCGAGACTCGAGCCACTCGGGAGGCTGCCTTTGCTGAGAGGGACGAGGCCATAGTGTGCAGATGGCAGTGGATGTTCTGGATCGTATGGAGACCGAGGGTTAGGAGCTTGCAGCTGCTCTTCTATCTTTAGAGAGATGCCATGTTGGCGTTGTTATCTCTCTTATCCACGGGTTTAGAGACTAGCTTTGATTTTCTTCAGCAAGGCCTGTTGACCAGGTGGTTTGATAGAATTTGGCTTTTATTTATCTTCGGTGTCTTGGAACTGGTCTTTAATTTTTTTTCTTAAAGGTCAAACCGCGCCGTAGATGGCTGCCTACGTACTCCTGGGTTGAGGGAGATCAAGTCATTCGTAAGTCATGTTATGTATAAGAGAGATTTAAAAAGTGTTTGTCTTGGGTTTTGAGTTTTTGTTTGTTTTATGTTTGGATTCGAGGGTTTTTTTGAATTTTTTATTTGGTTTGACAGCACCAATATGGTTGCCTACGTACTCCCGGGTTGAGGGAGATCAAGTCTTTCGTAGTTCACGCTATTTGTGAAAGGCTCGATTTTTGATTTTTTCTCTTTTCGATTTTTTTTTTGATTATTTTTGATTTTTTAATTTTTTTGGGCTTTTGATGTTGTATGCATGGAAAGTAAAAGGCATAATGCTCAGAAAAGGATTACTTCCCGACATCCTCTAGAACTCGTAACTTTCCTCTAGATCTACGTCCTCCTGGCTAGCTGAGGCCTGATAGTCCAGTCGTCCGTGGTTATGTTATTTTTGAGGCTTGTGAGTGAGGTTCCCTCTTGGCTCTGAATATCTTCAATCCCTGCCATAAATTAATCGCCTCCTGAATCAGTATATCCTTTAAGGAGGCTTAAACTAGAATCGTCGCAGAAAGGTATGAACTCCAGATTTCTCGAGGGGTTGGCTTCTTTGAGAATTTTGCCACCTTTTTCTTCGTCTGTTCCTTCACCTTTCTCATAGCCTTGATAGGATTTGAGTATGAAATCCCCCTCGCACTGATGTTGTATCTCTCGCAAGGAACTTTCCTTTTGGGCTTTTTCCATATGGGGAAGGATCAGTATCTCCTCCTCATCTTCCAGAAGGATAAGGTTAGGCATTAGTTGTTGGCTTTGGGCAACAAGATATTTGATGATGGAGGATGAACTTCATTGGGAGATTCTTTTGTATCCTCGATCACTCCCAGCACTAAAATTGGTCCACCTTGTGTTCTGCCAGGATTGGCACTCATAGCCGTCACATCCTTTGAACTGGCTATCTCGAGGGGACATCTTAAGCTCTTTATCTCCCTCTCGCCTTTTCTGGTCATGGGGAATTTTTCTTCAGTTCTCCATTTTTAATGAGGTCCTGGATTTTGTGCTTTAGAGACCAGCATTCCTCAGTTGCATGTCCGGGTGAGTTAGAATGATAGCGACATATCTTTTATGGCATCATAACTTCTCGTCTCGGGCTTGGTAGGAGGCAGAAACTCAGTAATCTTTCTCTGCGCAACCATCAATGCTAACATATTTTGCAATGAGTCCTCCACAGGTGTGAATACCCTTCTTCACTTACTCTCCCCGACTCTCGGTGCCATAGGATTTCGAGGGTTTGCTCATATTTGGAATGTCTCTTGATATTTCCTATTTAGGACTTCACATTCCTCCGGAGGATTTTTCTTTTGGTGAGAACTTCGAGTAATTTTATCATTCCATCATTCTCGTCCATCCGACATGCTTTGATCCTCTTTATTTAGTCGGCGGATCTTGGAGGGAGATATGCTCTCATTCTGAATAACCTCGTATTTCTCTTGGCTTTCTGATATTTGAGTGAAATGTTGCCTTGTATCCTAATGTTGGCGCACTACCAGATTAGCCAGTAGAGTCACTTGATGTTGGATCGCATCCAATTTTTGCATTATTATCATACCCTCCTCTAAATTTTCTGACTCTAGGACATTTGTCTTGTTCCTTCGGGGGTAATCCTCTATCCTTCGTATGTATTTACGATTTGGATAAATTTCATCGCTTCCTGACCCGATCATGTATACTTCCTCCGTGTCATGTAGCATCAAAAGGTTGGGGTTGTTATTTTGATGGTCATGTTGTTGGACCATACGATCGTCGTTTTTGATCATGTTTTGAATTTTATTCTTTAAGGACCAACAGTCTTCTGTATCGCGTCCCGAAGATTCTGAATGGTATGAACATTTCTGGCTAGGATCGTACCTTTTGCTTTTTGGATCTAGAGGTGGAGCCAGCTCGGTAATCTTCTTGTGATCTATTAACATCACCACTATGTTTTCAAGGGAATCACCTAGTGGAGTGAACACCCGATTTTCAGTCCTTTCGAATTTTCTCTTTCTCTCCTGGTAATTGTTGAATGCAATCTGTTGTGACAGCAGATTGCTTTCCTTCTTCTAAATGGGGGGGACTACTATTGGGTCTCCTAGACTGCCCCTATACAATGAGGGATACATCTTCATCGCCTTCCTTGGGTACCCTTATGGGATCACTCGCATATTTTCCAGACTGTATATGATCGGCGACTACTTTCAAGGTTGTGAGATCTTTAATCTTGCCTGCTTTCAGGCCCATCTCTGTCATTTTGCCATGTTTGATCCTCTCTGAGAATGGCTTTCCTATTCCGGCCAGGATCCTCTCATAGTAAGGTGCCTCTTGGATGTCAATGAAAGTCATCACCATTTCAGCTTCGGTCATAGGCGGGCTGACTTGTGCTGTCAGGCATCTCCATCTTTGGGCATACTCTCGGAAAGACTCGTTGCTCTGCTTTTGACTTTGGACACTTGATATCGATCTGGAACCATCTGAGACTGTAAGTTGTATTGAGTTAGGAAGGCATGAGCTAACTCTTCCCAACTGTGAATTTTGGCATTGTCAAGTCGGGCACACCACGTCCTAGCCTCTCTAGTGAGACTCTTTTGGAAAAGCTACATTCGGAGGCTTTCATCTTCAGCATAAGACCCTAGCTTGCCAATGTATACTTTCAAGTGCGTATAAAGATTGCCTGCCCCATTTTACTTTTCAAACTCCGGGACTTGGAATTTGTCAGGATATCTAGCCCCCGAGAATATGCAAAGATCCGAATAGGTGACATGTCCAAGGTTTCCTGTCCGTTTGATTGAACGGATGGTTTCTTCCATTTGTCGGACTTTCCTTCAGATATGACCAGTTTCCCGATCTTCCCTGAGATTTGTGATTTTAGGGGTTTTGTTGGATCTTTTACTGGACCGAGGTTCAGGAATCTGCATTTCCCTGTTTTTGTTATCGCTTTGATTGCCACCCTGTGAGGAGGACTATGTTTAATTGAGTGTTGGCTGGCCCTGAGTGTTTTTGCTTTGTTCTCTTAGGAGGATAGCCAACTCTACTATTTGATTCTTAAGTCCCTCAAACTCTTTTCGAGATACAGAACCCGACTCGCATTGGCTACTTTCAGCCATGTCAGTAGATAGGCTTTGTGCCCTTTCAGATTATGATCTAGTAGTGAGACCACTTTTTCACCTACAACAAAACGTAGGCGTGTCAATTTCCTGAGGTAGGTAAGGATTGGATGCATGATGTATTTTTTAAAGTTTGTCCTGCAAAATAGAGGTTAGTCATTTTGATGGCATGATGATATTTTGACAGGGAAAGTAAATCTTACATCAGTAATTGGAGGCTTGACATGGAATTAAAAGAGGAAGGCATAAAGAAGCTTCCCTTCGATTGGGTTGTTTAGAGGCTGACCTATCTTAGGTTACTCTCGCGGCTTTTGTTTCGACATGAAGGTTCCCAGATCATCTCAATCTACTAGAAGGGAAGTTAATCCGATCGTTCAACTGGAGCAAATTTGGGTGGTGCATTTTTAGGAGGCAACCCCAAAGACTTAGTCATCCCCAGAGTCTTTACTTATCACCTACCGGGTTAGCCTCTTGGTGGAGGGACACACAACATACATTCACATACATCGGCCTCACCGCTTATGCATGCAATGACAGTTCGTACAAAGCACTAATATGGGTGCGAAGCACTAAAGCATTCATTCTCATTCATTCAATGGAAAGGCATAACATTCATACATTTAATGAAAGACGCAACATTCACTCATCCATTGACTGTGGAGACGCAGGATTTCACGCATTCAATAGTTTTGAAAGGGAAATGTTTGAAAAGATTGAAAGCGGCCTAAGCCCTCTACTGTCCCCAGCAGAGTCGTCACCAGTCGACGTTGGAAAATTTAAGAATCCCGCGGGTCGGTTCGTAACCTGGGTTTCCTCAAATCGATCTTCCTAAGTTCTCTTTACCCTTATTCTTTTTATTTAGGAAAAAGGTTTTGAATGGTTTTTAGGAAAGAGGCCAACATGTGTTTATGTCGACGATTTGATTTGATTAACAGAGTCGCCAGTTGGTAGATTTGAAAATGGTTGTACCAACTCAACCGAGTTTGATTTGAAAAGAGGCCCAATTGCTGGACACTGTCGAAACTTAATCTTTGAAATCAAAGTTTTGGGTTCGGGGCTTGGTTAAGTGTGGGAAGGTGTTAGGCACCCCACGACTTCCGTGTAAACACGATACCGCAATCTTTTCAATATTTTCCTTAAAACTGGAATGCGTGAGTGAATGCTGTTTGAAAATTGGGCCTTTTAATTTGATTGATTGAAAGTTTTGACAGATTTCGTTGAGCCTTTATACGAAGGGTTTGATTTGATTTGAAAATCAATCTTTGATTTGATTTGCAAAAAAACTTTTAATTTGATTTGCAAAAGCTTTTGAATTGAATTGACAGTGATGTTTTGAAAGCTGTTTATTAAACCCCTACGCTGACATAGGAATTGAAGCACATCGCCACATTCAACTTTATCCTTATAGCCTTAAGGCTGCATGAAAATGGTGATTTGTCGGGCTGCAAATCATCCTCGACCACAGAAATATACAAATGTCGGTCTCCTCATGGGTATGAAAACCATCGGAGCGACGCTGACACGACAATCCATATTTTTCACTATGTTGAGACCTTAAATCTAGATAACCGCTTTAAAGTCTGTGTGCATGTACATTTTACAGAAAAACTGGCAGGATATATCCGTAAATCAGAGTTTGTCCATCATGGGAATCAGATTCTGATCAGTTTGATCATGAATCCCACGATTCCTAGGCTCACCTATGAGTAGCCAAAAGACCTGCACAGTTCAAATTTTCACAGAAGATAAATATCCCAAAATTGCCAGAACCGAGGATTCATTCAATAAATCCTGGTCCACACGGCTGAAGCGTCTCACTCCCACTAGATAGCGATCTAAGGGACGCGAGGTTGCTTTCAAAGCTGAAACTATAAAAATAACTAGATTTAAAGAAATCTCAGCCATTATAGCTTCCAGGTTCTGTCGGGACCTGTTTGAACCGTTGAAAGGTAGAATTGGCGAGATTTGAATAAACATAGTCCGCCCGCACATATATTAGTGCAGATTCATATACAAATGAATATTAAATACAACAGTTGAATAAATTGAGCAAAATAATATATATTGTTAAATATATATAAAAGCTGTAAAGGGTGATGGGTTTTCACTCGCAAGCCCGGACTAGAATTGAAATATATATATATATATATATATATATATATATATATATATATATAAACTATAAATAGCCACAAAATAATCCAGGATGTGACAGAAATGAAATATATATATAAACAGTAATAAGGGCGATGGGTTTTCACGGCGATGCCCGTGTTAGAATTGAAATTGACAGAAAAGTAGTCTCCCAGTGACTTGGGAGAGCACCCAGTATGGGGAATTGTGCAAAAAATAATAAAATGGCCACGAAATAATCCAGACCGACTGAAAATATATATATATATATATATATATATATATATATATTGATGAAAATGTAGTCAACCAAGACTGATATGAGTACCAGTGATGGTGAAGGTCGCTCATATATGCATAAATATATATAAAAGCAGTAAATTACCTCGAATTTGAAATTCGGGCTTGACAGAATTGAAATGTTAGTACATTTGCAGTTAAATATATACAAAAAAGGGTCATACGCGGACTGGGAAGATAACACAGTCCGGCGAAGTTGTCAGAATATGAGTGCAAATGTAGTGGAGCTGTTAAAGCTGACGGATCGTCAATCCGAGTTATAGAAATGCTGAAAATCACGTTTATGTACAAAAATGTATTAAGTTTTGATGAAAACGACCACGGAACTAAGTTTTGGCCATATTTAGAAGATAAAACTTGATGTGCAGGTCTAAAATAGGGCAACGAAGTAGTATTGACTTGCTGATCGTAAAAATACTTATAATGGGCTGCACTACGGGATTTTTGCCGAATCGTAGGCCTTAAACGTCCAAATCTACCTGTGGTGTTTTGATATGTGATAGTATATGGGTATATCTACGTGTTGGAGTAAAAATATTTGGGTTTGGAAGAGGTGTTAAAAGTCAGAAAATCGAACAGGCAGAGCTTCGCTGCGTTTCTGAATTCTTAAAAATGGACGGGGGGCACATTTAGTTATAGGCCAGGGAGCCTCCACTCTACTTGCGGCAGCCGCAGGTAGAGCTGTAGCTCCCCTAGGTGGGGCCCACGTGCCTAGTTTGGTCATCTCGAGGTACGTGCATGCCGAGCGACTCGATGTCTGGTTCGGAACTTCATAACTTTTGATCGGAGCGTCCGTTTACGGCGTGCTATAGCTTTCCGAAATGCCCTCACTGAGAGTGTCGCAATGACATTGGTTTTAACCCTTTTTAATTCCCCAAATATGGGTTCATGACCGGGTCTTTGTTTTCCCACAGTTTGCCCGTCGAGCCGTCTGACGTGTTTTCACCTGGGATCACCGTTGTCGTTCTTTCTGACCTTGGTGGCATCAATTCAACTTGAGTTTGATTGAATAGGATGAAATTTGATAAAATGACCATTTTGCCCGTCCCGAGGTAGCCCTTGGTGTCGGCATGGCCTCTGATTGACTTCCGGGAGCTGTTTCCAAGACTTGGATCCCATTCGAGTCTGTTTGTCCCCAGTGTTACCTTTGTGGCTGATGTGCTCATTCCAGGTTTTCTTCTAGAAGTGTTGTGGTGCTTCAGGTTTATGTCCGAAGTAGACCTGACTTCCCGGACTGATGTCGGGGTGGAGCTGTACTTCCGGGGTTGCTGTCGGGACTGATTTGTACCTCCCGGGTGGCTGCCGGGGCTGATTTGTTCATCCTGGGTTGCTGCTAAGGATGCTTTGACATCTTGATATGGTTGATCGGTGCTGTGGTTGTCCCGATATCGATGATTGGGTTTGAACTGATATTTCGATATTGAGATCGGGGATGATCTGACGGTCAGATTGACGATCGGAGTTGGCTGGAGTATCGATATTGGTGATCGAATTTGACTGGAATTGACCGACATTGAGGATCGGGTTTAGGATAAAGGACCGACATTGGTGGCCGGATTTAGATTGGATGTCTGGTGTCGGGACCGAGGTTGGCTTGATGGACAGTTTTGCCATCCTATAGTGTTAGTATTGGGCAAGGAAAATTTTGAGTGTCTACAATGATATTTGCTCAAAATCTCCTCCTTAACTTCTGGTACTGGCGATACCCAGATTCTTTCTTTAAATCGTAACAGTCCTTCGTTATCGATCTTGAACTTGAACTCTTCACCATCAGCTATTCTCTTTCGGATCTTTTTGCATTCTTCATCATGAAGTTGTGCTTCTTTCACTTTGTCTACCAACGTAGAACTAGTAGCTACTTGAAACAACATCTCATATGATTCCTTCGGATACTTCACTTCCAGTTCCAATCCAACCATTTCTTTTATCAACTGCTCCTGATCAGTTAACATATTTAGCTTCTCCCGACATTTTCTGCTTAAAGCGTCAGCAACCACGTTAGCTTTACCCCGGATGGTAAAGTATCTCGCAGTCGTAGTCCTTGATCAGTTCCAACCATCTCCTTTGGCGGATGTTTAAATCCTTTTGTGTGAAGATGTACTTCAGACTCTTGTGATCTGTCTATATCTCATATTTTTCTCCATATAGGTAGTGTCTCCAAATCTTCAGAGCAAACACTACTGCCGCCAATTCTAAATCATGAGTTGGATACCCTTTCTCATAATCCTTCAGCTGACGTGATGCGTAGGCAATAACTTTGCCGCTCTGCATCAGCACGCAGCCAAATCACTTATGTGAGGCGTCACTATATACCATAAAATTTTTCGTACTATCCGATAAAACAACACAGGCGCAATACTCAACCTCTTCTTCAGTTCCTAAAAACTCTCCTCACACTTTTCTGTCCAAACAAATTTAACTATTTTATGAGTCAAATTCGTCAACAGAGCTGCGATTTTGTAAAAGTCCTGAAAAAATCTTCGATAATAACCCGCCAATCCCAAGAAACTCCTCACTTCAGACGGTGTCTTTGGCTGATCCCAATTTATTACAGCCTCAACCTTCGATGGATCTACTGAAATCCCATCCTTGTCGATCACGTGGCCAAGATATTGCACATGTTCCAACCAGAATTCGCATTTCGAGAATTTCTCATAAAGCTTCTCTCGTTTCAGCGATTCTAAGGTCAGCCTTAAGTGTTCAGTGTGTTCCTCCTCTGTTTTGGAATAAACCAGGATGTCATCTATAAACACCACTACGAACTTCTCTAGGAATGGCTTAAACACTCTATTCATTAAGTCCATAAATACAGCTGGGGCATTCGTTAGACCAAATGACATCGCCAAGAACTCGTAATGACCATACCGAGTTCTAAAAGCCGTCTTCGGTATATCTTCTTTTCTTACCTTCAACTGATAATACCCACTTCTCAAATCAATTTTTGAGAAGTATCTAGCACCCTTCAGTTGATCGAACAAGTCATCGATCCTAGGTAAAGGATACTTATTCTTGATCGTAATTTTGTTCAACTTTCTATAATCAATGCAAAGCCGCATCGATCCATCCTTTTTCTTAACGAACAAAATTGGTGCTCCCCACGGTGAAACGACATCTACCCAATAATAAGGAATGCAAAATAAATTACAATCTTATAATTAAATAAAAATCTTCCTTACAAAAAGGATTACAACTTTGTCCAAAATATCCCAGGGTTTAATCTAACCTTAACTTAAACATCAAATGCGGAAAATAAAAACATAACATAAAGTAATCCAGTCTTGTTACAATTCATAATTAACAAATAAAATAAGTATTCACTTGTTCAGCTTGCCTTTGCCCTTACTAGTTGACGCTCCGTCAACACTTTCAACTTTAGCTGCAATGGTTATTTAAATTGCAGGAGTGAGAAAACGAAAGCTCACTAGAAATATCAATAATATAACATAACTGAATAGTTTCAATAGATTTGAATAACTTTTCTTTCATAAAGAATTGAACAATAATTCTTTCATCAATATTTAAAATTTTGAATATTGAAATCATCTGAGGGTCGTATGACCTTGAACTTTGTCCTATGTTATAAACATTTATATTTAAAACCTTTAACAGTCATGTAGATTATGGTCTCTTAACTAGTATTTAGGGGGATCAACCCTTCGTACCATGTATTGTGCACAAACATTTAACGCTTTCGCATAGTAACCTCCCCTAATAAAAAGGGTTGTTCATCTCAGTATTTGATACAAGTCCGCACCAAAGAAAGTTTGGTTTGGATAGCTTAAAGAAAATTTGGAGTTCCAACTAGCATCAACTAAGGAGTAGTTGAATCGACTCACAATAATCAAGAATAATTCAATAATAACGAATTATGAAATAACTTATGCTTTAGAATTTAACTTAAAGCATACGAAAGATAAGATAGACCTTACTTGAACAATTAAGTCAAGGTTACTTTAATTAAATCTTGAATTTTAAATAAGTACTTGTCCATTACAGAAATAAAAGGACAATTTAATAAATATTTGAATTTAAAACACTTGTATAATAATAACAAGTTTGAGTTTAGAAAACTTGCCTCAAGCGCAAGCTACAGTTACAACTCACGTTCTTTAACACTTCCTACACATATATATTTACCCATAATAATCTAAATTAGTTATCACGTAACTAATTCATATAATTAGTTAACCCATCTAGGTTAACTCATTCTTTTATAATTATCAAGTTAATAATTAATTATGACATAAATAATCACACCACATAATTACACATTCACATAATTAATCAAATAATAATTATGTACTTCATATTAATTAAATTATAATTAAATAAATTATAATTCAATTTAAATATTCACTTCAATTATAATTAATCAAATTATAATTACATCATATATTAATTAAATTATAATTAAATAAATTATAATTTATAATTAATCAACATGCATTTATTAAATTATAATTAAGCATATTATAATTTAAATTAACATTTACTTTGATTAAAAATAATCAAACTATATTCATTATAATTTAAATTAAACCTTTACTTTAATTATAATTACTCAAATTATAATCACATATTATATTTTATTAATAAAATACATTACTACTCATTTAGCATTTTAATATATGCTTAACATGTCATCAATTTATCACATTACGTTAATTTTTCATGCTACAAACAAAATACAAAAATAACAATTTTTTTTAACTTTCTGCCCCCCCCCCCTCGCCGAGGCGGGTGTTAAAGGCTTGATAGGCCCGCCAGGGTTGGCCCCCTGCAGCGACAGTAGACTGGTTGGAGAACTGTGCAAAGAAAAAGCCAATTTAGATTATTTCTCTACACCAAATTCTAATTTCAGTCAACACAATTCATATAAAACTTTACATAAATAAAATTTTAAAGCTTCTAACATGTCTTAACACATTGAATCATCAAAACACATAATTTAAAGCTCTCAATTGCATGATTTTTGAAGAAAAGCCATTAATAAGTGCTCTTGATGAAATTGAACATTGTACTTTTGTTTTTAAACAATTTCACATAATTTCAAGCATAGCCATTTAGTTTCTAAACCTGTTATCATCATCTACAGTTAATCTAAACAACAATTAACGATTAAACATGAAATTTTGATTTTTACAAGAAAACTATATATATATTTTCAAAAATACATTGCTGTGACTTTTTGATGAACATGAATCCATCATGTTCATCCTATATGCATGAATCAACAACTTAGATAAGCATACAAATCCTAAATACATATGTTATAAACATAATATATGTATATACATCATGATCATACAATTTCTATGAAATTTCATGTTTATAGAGAATAACATTATGAAGAACATCAAAACAATATTTCTAACTACAATGATTATAATTTATACCTCTTTGATTAGTGGTTGGAAGAAGAAGATGGTGATGGTGTTTAGCTTTCATTTGGATTTCTCAAAGTCTTATTCTTTTTCTCTTAATCTTTTTTCTGTTTTTTCTTTGTTTTCTCTAACTGACTAACTCTTCTAACTCTTTTCTAAACTAACGTATATTATAGATCGTTTGGAAAAACGGATTTTAAACAGGTGCAAGGGCCTCGTTTGGCAAAACCCTTTAAAAACAGTTTTAAGAGCCTTATTTGGTAAAACTAATTTAAAACTCTTTTTATTCTTTTAATAAATCCTTTAACACATATTTTTAAGGACACACTTTAATCAATTAAATCTTTAACATTCTAATTTAATTAATAAAAGCTAACATCAATTAATCACATATAAATTATCTAATAACAATTATAATTACTCGCTAATTATAATTTCACATAACAATTATCACATAGACTTCATCTAATTTAATTATCTCAATTAAATTAGAACTATACCATAAAATCATTACACATCAAATAAATTAAATATTAAATATTTATTTAATTAATATATTACGCTTAATTAAATTACTCCACATCAATCACATAAATTATTTATTTAACTCAATAAATAAATCAATTAAATAGTTATTAAATTCAATAAATATTTAAAATCAATATATAAAATTCTCATTCGTTACAGAGGGTGGTTGGCTACACCCTAGTTTTCTATACTCTATATAAAAGGAGTACTCTCCAACAATTGAAATTGCATAAACTTATATCTAACATAAGACTCTTCTTATATAAATATTGGTTAATCCTTCTAATCCTATTAGAAATAGGTTTTCATTTAATTAACTAAACTCCTTTAATTAAATAGGGTTCCCAATCATATTGGGATTAATTAATTAAAGTTCTTTAATTAATTTGACTCCTAATATTATTAGGAATAATTGAGAGTACTACTATTAAATTAATTTTTAAACTCCTTTAGAAATTAAAATAATAATAATTTTAATAATATTAATAAGACTCCTCTTATTAATTAATATTTAATATTTCCAAAATATTAAATAATAAACATTAAGCTATTTAATTTATTCTATCATTATAGATTAAATTAATTTCACATAATGCATTACCTTCTTAAATAATTATTCTTCTTTTTATGGTGTGACTCTTTAGGTTCTCCATATTAAACCGGTTGTGAATAAATCAATTAGAACAATTCTAATTTTATTTAAATAAATAAATTAAACTAATAATCTATTTAAATAAATAATATTTATTCTACAAAAGGGATAAGCCTCCCTAGCGATCAATGATTTTCCAGATAATATAGATTTCAACATTAATCATAAAAGAACCTGTGAGTAAATAGTTACCGTATAATTTAATCCTTTCACCTTACAATGTCCCAATTAAATATAAGGCATGGAATTATTTTATTTAATTATATGTATTTTGATTAGAAAATGTACAACTCCAAATAATGTAAATTAGAAACTCCTTTCTAATTTCATTATGCCTTGGCCAAGGACTACTGGGTTATCATTTAACGAATCACATAGGGCATATCTCTTCTTTTACTAGAAGTGGTAGATTCTTTATTTACCATTCATTATCTCCATATGTAACTTATTACACCCAAGCATACCATTTGATATACCCTAAGGGTCTTAAGGAATAAGTCAAATTATAATTCATTACACACAAGATACTATGATGATCTCAAGTCTAAGGATCACTTGTACTACTATCACATTATGAATTCTTATTGACAGGCAAGTAAAACTCCATTAGATATTCTATAGCGAGTCACGTTTAGTGAACTTATTCTCCAATAAGCACCTACATACTTGCTTTAGTGTCTCCACACAAATGATCATGAGATCAATCATTCTCATCCAATAAGCAACCAACATATGTACCAATTTATCCAGATTTATTAATCATCTTTTTAGTAATCCGACGATTGGGAAATATTTTAATTTTAAGCTTTCTAAGAATTTATATCTCATTAGCATGAT
The DNA here is from genome assembly GCA_020205555.1 of Panax stipuleanatus. NCBI lineage: Eukaryota > Viridiplantae > Streptophyta > Magnoliopsida > Apiales > Araliaceae > Panax > Panax stipuleanatus. Next base: position 23,303,563 of record CM035123.1, read on the forward strand.
CAACATTATGATTATAAAAAAATTGCTTAAAACTATGAGTTATTTACATATTATAAAAACAACATCATGTAGATATTTAAATGCCTTTAATAAATGAATACTTTTATTAATTAATAAATAAGATCGTGTCCAAAGTATATGTTTTATCATCATACATGATTGGCTTGTATGCATACTACTTTCAATCTCCCAGTTGCACTAAAGCCAATCACCATGGTATCTCATACCCATCTTCTCTAAGTGACGATCAAACTGCTATTGTGTTAAAGCTTTAGTAAATGGATCTCCAATGTTATCTTGAGAGTTCACTATCTCTAGTGACTTCTCATCTTTCAATGATTTCTCTAATCTAAGTGCCGCAACACATGTTTGGATTCAAGATGAGATTTAGGAACTATTCCTAGTTCTGTAACAAACTTTTCATCTGAAACATCAACTTGCAGCTTCACTTACAGTTATATACTTTGTCTTTGTCACTAAACCAGCAACCTTTTGCTTTTTGAAACCTTTCTAATTCACTGCACCACCTTTCAAGGTAACGACTTACCCTATGGTGGATTTGTTGTCTTCTTAGTAAGTCTAAAAAACTTGAGTCTGTTTAGTCCTCTAATTTAATTTAGACCCATCATGTGTCATGATGACATCCTTAGTGTCAGTTAAGTACTTTAAGATGTTCATCAATGTCCTATAGTGATCTTCTCCAGAATATGACTGATCAGTATCAAGTCTCGTATATTTCATTGCATATATGATAGTAACTCATGCGATCTCTATTTTATTGAGGATAATTTTAGAGAGATTCACTCTATGGCTAATCATCATGAGACACCCTTTGGAGTTTGTCATGCTAAACGCCTTTAGCATCTAATGAATATACGTTCCTTGGGTTAAGTCGAACATCCTTTTAAATCTATCTATACAGATTTATATACCCAATATAGGATGTTCTACCCAAATCATTCATAGAGTAATATTTAGACAACTTTATTTTGATCGATTGTAGCGTAGGAATATCATTCCTTATTAGTAGTATATCAACATATATTACTTAGTAATGTCACAGTGCTCCCACTGACCCTTTTGTACACACTAGGTTTATTCTCATTTTTGATAAAATCAAACTCTTTTGATTGTCTCATCAAAAAGAATGTTCCATCTACGAGAAGCTTGCTTCAATCCATAAAGGGATTGTTGTAGCTCATATACATGATTTACTTCAACCATTGAAAGAAATTCATCTGGCTGTATCATACATACATTCTCTTACAATAATATATATTTGAGGAAGGGCGTCTCCACATCCATTTGCCAAATTTAGTAATTGTGACACCCCCAAATTCGGATACTTCAATTTCCACGGGATTTGGTGTTCAGTGTACAAATATCATATATCTATCTATCCATAATAAATGCAAACCATAAAATAAATAAAAATCCTCCCTTTAAGGGGTTACAACATCTGAATACATAAATAAATCCCAGGTTGAACTAATCTTAAATATCAAATGCGGAAACATAAATAAATACATAAGTCTTAACAACATCATAGTCTTAAACATAACATTCTCAAATAAAATAACAAGTTTTAAACACTTGTTAACATTGTCCTTGCCTTTGCTATTGGAAGGCTCGTCGGACCTTTCGTTCTTAACTGCAATGTTATTATGCAAGAGTGAGCACGATTTCCCACAAGTATAACAATATAACAGTAATAATAACATGCGAGTGAATCAAAGAATTCTGAATAAAGAAGGCTCGACTTTTTAATTAATAATGAATAACAAGAAACAAAAGTATATCTGAGGGTTATAAGACCATGAACTATGTCCCAGGTTGTCAAGTATCTCCACTTTAAACCTTTAACATTCATAAGACTATCTGGACTCTACTACTCGTACTTAGGGGGATTAGCCCTTAGTACCATGAATGTGCACATCATCTCAACGCTAACGCGTAAATAATCCCCTATAAAAGGGTTGTTCATCTCAGTTTAACATCAGAGGTCACACCAAAAGAAGTTTGGTTTGGATAAGCTTAATACTAGTTCTAGAATTTAGAACGCTCATCAACTATGGACTAGTCGAATCAATAAAGGTTCGCTAGTCCTACAAGGTTTGACAATAAACAATATTTAAATTGAATAATAAATCTCAAGAGTATACAATCGAATAATTATTGTATAACTGAAGTAATACTTTAAAAGAATTATAATATCTCATATGAATCTTGAGTTGAATAAACAAGAATAAAAACTTGCATCATAAAAATAGTTTGAGAATAGAAAGCTTGTTCAATAATAGGTTTGAGTTTAGAATACTTGTTCAATGAAAGTAAAGTTAGAAAACTTGCTTAATTAAAAGTAGGAATTAGGAAACTTGCCTCGTGCGTAGATTATAACTACAATTCACTTCCCCAAACGTCCTACACATTTCGTTATGTTTACAATATCAATTAGTTTCATTACCACTACAATTAACTATTGAACTTCCCACTTAAGCACAACTTAATAACTTGGTTCATAATCTTAACTTGTTGACTAACCATGTAACGTAAATCTGAACCCACAACATGCATACCACACAAGTATAAACTCTTAAACAATCATAATTAAACCTTGCAACAACAAATCCAAGTTCACATACAACTTGTTAATATGCAACTTCAAATTATCTTATACATATTGTGATGCCCCCAAAATAGGTTCAATACTCAACCCATTCTGAGTCGCCAAATACATGGTACAGAATCCAAATATAATCTTTTATAACATACGGTCGTGCAAAATACGTCCACACAACTGTGAGTTTCAATACAAATCGTATATAATACGAAATATAAACACTCAAATTCTGTCCTCATTAATTACAATTAATTTCACACTATTCTACAAAATAGTGAGGACTGCTATTTCTTTAACTCTAACCATCACCCCGATCCCCGACTAGTTCCTGCGACATTCTCATTTCCTGAAGAGAACAATGGAAGAAAAGGGTGAGCTTAACTAGCCCAGTAAAGAATATTATGACTAAGATAATGAAAAACAAATTATCGTTAGCCTTCATTAAATCAGATAAAATATAATTGAAAACAAGTTTTAGATCAATATTTACAACGGAAATAACAATTCATTAGAAGAGTTAAGTAGAGAATGAAGTCTACTATCTTCTATGATTTAAAAGTCCATCATCAATATTTTATCCTTGTAACATAAATCAATATACATCTTGAATCAAATATTCATCTTTGCACTACGGGCCAAATATATTCATTTGTATCACCAATTGGTCATGTTCATCCCAACACCTGTCCATCTTTGCACTACGGGCCAAAGATATTCATCAGGTAATCATTCATCTTTGCACTACAGGCCAAAGATATTCAGCTATATCACCATTTAGGACTAAGGATGATGAAAAACAATACGAATAACGAATCCAGTGAGATAAATGACAAAGATTAGGGATTCGTAATTTAGTTTATCTAAGTTCAATAATACTCCGTAAAAATCAATTGTGGAGCAAAATTCAAGAATGAAGATCAAAACTTAGATCCAATCAAAGATAAAAAAAATATTTTTTTTATTGTGAATAGTAACTCGTGAATAGTAACTCATCATAAAAAGTTGAAAATTTTCATAAAAAGTTCAGAAAATTATTTCGGTGAAATGATACTAGATGAAGCGCAAAACTCAAGAAATTTCTGATCATTTCAAGAATTATAGAAGCAATACTTACCGTAGTAAGTTTAGATTTAGGAATATGAAATGAAACATTATTACTTAAATAATATGGAATATGAAAGAAAATAATATTTATTATGAATATTGAAAGGAAATAACATCATTTGCGAGAAAAATAATATCCTTTACCTTAACAAGAGAGTAGTCTTGACTGGAATATCGGATATAATGCTGAGAAAAATCTTGCACCATAATCCACACTCAAAGTATCTAAATACTAACAAGAAATACACTCGATATTATAAAGAGAATTTTTTTTGATTCTGGTGTGATTTTCATTTCTAACTAAGCACCCTATGTATAGGAAATGGGTAGGACACTATAACTGACAAAATGTATACACGGATGTTTTCTTGCACACTACTTTTGAAAACCATCAGCACCTCCAATTTGACAATTTCCAAGCCACCACCCATTTGTCCACATGTTTATATAATATATATATATATTAAAACATTTTTTTTCAAAACTTCAATAATTCAAAATAAATAACCCTTTTTTCAGAAAAATATGAATCTTATGTCCTTTCCATATGAAATTTAATTTTCTACAACTCTGTAGAAGAAAGTTTTTCCAAATTCCAAACGAAAATGGCCCAAATTTAAATGCAGATGATTTTTCCACACTTCCATTCTGACAAAGTACATATACTGATAAAAACAACCATCAGCACTAATTCCTTCATTTATATCCACATTAAATAAATATTTCCTTATCATATAAATCAACAATTAATTATTCATAAATAATATTACAGAACTACAATATTGACAACCATGTTGTTCCCAGGAAAGAGGAGGCCTTTCGATAAGGATTTCTCCTTACTGGCGCGTAATTAAATAACCCCCCTAGATAGAACTTCCTTCAACATTGTCAATAATGCTATCTAATAATATTATTCCAATAATATGAATTATTGATTTGATAATTTGAAATACTGTGCAATGACAATTATTGAATCAATAATATGAAATATCAACGTAACAATTATAAAATATTGAACATTAATTACTGTAACAATTATTGAGTAGTGTCTTCTTACGTAAGAATCAATAATTAGAATTACTGTGCAATACCGTGTGCTACTGTGCAACACCGTGTATTACTGTAGTTTAACCACCGGGTATTTCAACAGTTCTAACGGTAACAACTACGCCGTTATTTTTAGAAAACTCATTCTTCTCGTTTTCTTCATCCGACAGTTATTCCATTGTGGGGCCCACAAATGACTGCGCCGTCGTATGAATATTCCCCGACAACAAGAATATTCCACGACCAAACGAATATTCCCTGATAACAATGAATATTTTATTACCACTTGCTAACTTTGAAAATTTTGCACATATCTCCCATAACTTATCACATCTATCAAATTAACACCTTACTATTTCAAAGTAATATATAAAGAAAATTAATTTTTTATTCATAAACTTTGGGGTCTTACACATGTCAATAATATATTATAGTACTGTGTTACATGCTCAACACGTTACCAGGTTCATTAGGTGAAGTTAACTCATCATGTTATGGACTGAAAATCAAACAAAACAAAACAACTTCAACTCTGTATTCCCCTCCGGGGAAGGGGTTTATTCTGCAGAATGCCCACCAGGGCGACATATCTTATACTAGAAAGCCCGCCGGGGAGGGGGTCTTCGGCATGACGAACTGCAGTTCCCGACTGCACTGTTCATCAGCCCAAATAACCCACAAAAATGCAAAATTTAAGTTCAAACAACACTGTTAATGTTACCCATAGTTTGTAAACTTAACCTAAACATCATACAACACTTCTAGCATGTTTTTTTAACATTTTAGATCATATAATCACTCAAATTAGAACACATAAATTTATTATTTTTGGTATTTTTCTATGTTTCGAAAGAAATCATAAAATTCATCGTTAAAGATTCATTATAACACCGAATCTGTCCGTCTGAATTTCGTTTTCGTCGTTTAAATATGCATAATCATAATCAACTATCAATTTAAAGTTTAATAAACAATTAAAGCATAAAATTTTGTACATATAGGTCATATTCATACTTTTTATACTCTGTAACTTTCAAATATCTAATTAAAGCATAATTACATAGTTTTGATTGTTTTAAAACTTACATAAGTGATAGAGAACATGTTATGAACATATATTAACACATATATAATCATATAATTAACAATCATTCTAAAATTTTGTTTGCAAAGAACTTAAAAATAGACGTTAATGGAAAACTAAGAACATGAACTATAAAATCTTAAGATGAGAGAATTACCCTTGCTAGTTTATTTAGATGATAATAGGAACTTCTTCAATTCTCCTTCAATATTTAATCTTTCTCTCAACTTTCCCTTTAAGTTCTCTTTGTATATTTCTCTAATATGTATAAAGTATATGAAAGGATATATATATATATAATGTATAGAGTCTGATAACTTTACGTATAAATTAACCGTAGAAGTCATGGGTAGCAGTTAAGCGCATCAGGCCTTAACTTCTCCCATGTTCCTTAGGGATTGTTTGGTTGGTCACAAAAGAGTTCCTTTCCCATTTAATTTAATTAAAGTTTTATTATATAGTTTAATTGTGTCACTTTAATTAATCAAATAATCTTATTTAAATTCAATTAAATAAAAGATGATATTACACATTAAATCACATCGTCACATAATTAAAAATACTCATTATGTCAAATCATTAAATCTCTAATTAATTTTTAAATTAATTAAAATAACATTATCCTTATTAAATAATTCATTTAATTAAATAAACTCAATTAAATTCACACTTTGAACTATAAAAATTTTCTAAATTAATTTAATCAATGTAACACATATAATTAAATTAATCTACCACAATTTCATAAAATAATTATTTAACTCAATAAATAAACATTAAATGTTTATTTAACTCAATAAATAAATTATCAAAAATATTTATTTAATTCAATAAATATTTAAATTAAATTATAAAATTCTCGTTTGTCACATCTTTCCCCCTTAAAAGGATTTTGTCCTCAGAATCACAGTTCAATTAAATTCGTCTCGTTACATTCTCCCCCCTTACAAAGATTCTGTCCCCAGAATCGCTTACACATATATTAAGCAAATAAATGTGGGTAAGTTTTCATCATGTGCTCTTCGAGTTCCCACGTAGCTTCTTCAGCGTTGTGTTTCCTCTAGATTACCTTAACCGAAGGTATTACTTTATTTCTGAGAACTTGTTCTTTTCTGTCAACAATCTGAACAGGAAATTCTTCATAGGATAATTCTTTCTCAAATTGTAGGGGTTTATATTCAACCACATGTTTGTAATCGGGTTTGTACGGTCGTAAAACTGAAATATGAAAGACGTTGTGGATATGCTCTAGTGTCGGAAGTAGGTGTGACGCCCCCAAATCCGGGTACTTCGTTTCCACAAGATTGGGTGTTCACTTTCTAAATAAATCATACATCTACCCAATAATAAAGAATTACAAAGTAAATTACAACCTTCAAAAATACTTAAATAGAACATTCCTTGACAAATGATTACAACTTCTCCAAATAACAATCCCAGGGTTAACTAAACCTTAACATCAATCAAACAAATGCGGAAATATAAAACATTGTCAACTAAGACTTATTACAAAAGAAACTTGAAACCACAAGCTTTCACTTGCTCATCTTTCCTTTTCCTTTACTTGTTGACGGTATGTCAACATTCTTGGTCTCAACTGCAAGGGGTGGTAAAACATGCAAGAGTGAGCAAACAAAAGCTCACTTGAAATGCAACGGTGATATGATATAAGTGAAAAGTTTCGAAAGAGTTTGAATAACTTTACATTCATCAAAATAAAGAATTGAATAATAATTCTTCCATCATCTTTAAAGTTTGGGTATAGACTTTATCTAAGGGTTAAACGACCTTGAACTATGTCCTAGGTTATAAATATTTCTATTCAAACCTTTAACAATCATTAAGACTATGGACCTTCAACTCGTACTCAGGGGGATCAGCCCTTCGTACCATGTATTGTGCACAAACATTTAACACTTTCGCATAAATATCCCCTAATAAATAGGGTTGTTCATTCTCAGTAATTGAATACAAGTCCGCACCAAAGAAAGTTTGGTTTGGATAGGTAAAAGAACTTTGGAGTTTCAACTATCATCAACTAGGAGTAGTTGAATCGACTCACAGTGCTTTAATAGCTCAATAACATAAGAATCATGAACCAATTGTAAGATATGACAATAAACTACATAATAAGTAGGCATGCTATACATATAACTTAAATCAACTGAAAGAATAAGTAGATCTTGCTTGAACAATTAAGTCAAGATCACAACACTATGACAATAATTGCATTATGAACATTGGAATACGATATAACTTGTACAATACATAACAAGTTAAGAATCAGAAATAAACTTGCATGACATCTTGAGCAAGGGTTAGAGAACTTGCACAATAAAAAAAATACATTGATAAAGCTTGAATAGCGTACAAGAGTAGTTTAGAAAATTTGCACAATATAAATAACAAGTTTAGAGATAGAAAACCTGCCTCAAGCGTAAGCTACACTTTAATAACTATAATCACTTCCAAAATTACCCTACACATATACATTACGTTCAAAACATCTATTAGTATCCAACTACAACATTTATACCGTTGAACTTCATACTCAAGTCCAACTCACAATGTAATTTACCACATTGGTTGCTAACTAGTCAAATACGTGAGTCTATACTCACGACATACACTCATAAGCTTATAACGCATTAAATCGTGTTGTGTACCTTATGAAGTAACACACCCACACACATGTAACACATTCATATACAACTTCAATCTATCTTAAACACATCAAAAACTTGTTATCTTATTACTTATTTCACTTATCAAGTCATAAAAATAGGTTAGCTAAATAAACGGGGCATGAAAACTCAACAAGCAAAAACCAACATTCCCGGACAGCAAGGATCCCCACTGTGTCGGGTCCCTAAGGCATAAAAGCCACGCTGGGGAGGGTCCTCCATCTGGCAGAAGTGCTAGTTCGGGAACTTGGAGAGAAATAAGCTAATTTGGCTTATTTCTTCAAATCGAATTCGATTTTTCTCAATATAATAAACATGAAACTTGATACAAACAATATTTTAAACTCTTTAACATGATCATAACATATAAAATCCATACATCATATTATCAAAACCAAGATTTAATGATTTTCAAAGAAAACTACAAGATTAAGCGTTCTTGACGAAAATTGCTACTACGAATTCATTTTTCAATCAATTCAAGTAATTCTAATCGTAATAACTCCTATTCTTAACATACTAACATAATCTATTATCAATTTAAACAATAACCCACAATCAAACATCAATTTGATAGTTTCAAAGCCATTTTTCAAAGATAAATTTACAAAAAATCACTATTAACATAATTCTTCTTGTTTATCAAAATTTCATGAATTGAATTGTTAAATCAACCATATAACTCATATATAATCATGCTATATCACATATTAGTCATAACTTCATGCTTACACCAATCTCTTTGATGATTTAAGAACTATTTTCAAAATAACTTCATAATAAAACACTATGAACATGATTTCTCCATGTTAATCATATCTTTGTGAATTAAAGCACTTAAACAACTATAAAAATTATATGTAAACATATATATATATATATATATATATATATAAATATATATGTACACATCCCATACATATATCAAAATCAAGAACTTTCACAAAGAGATTTTTACAGAGAATTCTAAAACTATGAAATTATAGAAGAACATGATTACAACTTATGGAGTTCTAAGATTATACCATTTTCTAGTTTGAATTAGGAGAAGAGATGGAGATGATGAAAGCTCTCCTCTTGTTTTCTCAAGGTTTCCCTTCTTCTTCTACTTTCTCTTCTTCTTTTTTGATAATTCTCTCTAACCCTTCTCTTGTTTTCTTTCTATGTCTCTAACTCTAAACTAATGTACTAACTCTTTAATCTTAACGTATATTGTATATACATATGATATATAACTTATACAATATAATTACTCTATAATAATTATCATAAATATAATTAATCACATAAGTTACAAGTTTTGAATTTGAAAAGCCCTAAGGCTTGTTTGGCCAAAACAACAATATATTAAAAACTACTTTTTGAGCTTAAGGCCTTGTTTGGAAAAATAAGATTAAATAAGTACAAGGGTCTAGTTTGGTAAAATCAATTTAAAACCCTTTTCATTATTTTAATAAATCCTTAATCCATAGATTTAATACTGCACTTATTTAATTAAATTACCACATTTAATTCAATTAAATAAAAGCAAACATTCCTTAATTAATTAAAATTGCACATAATACCAAATTGTTCCAAAATTGTAATTCCTTTATTAAACATAATACATGTAACAAATTATTATCAACACTTAGCACATAATATTAAATCTAATTCAATTATTCTTAATTAAACTAGAATTATTCTACACCATTACTAATATATCAATTTAATTAAATATTACTCTTAATTAAATCAGTTCACCAAATCACATAATTTATTTATTTAACTCAATAAATAAATCACATAAAATATCTATTCACTCAATAAATATTACAGTTTAATATATAAAATCCCAATCGTTACAATCTTCCATCCTTAAAAGGATTCTGTCCCCAGAATCACAACATAAAAAAAATCTCATAAAAATTCTCAAAATTCTCATATGTTACATTCTTCTTCCCATAAAAGGATTCTGTCCCCAGAATCGTCATATAAGGGGTTAAACAAAATTAAGCAAATAATTGCGGATAATATTTCATCATAACATCTTCGAGTTCCCACGTGGCTTCTTCAGCACTGTGGTTTCTCCAGATTATCTTAACAGAAGGTATCACTTTATTCCTAAGCACTTGTTCCTTTCTGTCAACTATTTGAACAGGAACCTCTTCATAAGTTAAGTCTTTATCAAATTGCAAAGGCTCGTATGCTATTACATTTTTATAGTCGTGTTTGTAAGGTCGTAACATGAAAATGTGAAAGACGTTATGTATATTCTCGAGCTTCGGAGGTAATGCTACCTCGTAAGCAAACCTCGCCCACCTTTCGTAGTACCTCGAAAGGTCCAATAAATCGGGGACTCATCTTCCCCTTCTTGCCGAATCGAATCTTCCCCTTCTAGGGAGATACTTTCAGAAAAACGAAGCTCCCTGGTAAGAATTCTCGGTTCTATCGATGTTGATCGGCATATTTCTTTTGTCTATCTTGAGCAACAACCAATCTTGTTCTGATCAGCTTCACAATTTTAACAGTTTGTTATACCAATTTCGGTCCCATCAGTTGACGTTCACCGACTTCATTCTAGCACAATGGAGTTCTGCATTTCCTGCCGTGTAACGCTACGTAAGGTGGCCTGCCGATTCTCGCATGGTAACTGTTGTTGTAGGCAAACTCCACCAACGATAGATGATCATCTCAGCTTCCCTTGAAATCCATCACGTAAGCTCTCAGCATATCCTCAAGTTTCTGAATCGTTCTCTCACTCTGGACGTCAGTCTGAGGATGGTATACTGTACTCATTCGCAATTGCGTTCCCAGACACTCCTGCAACCTCTTCCAAAAATTCGACGTGAATCGCGAATCTCTGTAGGACACAGTTGACACCGGAACACCATGTCGAGAAATAATTTCCTTAACGTACAACTTCGCCAATTGTTCTAAGTTGTACTTAACCCTGATTGGTAGAATGTGGACTGACTTCGTCAGTCGATCCATAATGACCCATATGGCATCGAAACCCTTTTAAGTCACTGGAAGACCAACCACGAAATCCATCGTGATATGCTCCCACTTCCATTCTAAAATTTCCAATGGTTGTAGCAATCCACTAGGTCTCTGGTGTTCTACCTTGACTTTCTGGCAAGTTAGATATTTTGCAACACATTCAGCAACATACCTTTTCATATTTGGCCACCAGAAATGGTGCCTAAGATCCTGGTACATCTTCGTACTCCCAGGTGAATTGAATATTTTGAACTGTGAGCTTCGCTCAAAATCTCCTCCTTAACTTCTGGTACTGGCGGTACCCAGATTCTACCTTCAAATCTTAGCAGTCCCTCACTGTCGATCTTGAACTTGCACTCTTCGCCATCCGCTATTTTTTTCTGAATCTTTTTGCGTTCTTCATCGTGAAGTTGTGCTTCTTTCACCTTGTCTACTAGAGTAGAACCAGTAGTTATTTGAAATAACTTCTCATCTGATTCCTTTGGAAACTTCACTTCCAGCTCTAATCTAGCCATCTGATCTATCAACTGGTCCTGATCAGTTAACATATTCAGCCTCTCCCGACCTTTCCCGCTCAAAGCGTCGGCGACAACCTTAGCTTAACTCGGATGGTAAAGTATTTCATAGTCGTAGTCTTTGATCAGTTCTAACCATCTCCTTTAGCGCATGTTCAAATCCTTCTAGGTAAAGATATACTTCAAACTCTTGTGATCTGTGTATATTTCACACTTCTCTCGATATAAGTAGTGTCTCTAAATCTTTAGAGCAAACACTACTGCCGCCAATTCTAAGTCATGAGTCGGATACCCTTTCTCGTAATCCTTTAGCTGACGTGATGCATAAGCAATGACCTTGCCGCTCTGCAGCCTAAACACTTATGTGAGGCATCACTATATACCACGAAATTTCTTGTACTATCTGGCAAAGACAATACTAGGCGCAGTACTCAACCTCTTCTTCAACTCCTGAAAACTTTCCTCACACTTTTTCGTCCAAACAAACTTAACTGTTTTACTAGTCAAATTCATCAACGGAGTTGCGATCTTGGAAAAATCTTGAATAAATCTCCGATAATAACCTGCCAATCCCAAGAAATAACTCACCTCGAACGGCGTTTTCGAATGATCCCAATTCATTACAGCTTCAACCTTTGACGGATCTACCGAAATCCCATCCTTGTTGATTACGTGGCCAAGAAATTATACACGTTCCAACCAGAATTCGCACTTCGAGAATTTCGCATAAAGCTTCTCTCGTCTCAGCGATTCTAAAGTTTGCCTTAAGTGTTCAGCGTGTTCCTTCTCGGTCTTGGAATAACCAGAATATCATCTATAAACACCACTACAAACTTATCTAAGAATGGCTTAAACACCCTGTTCATTAGGTCCATAACTGCAGCTGGGGCATTCATTAGACCAAATGACATCACCAAGAACTCGTAATGACCATACCAAGTCCTAAAAGCCGTTTTCGGTATATCTTCCTTTCTGACCTTCAATTGATGATACCCTTTTCTCTAATCGATTTTCGAGAAGTATTTAGCACCCTTCAGTTGGTCGAACAAGTCATCGATCCTAGGTAAGGGATACCTATTCTTGATTGTAACTTTGTTCAACTCTCTATAGTCAATGCAAAGACGCATCAATACATCCTTCTTCTTCACAAACAACACTGGCGCTCCCCACGGCGAAACTCTAGGTTGAATATACTTCTTATCTAACAATTCTTGAAGTTGAACCATCAGTTCCTTCATCTCGACTGGAGCCATTCGGTACGGAGCCTTTGAAATTGGAGCAGTTCCCGGCGCTAAGTCGATCACGAACTCTATCTCCCTATCAGGCGGAAGTCCTGTCAAGTCACTCGGAAACACGTCCACAAACTCCTTAACCACCGATATCTCCTCTACCTTCGGGCTTTCCTTAGGCGTATCTACTATGTAAGCTAGATATCCTACCCAACCTTGCGTTAAAAGTTTCTTGGCTTGCATCACCGTCAGACAACTCGCTTGTCTAGGCGATTTACTACCATAAAACACTACTTTCAACGGAGTCGTAAGGTTTACCGACTTCTTCTGACAGTCGATTATCGCCCCATGGTTGAACAACCAGTCCATACCCAATATGACATCGAATTCCCCAAGTTTTATCGGAATCAAATCTACCCTCAGCTCCTGACCCTTAATGTCCAATCTACAGTTCTTGTATACTAACCTAACAGGAATGACTTCCCTATTCATAATTTCTATGTTCAAGGGGTAAGCTAACTCCTCTACAGGTAAGTCTAGGGTTTTAGCAAAATCATCAGATATGAATGAACAAGTAGCACCCGAATCAAATAATATATATGCATTTATACTATTGATCGGAATAATACCTGCCACCACATCCTTTGATTGCACGGCATCCAGCACCGTTATGTTGAATGTGCGGGCAGTGGGTCGAACGACTTGCAGTGGCGACGGTCTAGCAATAGTCAAAGTACTGCTGCTGCCATTTCCTCCATTCCCTATTGACCCTACCGCTGGCTTCTTAGGACAGTTATAAGCCATGTGATCCTTGGATCCACATGTATAGCAAGCTCCCTTCTTCTGGTTTGGGCAATTTGGCGCGATGTGGCCTTCCTGACCACATTTGTAGCACACCCGTTTCCCTTTCATGCACACTCTAGTGTAAGTATTCCCGCATGTAGCACATACTTCAAGCTTCCTCTTCTGTTGGCCTCCCTGCTGACTCCCAGCAGAGGCATTGTCGTTCCACTTCCTTGTCTGATGGATAGCCCCGTATTGGTCCGATTAGATGACACAATTAACACTGCAAGTATACGCGGCCAACGAGTAATAAAGAGTGAGTAAAGATATCGTTCCCATGAGGAATTAATAGATAAAGGGTCGCTAAAACACTAGCACATAATCATCTCAGTCTTATTTAAACAGATGGTAAAGAGAATGAATTAAAACTAAGTTAAACTAGGCAAGCAATTAAACTTAAACTAATTAATTCTAGAGTTAAAATCAGATAATGAAGATAAGAGATTCCAATTTTCCCTAATGATTCGTCTAAGTCGACACACTTCCAATTAGGTCAAATTAATCATTACAGTTGTTAACCGAGAACACGAAGGTAAGAGAAGGCCATCTTTCAATGCACCTAATCCATATCACGTGCAATCCACAGATGATAGAACGCACGTGAACACCCACATTATCTAAACCCCTATATTTCTATGGTGTTTACAAATAAATAGGGTTTAAGGTCAAGTCCTCTATTGACTACGAGCGGCACTTCGGTATATGTCTATCCTAAGCACAAATCATACGTCCAACGCCATGTGAATGTACAATCGCCCGCTACTACGATTAGATCTAAACCCACACTTTGTCTTTCAATCCCATGTGAGTTATCACAGTAATTGATCATGACTCAATTAAGCAATGAAAGCATACATCGCAATAGACAAACACATAGTAATCAAATAAGACCATCATGGAAGGAATATCAACTTAAACTACTCATTAGGTTCCATTGAAACCTCAAAATATGATTTAAGTCATAGACAACTCGAATATATTATCCACAAGTAGATTATATATTAGCCAAATACAAATTAAATACAAGGAGAGTGAAGAGATAGAAATTTGCAAATCTTTGTTCTTTCTCCAAGTGTGGATCTTCAATGTCAATCTCTTGCTTCAATCTTCTTCTCTAATCTAACCCTAGAATCTAACTAACTAACTAAACTAGCACTAATCTACTCTCTAATCTACTCCTAATCTAGACTAAATAAGATGTAAAGGAAGAAAAGAGAGGAACTAGGGCTTAGGGCCAATATATGATGCCCTTTCTTGCCACAAACGAGCCCCCTTATATCCCAATCAAAAGCCAAGTCCCGTTCAATTAAAAAGTCAAGTCTGGCACAGCTGAAGATTGGCGCGGCCGAGCCCAAAAATTCCCTACAATCCGCCAAGCATTTTATGCAGCAGAGTCCTCTGGTAAAACAACCATAACTTTTGATCCGGGAGGGGTTACGAGGCGTGCCACCTGTCAAATCGAAGCTATCGAAGAGCTCTACAACTTTCATTCTTTGATCATTGAGAAATAATGGATGGATGAAGGCTGAAATTCAGCTCCAAGTGACAGCTGTGCATGAAAACTCAAAACCATGAGGTTTGACGTCCGTTGGTATACGGGGCATAACTCTCGCCTCCGAACTCCGATTTAGATGATTCAAGTTGTTCTGGAAAGCTTATAAGATGCTCTACAATATGAACCAAGTTCCAATCCAAGAACATAAAATGAACATGAACCACCCAAACGATGTCCGAATTGCACTTCCTTCCCATTTTTGCTTCAAAGGCCATTCTTGCTCCTTTTGGCCTCTAGACTCGTGGCATCACCTTCATTGCTTCTTCACCCAAGCTATCTTTATGCTTTAAGCCCATTTAAGTGCTTTGCCCCATTTAAGCGTTCTTTTGCCCTTTTAAGCTCAATTTGCACCTGGAGAGTTTCTATACCTGAAAATCTTAAAACAAAGTAAAAACACATAAAATGCACAACGATACTTGAGTTTAAGCAACATAATGGGTTGGTTACTATCCGAATAAGTGGTTATAAAAGCCACTTATCAAATACCCCCAAACTTAAACATTACTTGCCCTCGAGCAACCAAAACAAAACTAAACAAAAGATGCAATGCAGTATCTACAATGTATGCAACCTACGCTATCATGAATGCAAATCCAGGTTCCAGTCAGTATTGAACCAAAGCAATGCCTCAGAAAATCACAAGATAATCAAACAGAAAAACTACCCAAGATAAGATTATAACGCATATTCTTGCAAATCCAAAACTGTCAGCACTGATGTATTATGCATTGTGTGCCTAGCAACCATTAAACATGCATTCAGATAAATAATTTACATACTATACTTCTTAGGGGAAAAACAAGCTTTAACTTATGAAAAATAGTCAATCATATAAGTTCTAACCAAGGCTATGTATTACTTAAGCTAAGAGTCAACAGGGGGTTTTCATTAAGCTCTTATTACTCACGAGCGCGCATTCGCACTTTCCCGTGTACATATTCGACTATGCAATGCCTAGTTCTCTTAGGCTTTTCAATGATATCCATGTTGTGAGCTTTCGACCAACGACTCCCAGACCAGAAGGCCTTAGGGCGCTGGGTGTAGAGACACCCCTAGGGCTTACTTGCTCGAATATCAAAGGCCACAGAACTCGACGTAGCCAAAGTGTTTATTCTATTTTTTCTTTTTTTCTTAATCTTTTCTTTTGTTTTCTTTTTCTTTTTCTTTTTCTGCAAGGGAGTGCGTCTTGCGCTCCATCTCCCCGCATAAATCATGCATGCCCCCTGTTTCCCCCAAACTTAAGCTTTTAACACTCTAGTTATTATTATATGCGAACTGAAACTCTTTTATTAAAACATAGTTTTTCCACCAGAAGATAAATATGTAAACATTTAAACTTAGCATATCATGGTGTTTACTCTATCGTGCTTACTGGTTACACAGTATCTGACAGGTAAAGATTTACATATATAACCATGAAATCAGGCTTAAGTCTCAAATCAATTCAACAATAAAGTGATTTCAGTTTCTTCACAGGCAACATACATAACTAACCAACTAGAAACTGGATTCATGCAGTATGCTCTAACACAGAATGCAAAAACAAAAGAAAAATTTTAAAATTTTCACAAAGTTTAACTATTTACAACCTACATGCACTAAATAAACAAACACAATATGCAATATGAATGCAACTACCCTATATGCAAAATAAAGCCAATACCCCCAAACTTAAACTATTCAATGTCCTCATTGAAGGTAAAGGTAAAAAGAAACTCCCCTATTGGGCTTCTAATGCTGCATGAAATGAAATGGCGCCTTCTCAGAAGTTTCCCCGCCTCTCTCTGCTCTGGCAAAATAAACCCCGCTCAGCACTGTACTCAACGAACCAACCTAACTCCATATCAATCTTGCTCTGCTAGAGATCCCACACTCAATATCTCAATTGATCAGGTTGAGAGGATGAGGTGGATGAGAATTGGTACTTTGGATTAAGGAGGTAGGAGGTTTTCAAAACTAAGGCTTGTTGTGGGGGGAATTGCATAAAATGGAAGAGATGGGGGATTGCACTAAGGAACTGAGGGTTTGGGATTATAGGGACTGAGGCTTGGGGGCCGCTAATAATTGACATGAAGTGGTACCCCCCAAAATCTGCAGGATTTTTCCCAAGACAGGCCCAGTCTGTGAGTGGCGCGGTCGCGCGGCATGCCAGATCCTGTTTTCTGCAGAATTTTTCTAGGCACAGAGGCTATGGCATTTGAACTTTGCTCCCAAGTAGCTTTTAACCTGAAATATGCAGACAAGACTTATTAAGCCCTATTAAACCATCAAAAGCTAATACTTAATATTTACATCAAGAGAATTAAACATGGAAAGATATATGCATTCAAATTCCCAAAAAATTCTCTAAGTGCATATACGCAATGTGCAAGTGTATCAAAAGTATGCTATAAGCTTCATGGTCCCAAAAAGATATGCACTAATGCCTAAGTTCAAAAATATAGGCAATGAACTCCTAATTCCTACAGTATGCAAAAATTTAAACTAAATATTAAGTAATAAGAATTAAACGAGGGGGAGGGAAATGTGATAGAAAGCATGTAAATGGAGAATTAAACAAAGAGATAGAGAGAGGGATGATGGGAAGTAGGTAATGGAGAATTAAACAAATAGAGAGAGAAATGATGGGGTGCCTCCCATCTAGCGCTTGATTTATAGTCCTCTAGCTCGACTGTGTCTGCCCACTGCTACCCAACTCCCCGACGATACTGGAGAACCCCTCCATCCATCAGAATAGCTGTGTGACTTTGGCGGCTTCCCAGTAGGAGTGGATGCAGATTTAAACTACCTAGCATTGGATAGGTAAAAGAATTCCCTGTCCTGAAGGTTAGGGGGGTAGGCAATGGTTACGTTGTGTATGTGAAATGATTGGGGCATGGAGGCATAGAACACACAACGGACTCTTCTTGTATTCTATTTTCTTCTGACGACCATGGTGTCAAGACTACGGAATCTCTCGTGTCATCGAGACCCATCTCTGTGATGTGGCTACCAAGTGGGCAAGGGGTGTGCAAACTTCGCTGGTTTTTTCCACTTAAGCTGAGGAGGCTCTTGGGGTATTATCACTATCGGCTCACTTTCCACATCCCCAAACGACTCCTCTGTATCCATTGCCTTGTGCTCGTCCAGCTGAAATCGCACTTCGAATTCTCCATCAGTCTTTGCATCCATCCCATAGCACCAATCCTTCTGAGGGTCATAACTTACGGCTTCTGTCATTGGAGGCACAAAATCTTGCACTGTTGTCTCTTTTTCATATACCTTCTCCTTCCTTAATGCCGTGCTAATCTGCTCCACCCAAATCTGAAGATCCTCAATCGATTGCTCTTGCTCAATCAAGGTCTCCTGTGTTGATGCTAATGAGTTCCCCCACAAACTATCCAATCCTACCTTTTCTATTTCAGCCACGGGATCCATGTACTGAGTCTCACTGGTAGAAGCATGGTTGATTGGGGCCATCTGATATTGAAAATTTTGGCTCAATTCTTCTGGGCTCCCAAACAACTCCTCTTGGTTTTCTGAGCTTGCATACATGAATTCCATTGAAGACTGCTCTCGTTGTAAACACGGGGGTTGATATGTGGGTTTGGGTGCATAAATTGGACTTGGCTCACATTGTTCTTGATAGCTCACAGTATGGGTCTGCCCTTGCTCATCCTCTATCATTAAGGCCCTACTAATTTGCTCTGCCCAGTTCTGGATATTCTTGACTGACTTCTGTTGCTCAATCAAGATGTCCTTCAGTGATATGTCACCTCCTTCCTCCAAGCTTGCATTTTCTGTGTCACCCTCAAAATTGTGTTGAGGCTCATAAACTGGAGTCTGGAATGTGCATTCTGGGGAGTAAACGGGATTTGGATCCCAATATTGGTCTTGATAATAGTCTGATGAAGGGTCTAGGTGATACCCCCAGTCTTGCTGATAGTCGGGATAAGGTTCACTGAAGGAATAACCACCCCCATACTGCTCCTGTCCATAACTGATAGGCTCCTGATGGCTCGCGTAGCTCCCAGCATCGTAGTCATTGGTCACTGCCGTCTCTCTATTTTGCTGAGCTGAGACAGTATCCAGCTTCCTCGAGAGAACCTCTAGCTGTGCTGAAAGTGTTGCAATTGGGTTGACGCCATCAGTGTATGCTTCCTTGGTTGCTCTTGCCTTGTACCATTCCATGGATAGAAATTTAAGTCCATTGTACCTGAAAAGAGAATATGAGAAGAGAATTAAACAAAAATAAAAATAAAATGTTTAAAGTAAGACTAATTTGATTTAAACTAATGTTGGCAAACAGTTATCCAAATAATTCCCCGGCAACGGCGCCAAAAACTTGTTGGTCCGATTAGATGATACAATTAACGCGCAAGTATACGTGGCCAACGAGTAATAAAGAGTGAGTAAAGATATCGTTCCCATGAGGAATTAATAGATAAAGGGTCGCTAAAACACTAGCACATAATCATCTCAGTCTTATTTAAACAGATGGTAAAGAGAATGAATTAAAACTAAGTTAAACTAGGCAAGCAATTAAACTTAAACTAATTAATTCTAGAGTTAAAATCAGATAATGAAGATAAGAGATTCCAATTTCCCCTAATGATTCGTCTAAGTCGACACACTTCCAATTAGGTCAAATTAATCATTACAGTTGTTAGCCGAGAACACGAAGGTAAGAGAAGGCCATCTTTCGATACACCTAATCCATATCACGTGCAATCCACAGATGATAGAACGCAAGTGAACACCCACATTATCTAAACCCCTATATTTCTATGGTGTTTACAAATAAATAGGGTTTAAGGTCAAGTCCTCTATTGACTACGAGCGGCGCTTCGGTATATGTCTATCCTAAGCACAAATCATACGTCCAACGCCATGTGAATGTACAATCGCCCGCTACTACGATTAGATCTAAACCCACACTTTGTCTTTCAATCCCATGTGAGTTATCACAGTAATTGATCATGACTCAATTAAGCAATGAAAGCATACATCGCAATAGACAAACACATAGTAATCAAATAAGACCATCATGGAAGGAATATCAACTTAAACTACTCATTAGGTTCCATTAAAACCTCAAAATATGATTTATGTCATAGACAACTCGAATATATTATCCACAAGTAGATTATATATTATCCAAATACAAATTAAATACAAGGAGAGTGAAGAGATAGAAATTTGCAAATCTTTGTTCTTTCTCCAAGTGTGGATCTTCAATGTCAATCTCTTGCTTCAATCTTCTTCTCTAATCTAACCCTAGAATCTAACTAACTAACTAAACTAGCACTAATCTACTCTCTAATCTAGACTAAATAAGATGTAAAGGAGGAAAAGAGACGAACTAGGGCTTAGGGCCAATATATGATGCCCTTTCTTGCCACAAACGAGCCCCCTTATATCCCAATCAAAAGCCAAGCCCCATTTAATTAAAAAGTCTAGTCTGGCACAGCTGAAGATTGGCACGGCCGCGCCCAAAAATACCCTACAATCCGCGCGCCCGCGTCAAGCATTTTATGCTGCAGAGTCCTCTGGTAAAACCACCATAACGTTTGATCCGGGAGGAGTTACGAGGCGTGCCACCTGTCAAATCGAAGCTATCGAAGAGCTCTACAACTTTTATTCTTTGAGAGTTGAGAAATAATGGATGGATGAAGGCTAAAATTCAGCTCCAAGTGACAGCTGTGCATGAAAACTCAAAACCGTGAGGTTTGACGTCCGTTGGTATACGGGGCATAAATCTCGCCTCCGAACTCCGATTTAGATTATTCAAGTTGTTCCGGAAAGCTTATAAGATGCTCTACAATATGAACCAAGTTCCAATCCAAGAACATGAAATGAACATGAACCACCCAAACGATGTCCGAATTGCACTTCCTTCCCATTTTTGCTTCAAAGGCCATTCTTGCTCCTTTTGGCCTCTAGACTCGTGGCATCACCTTCATTGCTTCCTCACCCATGCTATCTTTATGCTTTAAGCCCATTTCAGTGATTTGCCCCATTTAAGCGTTATTTTGCCCTTTTAAGCTCAATTTGCACCTAGAGAATTTCTAAACCTGAAAATCTCAAAACAAAGTAAAAACACATAAAACGCACAACGATACTTGAGTTTAAGCAACAGAATGAGTTGGTTACTATCCGAATAAGTGGTTATAAAAGCCACTTATCACCCCGCTATCACCAGCCTTATTTTCCGTCTCAATCTTCTTCTTCTTGTCTTGGTTGAATTTAGTCATGGCTTCGCTCCCTCCTTCAGCTAGAATTGCCTTTTTCAGCACAGCTGCAAACGTGTTCAGCTAGAATATAGAGACCTTGCTATAGAGCCAGGGTTTCAGTCCCCGCTCAAACCTCCTCGCCTTCCTAGCGTCCGTGCTGACCTGATATGTAGTGAACCTGGCCAACTCGTAAAACTTTGCGGCGTATTCCGACACTGTCATCCCCCCTGCTTAAGCTCTAAGAATTGGACCTCCATATGGTCCTGCGAACTCACATGGAAGTATATTTCAAAGAATATCTCTTTGAAACGTACCCACGGTATGACTCCTTCACCTTCTCTGGTCTTATTAGCCTTCCACCAGAAGCTAGCATCTGACTTGAACATGAAAGTCCCGAATGCCATTTTTTGGTCTTCACCGACCTTAGCCACGTCAAAGACCTTCTCTATTTCCATAACCCACGTCTGTGCATCTTTTGGGTTTATCGATCCCTTGAATTCAGGTGGCTTTACTGCCTTGAATTCCTTAAATGTAGTACCCTGCACTTGCAGTCGATTCACCATCGCTCCTGTCAGTAGGTTCACTAACTGCTGAATCGAGTTAAGGTTTGTTCCATCGTTATTATTGTTGTTGTTCGTCGAACCCTCGGGGTTTTGACGCGTTGGTCTTCTTCTAGGAGGCATTTTCTGTTAAGAAAATATTATTATTAGCTCCTTTATTCAATTCTTAAGTATTTGAGTTCAACTTTAAACATTTAAATAACTCAATTCATATATGAACACATAGCACATCAATAAACTTCTTTTATTCATTACTCGAAATTTTAAAAACATAAGATAGATATCATTCCTGTAATTTACATCATCTTTCTTGAACTGGAACAAGTTACAGGACTACATCATCACTTTATCCCATCATTATCTCAAATTATGGGATTTACATTTATTTAAATACATAAAGAAACACATAATTTAAAATCTCTAATGTCTAGGCATATTAAGACGTCGCACAACCTCTCTACGTTCTTCCTCCATCACCCGAAATGCTGTCCTTCGGTCCACCACATACCATGGTAAACCTTGGAACTGAGCTGGGTAATAAAAGATGCAGTCCTGGGCCCTATCTATAGCTATATGGAAAGCGTATTCTGTTTCCCTTAGCTTGGATGTCTTAGTTTCCACCTTGTTCTCAGATCGATCGGCTCGTTGAGTAGCCCTCAAGCTTGTTTCCTCAGCTCTGGCACGCTTTGTCGACTCCTCTTGGATGTCTTGCTCAGCTTTGCTAGCTCAGCTTGAGCCTCATCTTGATCATTCTCTACGTGTATTAGGTTCCACTATGCTTCTCCTAGGTCACTAGCCATATCCTCTGTAGTCTCGTCCCGTTGCTGGATGGTTTCCTCGAGCTCTCCGACTCAACTAACAAGCTCCACATTATTGTCGTAAACTGCCTCGTACATCTCAGCACTAACAGAGTGAGGTGGAAATTCCTCTTCAGGATCATCTTCCTCCTCTTCAGACTCGTCCTCGTCCTCTTCCTCTGGAATAGGTGTCAGCTCACGCTCCGGATCAGCTACGGTGATCACTGGAGATGGCTCTCTCCTAACCAGCTGCTCCAAGACAACCTGGATGTCTCGGGGCTCCTCCTCTATAGGCACCTGAGGTATATTCTCTCTAGTCTAACTGGGTTCTCCAACGTTCGTCTTCCTGACAAAAGAATTTTAAAGTTTATTATTACGTGATATCGAATCGTCACTCTTTGAATACCTAAACGTAAACACATAGTACATAAGATAGTTTATTATCTTCACCTATCACCACTATCTTTTCGATCTTACTATTAGGCTACTACCTAAGGTTTCTCCCCCCACCTAAGGTTCATAACCTACTGCTCTAATACCAACCTGTGACGCCCCCAAATTCGGGTACGTCGTTTCTACAAGATTTGGTGTTCACTTTCTAAATAAATCATACATCTACCCAATAATAAAGAATTACAAAGTAAATTACAACCTTCAAAAATACTTAAATAGAATCTTCCTTGACAAATGATTACAACTGGTCCAAATACAATCCCAGGGTTAACTAAACCTTAACATCAATCAAACAAATGCGAAAATATAAAACATTGTCAACTAAGACTTATTACAAAAGAAACTTGAAACCACAAGCCTTCACTTGCTCATCTTTCCTTTTCCTTTGCTTGTTGTCGGTATGTCAACATTCTTGGTCTCAACTGCAAGGGGTGGTAAAACATGCAAGAGTGAGCAAACAAAAGCTCACTTGAAATGCAACGGTGATATGATATAAGTGAAAAGTTTCGAAAGAGTTTGAATAACTTTACATTCATCAAAATAAAAAATTGAATAATAATTCTTCCATCATCTTTAAAGTTTGAGTATAGACTTTATCTGAGGGTCATACGACCTTGAACTATGTCCTAGGTTATAAATATTTCTATTCAAACCTTTAACAGTCATTAAGACTATGGACCTTCAACTCGTACTCAAGGAGATCAGCCCTTCGTACCATGTATTGTGCACAAACATTTAACGCTTTCGCATAAATATCCCCTAATAACTAGGGTTGTTTATTCTCAGTAATTGAATACAAGTCCGCACCATAGAAAGTTTGGTTTGGATAGGTAGAAGAACTTTGGAGTTTCAACTATCATCAACTAAGAGTAGTTAAATCGACTCACAGTACTTTAATAGTTCAATAACATAAGAATCATGAACCAATTGTAAGATATGACAATAAACTACATAATAAGTAGGCATGCTTTAGAGATAACTTAAAGCAACTGAAAGAATAAGTAGATCTTGCTTAAACAATTAAGCCAAGATCACAACACTATGACAATACTTGCATTATGAACATTGGAATACGATATAACTTGTACAATACATAACAAGTTAAGAATCAGAAAAAAAACTTGCATGACATCTTGAGCAAGGGTTAGAGAACTTGCACAATAAAAAGATGCATTGATAAAGCTTGCATAGCGTACAAGAATAATTTAGAAAACTTGCACAATATAAATAACAAGTTTAGAGATAGAAAACTTGCCTCAAGCGCAAGCTACACTTTAATAACTATAATCACTTCCACAATTACCCTACACATATACGTTACGTTCAAAACATCTATTAGTATCCAACTACAACATTTAAACCATTGAACTTCATACTCAAGTCCAACTCACAATGTAATTTACCACATTGGTTGCTAACTAGTCAAATACGTGAGTCTATACTCACGACATACATTCATAAGCTTATAACGCATTAAATCGTGTTGTGTACCTTATGAAAGTAACACACCCACACACATGTAACACATTCATATACAACTTCAATCTATCTTAAACACATCAAAAACATGTTATCTTATTACTTATTTCACTTATCAAGTCATAGAAATAGGTTAGCTAAATAAACGGGGCATGAAAACTCAACAAGCAAAAACCAACATTCCCAAACAGCAAGGATCCCCGCTGGGGCGGGTCCTTAAGTCATAAAAGCCCCACTGGGGTGGGTCCTCCCTCTGGCACAAGTGCTGGTTCGCGAACTTGGAGAGAAATAAGCCAATTTAGCTTATTTCTTCACACCGAATTCGATTTTTCTCAACATGATAAATATGAAACTTGATGCAAACAATATTTTAAACTCTTTAACATGATCATAACATATAAAATCCATACATCACATAATCAAAACCATAATTTCATGATTTTCGAAGAAAACTACAAGATTAAGCGTTCTTAACGAAAATTGCTACTACGAATTTATTTTTTAATCAATTCAAGTAATTCCAATTGTAATAACTTCTATTCTTAACATACTAACATAATTCATTATCAATTTAAATAATAACCCACAATCAAATATCAATTTGATAGTTTCAAAGCCATTTTTCAAAGATAAATTTATAGAAAATTACTATGAACACAATTTTTCTTGTTTATCAAAATTTCATGAATTGAATTGTTAAAACAACCATATAACTCATATATAATCATGCTATATCACATATTACTCATAAATTCATTCTTACACCAATCTCTTTGATGATTTAAGAACTATTTTCAAAATAACTTCATAATAAAACACTATGAACATGATTTCTCCATGTTCATCCTATCTTTGTGGACTGAAACACTTACACAACTATAAAAATCATATGTAAACATATATATATATATATATATATATAAATAAATATATATGTACACATCCCATACATATATCAAAATCAAGAACTTTCACAAAGAGATTTTTACAGAGAATTCTAAAACTATGAAATTATAGAAGAACATGATTACAACTTATAGAGTTCTAAGATTATACCTTTTTCTAGTTTGAATTAGGAGAAGAGATGGAGATGATGAAAGCTCTCTTGTTTTCTCAAGGTTTTCCTTCTTCTTCTACTTTCTCTTCTTCTTTTTTGATAATTCTCTCTAACCCTTCTCTTGTTTTCTTTCTTTGTCTCTAACTCTAAACTAACGTACTAACTCTTTAATCTTAACGTATATTGTATATACATATGATATATAACTTATACAATATAAATACTCTATAATAATTATCATAAATACGATTAATCACATAAGTTACAAGTTTTGAATTTGAAAAGTTCTAAGGCTTGTTTGGCCAAAACAACATTATATTAAAAACTACTTTTTGAGCTTAAGGCCTTGTTTGGAAAAATAAGATTAAACAAGTACAAGGGCCTCGTTTGGTAAAACCAATTTAAAACTCTTTTCATTACTTTAATAAATCCTTAATCCATAGATTAAATACTACACTTATTTAATTAAATTACCACATTCCAATTCAATTAAATAAAAGCTAACATTCCTTAATTAATTAAAATTGCACATAATACCAAATTGTTCCACAATTGTAATTCCTTTATTAAACATAATACATGTAACAAATTATTATCAGCACTTAGCACATAACATTAAATCTAATTCAATTATTCTTAATTAAACTAGAATTATGCTACACCATTACTAACATATCAATTTAATTAAATATTACTCTTAATTAAACCAGTTCACAAAATCACATAATTTATTTATTTAACTCAATAAATAAATCACATAAAATATTTATTCACTCAATAAATATTATAATTTAATACATAAAATCTCAATCGTTATAGTAGGGCTACCTCATACGCAACTTCTTCGATTCTTTGCAGCACCTTAAAGGGTCTAATGAACCTCAGGCTCAATTTCCCCTTCTTACCAAATCTGATATTTCCCTTCCAGGAAGAAACTTCCAAGAATACAAAGCTACCCGATTCAAATTCTATGTTCTTGCGGTGTGGATCTGCATTTTTCTTCTGCCTATCCTGAGCAGCTACCAATCTTGTCCGGATCACCTTGACGATCTCGGCTGTCTGTTGTACCAGTTCTGGTCCTAGCAATTGTCTTTCGCGAACTTCATCCCAGTATAATGGTGTTCTGCACTTTATGTCGTACAACGCTTAGTAAGGTTGCATGCTAATACTTGCGTGGTAACTATTGTTATAACCGAATTCCACAAGCAGCAGGTGATCATCCCAATTTCCTTTGAAATCCATGATGTATGCTCTCAGCATATCTTCCAATGTCTGAATCGTTCTTTTGCACTGCCCGTCTGTCTGAGGGTGGTATGTCGTACTCATTCTTAATTGCGTTCCCATGCATTTCTATAGTCGCTTCTAGAAGTTTGATGTGAATCGCGGAACTCGATCGAAAATAATCGACACTGGAACTTCGTGCCTTCAAACAATCTCCTTCACATATAGCTTCGCCAACTGATCTAAGTTGAATCTGATCTTGATCGGTAGGAAGTGTGCTGATTTCGTCAGTCGATCAAAGATAACCCATACTACATCGTAGCCTCTCTGAGTTATCGGAAGGCCAACTATAAAATCTATAGTAATGTGCTCCCATTTCTATCCCGGGATCTATAGTGGTTGTAGCAACCCACTCGGCCTCTAATGTTCTGCTTTCACTTTCTGACACATCAGGCACTTGGCAACACAATCGGAAACATCTCGTTTCATATTCGGCCACCAGAAATATTGTCGGAGATCTTGGTACATCTTGGTACTCCCGGGGTGAATCGAATACCTCAAAATATGAGCCTCACTCAAAATGTCCTCTTTAATCTTTGGCACTGACGGTATCCAAACTCTGCTCTTGAATATTACTAGTCCCTCACTGTCCACCTTGAATTTTAGTTCATTCCCTTCGGATATATTCTTCTTTATCTTTTAACATTCGTCGTCTTAAAGTTGTGCTTCCTTAACCTTATCCAGAAAAGTTGTACCAGCTCTTAGCTGGAACAGCTTCTCGTCAGACTCCATAGGATATCTTACCTCCAATTCCAGCTTCTCCATTGCTGAAATTAACTCTTCCTGGGCAGTCAACAACATTAATTTCTCTCGACCCTTTCTGCTTAAGACGTCGGTGACCACATTCGCTTTACCCGAATGGTATAAAATCTTTCAGTCATAGTCCTTTATCAATTCCAACCATCTTCTCTGGCGCATGTTCATATCCTTCTGTGTAAAAATATAATTCAGACTCTTGTGCTTTGTATATATTTCACACTTCTCTCCATAGAGATAGTGTCTCCAGATTTTCAAAGCAAATACTATCGCAGCCAATTCCAAGTCGTGGGTCGGATACCCCTTCTCATAATCCTTTAGTTGTCGTTGTTGTTGATGTTTTATATACTCGCAAGTGCACGAATCGAATACTTAGTATAGCATACAAGTGCGAGGTCGAACCCTAAGGACTTGACGAATGAATGTGTTTTTCTCATTCACTAATTCTAATTAATTCCTAATCTAGCTTAGAATTTTCGAGAGAATTTTTCTCTACTAGAAATACGAGAATAAAATAATCAATAATAAAATACTAGGGTGACGGATTCATATATTTGATATCATCTTCCTAATATTCATGCCCAATAAACTCTACTTTTTATCTCGCACTAGTTTGGTCTCTCGACTCTACTAAATGCATAAAATAAAATCAATTAAGTCCATTTATTTTATAAAATCAGATTGTTAATTCTTTCATAGCCAAACATATGTATAAAATCAAAACACTCATTATTTTCATCAAAACATAGTTTATATCCGCTTTTAATAAATTATAAACTGAATCTAATAAATAATAATGAGAATCCAACATTATTTTTTATCAATGAAAATAGGCATCCAGTAGAAAGAATTATTTTTAACGCGAAAGCACTAAATTGGTAGAATCAATTGGCATGAATATGTGCAATAGAATCAATCAATTATACTCATCCTCAACCCTAGAAAATAACCTAGCCTAACATGCTTGAAATTAAAACACAAAACAGAGTAAAATAATACATAATTACATAAACAGAATACTCACTTGAATGTAACAATTAATTGGAAAAGGAAATGAATTAAATTTTTACTGTACTGCTGGTTGTTCCTCCTTAATAAACTGTTGATTCCTTACTCCTTGGACACCAGAAAAAAAATGGAATCATAAAAACAAAATAGTGATCCTCTATTGTGTAAAAGGAGAAAAAGAAAGGAAAAAAAAATAAACTCCACTCCTCCCCCAAGTCAGCTGCTCCCGTCTCTCTCTTATTGAAATTCCAGGAAAGAAAAGGAGTCCTCCCCTTGGTCTCCTCCCCCTTACCTTTATAAGTGGCGGCTGCTCCTCTCTTTAAATTCCTCTTCATCTTTTTTCTTCTTTCTTTAGGGCGTCACTTAAAAGGATTGGGCTACTAAGCTTCTTTCAATAAGTTATTGGGCCTGACCCGTAGTTAAAAATAATTGGCTTATAAGCTATAAATTACTTCGTTCAAAAGTCCAATTTCTCCATTAAATTCCACACCTGAAAATCATTAAAAACACAACAATTGTAAAAAATATATGCTCTCCAAAATATAAATTAGCAGGATAGGATTTACTAATTTCTTGGCACATCAAATTCCCCCCAATTTATATTTTCCTGGTCCTCGAGCAAAGTAAAAACTAAGAAAATAAAACAAATAAAATCTTACATAAACCTAGGCCACTTTTGTAGGGAACACGATAGTATTTAGCGTATACTACAAGCCTTTAAACCTCTAGGTGTCCCTAGTAGGAGGAGTTTTGCCTCCTGATGGTTTACAGTGAATATACCAACAAAATTAATATGCAATGGTTCTTTTCTAAAATAGGTTTCCCCTTTCTTCACCAATGCAAATAACTCAACAAAGACATCAAAACACCCACATGGTAATATGACACACATGCAACATCAAAGTTCTAAAACTAGCAAGATTAATAAAAATATTTCATTCTTGCCAATCTCATTGTGAGTGTGTGAATTGACAACAACATAACATCATTGATATCAAAGTAAGCAAACTCTCAAACCCCATCCAAACTATGCTTTGACTCAACTCTTCACATGGCATACACTCAATAAATGAAACATTCATGAATAGGGTGTAAATGCTCTCATTACATGCGGGCTATAAAGAGTAAATGTATTCAAATTCAAATGCCACTCACATGTATATATGAAAAACACTATAAATGAAAGAACCAGAGTCTCATGAACAGATAAATCCCACTAGAAAGGTGAAATGCATAAATGGATCCCCTTTACTACTCTAACCTCTAAACCATATTATAAAGGATCATTAGGACTTTTTAGGGTTATGATGCAAGGCGCAAGGCAAGGGTTATGAAATGAAGGGGCATATAAGGAATTCAACGATCTAAGAAATATGTTGAGATATAAAATTATCACTTGGGCTTAATTCAACTTCATTTCAAATTTTTTCACATCTTTTTTCCATGCAATTTTTTATTTTCTTTGATCTTTAAAAGAGATTTCATCACTTTGTATTTTTTTCTTCTCTTTTTTTTTCATTCTTTCAAGCTCACTTTTCACTATTGCCCATACATAGAAACATTCTCAACACATCCATAGATAAAGGGTAGGCCATAAATATGGTTTACACTCCAAGTTGGAGTAGGCTAAGGATATCGGGCTACCAAAGAAAGGCTACATAAAAAGGCTTAAAATGATGACTAGCGGTACATATATAAAGGTGGGATTAAGCTCATATGTCAGCTATCAAAGATGGCCTAAGTCACTTCCTAAGGTCAAGAGTTCTTCAGTTCAAGCAGTATTAGGAATCCTTCAAAAGAATTTTTATTTCATGAATGTGCCCTTCTAGTGTTCAATCAAAGCAAAGAATAATGAGACTACTCAACACAATACACTTTTTTTAAAAAAACAATTCAGAGCTGATGTAAAAAACCCTCAAATAAGACGATTGGCTCAAATCTCACAAGTTTATTTAGTCTCCGAATTTATGTTTTCAGGAAATTCAAGTTGTACTCACCCATTCATATAATCATACAGTTGTTGTCTTGTGTGCTCAAATAAAATGAGGATTGAAGATCATCAATTTTTTTGTTAATAATGATAGTAGAAGAACTAAGCATGCACATGTAAAGCATTAAGACGAATGCGTCATCGTTATTGCATCAGCTAGATAAAGGAAAACTCAATATCAACTCAAGAACTATTGCATAAAAGATTATTATTATTTTTTTGATTTTTTGATTTTTTTTAAAGAATAAAATAATTTGCTCATATCCTAACAAAGTGGCATTTGTGAACTGCATGAAATAATAAGGCAAATAAAATCCCACCCCCTAACTTAAATCTTACATTATTCGCAATGTGTAAAGACAAGTAAATAAGTAAAGGAAAGATATCACCTGAATATGAATGTATGCCTCGTATGGACAGCTCAATAAATTCCAGATTTAAAGCTCAAATTAAAGAGATAATCCTGCACTTTTGTTAGAAATAGAACAAAGAAAAGCAAAAAATAGAAAATCCAAATATACAATAATATACATGAATCATGGCCTCAAAAAAATCAATCCCGATAAATGGGATCCTCTAAAAGCATAACTTCAACTTTTGGATTTTTTAACTCCAAAAATAGTTTTAAACGATGGCCATTCACTTTAACCACAATACCATCTTTGGGATTCTGAATCTCAATGGCCCCATGAGGATACACCTGCTGGACTATGAAAGGACCAGACCATTTAGACTTCAACTTCCCTGGGAATAGATGCAAACGAGTATTATATAGAAGGACTTTCTGGCCAGGGTGAAAGGATTTCCTAAGAATCTTTTGAATATGCACCCTTTTCATCATTTCCTTGTACGATTTTGCACAATCATAAGCATCTTTCCTTATCTCTTCTAGCTCGATAATTTGAAGCTTCCTATGATTACCTTCCTGGTCGACATCAAAATTCAGCTGTCTGACAGCCCAAAAAGCTCTATGTTCTAACTCAACAGGTAAATGACATGCCTTACCATACACTAAGTGGTAAGGAGACATTCCAATGGGAGTCTTGTACGCAGTACGGTATACCCACAAAGCATCTGTCAGTCGGATTGACTAATCCTTCCTGTTGGGATTTACCATCTTCTCTAAGATGTGCTTAATCTCTCTATTTAAAATTTCATCTTGCCCACTAGTTTGTGGGTGATACGCGGTTGACACTTTATGAATTACTCCATGCTTCTTCATTAGATCTTTAAATGGTCTATTGCAAAAGTATAACCCCCCATCACTAATGATAGCGCGGGGTGTACCAAATCGTGCAAGAATATATTCTCTTTTAAAAATTTAACCACCACTTTATGGTCATTTGCTCTGCATGCAATAGCCTCCACCCACTTTGACACATAGTCAACGGCTACCAAAATATAGAGATTGCCAAATGAGTTAGGAAAGGGTCCCATAAAATCTATCCCCCATATATCAAAGATCTCCACTATCAAAATGGGATTAAGGGGCATCATACTTCGTCGCGTGAGACTACCTAACTTTTGACATCTCTCACAAGCAACACAATAGGAATGTGCATCACAAAACAAGGAAGGCCAATAAAATCCGCATTGCAAAACTTTAGCAGCTGTCTTCTTTCCACTAAAATGGCCTCCACACGGCTGATCATGGCAAAAGGAGAGAATTTGCATTTGATCCTCCTCAGGGATACATCTCTTAATTACCTGATCAGGATAATACTTGAAGAGGTAGGGATCATCCCAGTAAAAGTGCTTCACTTCGGATAAGAATTTACATTTATCTTGCTTAGACCAATGATTTGGCATTTCATGTGTGAAAAGTTTTTTACCAATGTCCGCATACCAAGGTGATTGGGAAATATGCATAAGTTATTCATCAGGGAATGTCACAGCTATGGGCAAAGGATCATTTGAGAATTCTACTATGAGCCTAGATAGATGGTCTGCAACAACATTCTCAGCTCCTTTCTTATCTTTAATCTCCAAATCAAACTTTTGGAGCAATAAGACCCATCAAATAAGCCACGACTTAGCATCTTTCTTAGAAAGCAAGTATTTCAAAGCGACGTGATCTGAATAGACAATTAATTTAGATCTCAAGAGATAGGACCTAAACTTGTCTAGGGCAAATACGACTGCTAGCAACTCTTTCTCTGTGGTAGAGTAATGGAGCTGAGCATCGTTCAAAGTTCTGCTTGCATAGTAGATCACATGAGGGACTTTATCAATTCTCTGACCTAAAACTGGCCCAACTGCATAATCAGAGGCATCACACATGATCTCAAATAGAAGGTTCCAGTCAGGGGATCGGATAATAGGTGCAGAGGTCAGAGCATATTTCAACATCTCAAAGGCTTTTTGGCACGCTTCATTGAAGTCAAATGGGGCGTCTTTAGCAAATTGGTTTAGCAATCTTGCTAAAATCCGTGATAAAACGCCTGTAAAACCAGCATGGCCTAAAAATGAGCGAATCTCCTTAACCGTCCGCGGGGGTGGCAGGTTAGAGATTAACTCTACTGTAGCCTTATCTACTTCGATTCCCTCTTTAGAGATGATATGCCCAAGAACAATTCCCCTTTGTTCCATAAAATGGCATTTCTCCCAATTAAGCACTAGGTTTTTCTCTCTACACCTCTCTAAGACTAGAGCTAGGTGTTTCAAACATTCATCAAAAGAAGACCCAAACACAAAAAAATCATCCATGAAATCCTCCAAGAATCGCTATACCATGTCTGAGAATATGGAAATCATGCACCGCTGAAAAGTGGCAGGTGCATTGCATAGCCCAAAACACATGCGTCGGTAGGCGAAAGTACCAAAAGGGCACGTGAATGTTGTCTTCTCTTGATCAGATGGATGGACTAGAATTTGGTTATAACCGGAATAACCATCTAAAAAGTAATAATAAGCATGATCGGCTAACCTTTCCAACATTTGGTCAATGTAATGAAGGGGAAAGTGATCCTTTCTAGTCATTGAATTCAACTACCGGTAGTTAATACAAACACGACATCCCGTCTGAACACCAGATGGAACTAAGTCATTATGTTCATTGACTACCACTATAACCCCTAACTTCTTAGGAACTACTTATATAGGGCTCACCCACTTACTATCGGATATCGGGTATATAATACCCGCATCAAGAAGCTTGAGTACCTCAGCCCTAACTACTTCTTGCATCACTGGGTTCAGCCTTCTTTGTGGTTCACGGGAGGGTTTTACATTCTCCTCTAAGTGAATCTTATGCATAACAACCGACGGGATGATTCCTTTCAAATCTGCAATAGACCACCCAATAGCTTCCTTATGCTCATGAAGGACTTAAAGTAATTTTTTCTCTTGAGCATTAGCGAGATTAGAAGCTATGATAAATGGCAACGACTCTGCTGGACCTGGAAATGCATATTTCAAATTATCTGGCAAGGGCTTTAGGTCCAACTTCGGTGGTTCTTCAATGGAAAGAGGTCGGGGAGTTGATGAGAGATTGAGAGGCACTGGTTTTGGTTGGAAAAAATGTGTACCCATAACAGGCACTGAATCTAAAAATGCATTGACTTGCTCTATAGATTCATCAATATTGAAACACAACCAAAATGGGATAGGCAAGCTTCTAATGGGTCATCTTTACAAGTTTGCAAGAAAGATTCCTCTACTAGACTATCAATCAAATGGACTTGTCCAAAACATTATCATCAGCGTCTATCGAGGTCTTGCTAATGTCAATAACATTTAGCTCAACTGTGAGATTCCCAAAAGAAATTTTCATCACTCCATTTTTGCAATTGATGAGGGCGTTGGATGTAGCAAGAAATGGTCGCCCTAAAATCACAGGAATTTGGCCTCTTGTGTTCTGAACATGCTCAGTATCAAGGACAACAAAGTCCACATGGAAATAGAAAGTATCTACCTTGATCAGAACATCTTCAATGACACCCCTAGGAATTTTCATTGACCTATCAGCAAGTTGGATTATCATTAGTGTGGGCTTCAACTCTCTTAAATGCAACTGCACATACACAGAATATGGCAGTAAGTTGACACTAGCCCCCAAATCTACCAAAGCTCGCTCAATATGATGATCTCCTATCTTGCATGAGATTGTTGGACATCCAAGGTCCTTATACTTGACAGGGATCTTGCATTGAATAATGGAGCTTGCATGTTCAGCTAAAAATGCCTTTTTCGGAACATTTGTTCTCCTCTTTTAAGTGACCAAGTCTTTGAGAAACTTGGCATAAGAAGGTACTTACTTGATGACATCAAGTAATGGAATGTTTATTTGAACTTGATTAAACACTTCCATAATTTCTTCGAATTGAGTACCCTTCTTATTGTCTTTTAGCCTATGAGGAAATGGGGCTATAGGAACAAAGGTCCTACTCGAGAGATCTTCACTTGCTTGCTTAGTAAGAGGAGCTTGGTTCATAACTTGAGGTGTAGGCTCAACCTCAGCTGGATACTGCTCTTCTTCTTTCTCTTGCTCTTCGCTATCAATTTCTTTTCCCAACCTAAGGGTGGTGATGGCTTGAAATTCCCTATGTGTTGGTGCATTTGGTGGGTTAGAAGTTATCCCACTTGAGGAAACACCTTTAGGATTCAGAATCGGCTGACTCAGAAATTTACCCTTTTCTCTCTCACCCAAATGACTAGCCAATTGACCCATTTGACTCTCTAACTTGATGATGGCTTGAGTGTTCATGAGGCCATTGTTCCTAACTTCTTGCAAAATTTGACTTGAAGTCTGGTTATTTTGGGTGGTCACTTGAATGAATTGTTTTAAAGTTTCCTCCAAAAATGAGAATTGTTGTGGAGTGACATGGGATGATTGAGCAGGCTGAGTAGATTGAAATGGTGGATAAGAATTGATTGGTGGACGAAACCCAGGAGGTGGTTGCTGTCGTGGAACATTAGCCGATAGGGCAGCCATATTGGGCATGGGTTGAGCTTGTGCCCATGAAAAATTTGGGTGATTTCGTAAGTCTCTGTGAATGGGCTATTGAATTGCTTTTTGTAATTATTCATTGCATTTACTTGTTGTGGCATGAATTCGGAGAATCCTACCATAAAGGCGCAAGTTTAGGATGTATGCTTAGGACTAGCACACACAGAGCACCCTTCAGCTTGAACTTGATTGACTGAATTGTTATCCAACCGCAAAGCTAATGCTTCAAGTTTCTTTGAGAGACTATCTAACTGCCTTCTAGTCTCTACGTCTTTGGTTAGCTCATATATTCCTTCTTTCTTAGCTTCCTTATTGACTTGAGAAGATGAATTCTTACGAGAGGAGAAATCCCATTGCTGATAGCTCTCGGATATATTCTCAAGGAAATTGTAAGCTTTGTCTTATGTCAGACTAAGGAAAGTGCCACTGTTCATGGATTCAATCATGTTTCGGTTGGTTTGAGTTAACCCTTTGTAAAAATATTGGAAAAGTCTTCATGTCTCAAAACCATGATGGGGACATCTCAAAAGTAGGTCCTTAAATCTTTCCCAAGATTCATAGAATTTTTCATGATCTTCTTGACTAAAATCGGATATTTATCTTCGAAGTTCATTTGTCTTTGACATGGGAAAAAATTTAGTTAGAAATTTAGAAACCAACGTCTCCCAACCAAAGATGGACCTAGATGGTAATGAGTTAAGCCATGCCTTTGCTTTCCCTTTCCAGGAGAAAGGAAATAAACGTAGGCGGACCGATTCATCAGAAAATTTTTGAAATTTGAAAGTGGCACAAATTTCTAGAAAATCCCTAATATGGAGGTAAGGATCTTCGTGATCGTTTCCATGAAAAGTGGGAAGAAGTTGCATCACTTGAGGTTTAAGCTCGAAATGGTTTTGCGATTGTGGGAGGCAACATGATGCATGAAGGCGGGTTGGTTTTGATAGGAGAGAAAAGTTCTTTTAAAGTTTTTGCTTCTTCTTGTTCTTCAGCCATTGTTTTTTTTCTCAAATAAAGGATTTAACTCTAAGTTCTCTATCTTAGTCAATCTCTTATCACCACGCTTCCAAACAACAATCATGCACTACTCAACTCCTATTTTTTTATTTTTTTAAAAGAAACTAGTAGAAGGAAATAATCTAAATTAGTGAGCTGGTGAGAAAAATTTTCAAGTACCCGACAGCGGAGCCAAAAACTTGTTGTGGATGTTTTATATACTCGAAAGTGCACGAATCGAATACTTAGTATAGCTTACAAGTGCGAGGTCGAACCCTAAGGACTTGACGAATGGAACGTGTTTTTCTCACTCACTAATTCTAATTAATTTCTAATCTAGCTTAGAATTTTAGAGGGAATTTTTCTCTACTAGAAATACGAGAATAAAATAATCAATAAGAAAATACTAGGGTGACGGATTCATATATTTGATATCATCTTCCTAATATTCATGCCCAATAAACTCTATTTTTTATCTCGCACTAGTTTGGTCTCTCGAACCTACTACTAAATGCGGAAAATAAAATCAATTAAGTCCATTTATTTTATAAAATCAGATTGTTAATTCTTTCATAGCCAAACATATGTATAAAATCAAAACACTCATTATTTTCATCAAAACACAGTTTATATCCGCTTTTAACAAATTATAAACTGAATCTAATAAATAATAACGAGAATCCAACCTTATTTTTTATTAATGAAAATAGGCATCCAATAGAAAGAATTATTTTTAACGCGAAAGCACTAAATTGGTAGAATCAATTGCATGAATATGTGCAATAGAATCAATCAATTATACTCATCCTCAACCCTAGAAAATAACCTAGCCTAACATGCTTGAAATTAAAACACAAAACAGAGTAAAATAACACATAATTATATAAACAGAATACTCACTTGAATGTAACAATTAATTGGAAAAGGAAATGAATTAAATTTTTACTATACTGCGGTTGTTCCTCCTTAATAAACTGTTGATTCCTCATTCTTTGGACGCCAGAAAAAGAATGGAATCATAAAAACAAAATAGTGCTCCTCTATTGTGTAAAAGGAGAAAAAGAAAAAAAATAAAATAAAAAATAAACAAACTCCACTCCTCCCCCAAGTCAGCTTCTCCCGTCTCTCTCTTATTCAAAATCAAGGAAAGAAAAGGAGTCCTTCTCTTGGTCTCCTCCCCCTTACCTTTATAAGTGGCGGCTGCTCCTCTCTTTAAATTCCTCTTCATTTTTTTTCTTCTTTCTTTAAGGCTTCACTTAAAAGCATTGGGCTGTTAAGCTTCCTTCAATAAGTTATTGGGCCCGACCCATAGTTTAAAATAATTGGTTTATAAGCTATAAATTACTCCGTTAAAAAGTCCAATTTCTCCATTAAATTCCACACCTAAAAAACATTAAAAACACAACAATTGTAAAAAATATATGCTCTCCAAAATATAAATTAGTAGGATAGGATTTACTAATTTCTTGGCACATCAGTCGTGATGCATACGCAATGACCTTGCCGTTTTGCATAAGCACACAGCCTAGTCCTTTATGCGATGCATCACTATACATCAAGAAATTTTTTGTGCTATCCGAGAGAGATAACACAGGTGCCGTACTCAACCTCTTTTTAAGTTCATGGAAGCTTTCCTCACACTTCTCCGTCCAAACGAATTCCACCGATTTCCTAGTCAAATTCGTTAGCGGAGTCGCAATTTTAGAAAAGTTCTGAATGAATCTTCTGTAATAGCCGACTAATCCAAGAAAACTTCTCACTTCCAACGGTGTTTTTAGCTGATCCCAGTTCATCACATCTTCGACCTTGGAGGGATCTACCGAAATTCGGTCCTTATCGATCACATGTCCAAAAAATTGCACCCTCTCAATCCAGAATTCTTATTTCAAAAACTTGGCATACAACTTCTCTCTTCTCAATGTTTCCAACGTCACCTTTAGATGCTCAACATGTTCCTCCTTGGTCTTCTAATAAACCAGAATGTCATCGATGAATGCCACCACAAATTTATCCATAAATGGCTTAAACACTCTGTTCATTAGGTCCATAAATGTTGCAGGAGTATTCATTAGACCAAATGACATCACCAAAAATTCGTAGTAACCATAACGAGTCCTGAATGCTGTCTTCGGAACATCCTCTGTCATCACTTTCAACTGATGGTAACCACTTCTCAGGTCTATCTTTAAGAAATACCTAGCTCCCTTCAATTGGTCGAACAAGTCGTCGATCCTAGGCAATAGATACTTATTCTTGATTATGACCTTGTTCAATTCTCTATAATCGATGCAGAGCCGCATCGTTCCATCCTTCTTCTTAACGAATAACACCGGCGCTCCCCACGACGATACGTTCGGTTGAATATACTTCTTGTCCAAAAGCTCTTGTAGCTGTATCATTAATTCCTTCATCTCTACCGGAGCCATATGGTACGGGGCCTTCGATATTGGAGCGGTTCTTAGCACCAAATTGATCACAAAATCTACTTCCCTATCTAGCGAAAGTCCTAGTAAATCATCCAAAAACACGTCCACGAAGTCTCTTACGACTGGTATCTCCTCTAGCTTCGGACTCTCTTTACGAATATCGAATATGTAGGCTAAATATTCTACACAACCTTGTCGCAACAACTTCTTGGCATGTATCATTGTCAGATAACTCGCTTGTCTAGGCGACTTGCTGCCATAAAACACAACCTTCGACGAAGCCATAAGGTTAATATATTTCTTCAGACAATCAATTATCGCCCCATAATTGAATAGCCAATCCATTTTAAAAATAACGTTGAATTCCCCAAGTCTAATCGGGATAAGATCTACGTTCATCACATTACCCTTAATGTCCACACTATAGTTCTTGTGTACAAACCTAACAGGAATCACTTCCTTATTCGCAATCTCTATGTTCATAGGGTATTCTAACTCGTCTTTAGGCAATTCTAAGTTCTTATCAAAATCATCAGATATGAATGAGCAAGTAGAACCCGAATCAAATAATACATATGCATTAACATTATTGATCGAAATGATACCTGACACCACATCGCGAGACCGCACAGCATCCTGCACGGTCATGTTGAATGTCGTAGAGGTAGGTCAATTTATTGCGATTGATCCCGTAATCGTTAGAGCATTTCCACAGCAGCTACCTCTGTTCCCTTCTGCTCCTGCCCCTCTAGATACCTTCTTAGGAAGTCTCTTGCCAAATGATTCTTCGAGCCACATGTGAATCAGGCGCCCTTCTTAGAGTTAGGGCAGTTAGGTGCTATGTGGCCTTCCTGGCCATAATTGTAACAGACCCACTTTCCTTTCATACAGACCCCCAGGTGATTCTTCACATAAGTCGGACATGCTTCTACCCTTTTCTTCTAGCTCCCTTGCTGATTCCCGGTCGATGGGCTATCATTCCACCTTCTCTTTTGACTACTTCCTACTCCCGTGTTACTGCCACTAGCCTTATTACCTTCTCCTTCACTCTTCTTCTTCTTCAGATCTTGGTTGTATTTTGTTATAGCATCGCTCATACATTCAGCGATGATAGCCTTCTCCAATACTCCCGCAAAGGTGTTCAACTGGAACACCGACACCATGCTATACAACCAAGGCTTCAATCCCTGTTCGAATCTCCTAGCCTTCCTCTCAGTGTGCACTTGATATGTGGTAAACCTAGCCAGCTCATTAAATCTCGCTGCATAGTCTAGCACAGACGTTGCCCTGCTTTAGCTCCAGAAACTGAACCTCTATTTGGTTCTGTGAGCTCATCGGGAAGTACATTTCGAAGAGCATCTCTTTGAACCTTTCCCAGATTATCACACCTTATCCTCCCCAGAACTTGTTTGCCTGCCACCAATAGCTAGCCTCTGCCTTCAGCATGAACGTTGCGTAAGCCGTCTTCTAGTCCTCACTCACTCCAGCAACGTCAAAAACCTTCTCCATCTCTATAACCTATGTTTGAGCTTCAATTGGGTTCATGGATCCCTTGAATTCTGGCAGTCCCACCGCCTTAAAGTCTTTGAATGATGTGTTTAGTGGAACTTGGGGCTAGTTGTTAAGTGCTCCAGTCAATAATTTTACCAACTGCTAAACAGGGTTAGTGTTGGCATTGGCGTCATGGTTATTCGTTAACCCTTCTTGGGTCAGTTGACTAATTGAGGGTCTTCTCGGCGACATGTGTGACGCCCCGAAAATAGGTTCAATACTCAACCCATTTTGAGTTGCCAAATACACTCAACAAAATTCAAATACAATCTTTCATATAACACGGTCGTGCAAAATACGACCACACAACTATGAGTGTCAATACAGACATGTAGAAAATATTAACATTCAAACTAAATTCTCATTACATTTATTATCACACTATTTTAAATAAAACAAATAGTGAGGACTTCTACTTTGACTCCCCCAAATCCGGGTACTTCGTTTCCACTTGATTTGGTGTTCACTTTCTATTATAACATACATCTACCCAATGAATAATGCAAAGTAACTACAACTTAAATTAAAATAAATAAATCTCCCTTACAACAAGGGTTACAACCTTTGTAAAATAAATCCCGGGTTACTCTAAGCCTGACATGAATATAATAAAGTACGGAAATAAAAACATAACATTCAAGTCTCATTACAACCATTCTCAATTAAATAAAACAAGTCTTCACTTGCTTTGATTTCCCTTGCCCTTACTCGTAGACGGAGCATCAACGTTATCAACCTTAACTGAAATTGTTATTTAATGCAAGAGTGAGCAAACCACAGCTCACTGGAGTTTAACAATAATATAGACATGAAAGGATATCTTTAAAAGAATCTGAATAATATGATTCGCTTCAAAAATAAAGAATTGAATAATAATTCTTTCATCGCAATTACAATTCAAAAATAGAATTTATCTGAGTGTCATAAGACCTTTGAACTCTTGTCCTAGGTTATAAATATTTCTATTTAAACCTTTAATAGTCAATAAGACTATGGACCTTAACTCGTACTTAGGGGAATCATCCCTTTGTACCATGTATTGTGCACAAACATCTTAACGCTATGCGTAGTAACCTCCCCTAGTAAATAGGGTTGTTCAACTTAGTAATTTGAATTCAAGTCCGCACGAAAGAAAGTTTGGTTTGGATAAGCTTACAAGGGTAATTTAGAATTCACATTCATCAACTAAAGATAGTTGAATCGACTTTCAATAATTCATAAATAACAGAATTATGAACTAACATATGCTTTATAATCAACGTAAAGCATTTAAAATAATAACTGAATCTTACTTGAACGATAAGTTAAGATCATTTCAATTAAATAAACAATTGTCCAATACAGAAATAGAAAGGACATTCTCAACAATCAATATATGAATTCAAGAAATTATATATAATTAACAAGTTTAAGGTTAGAAGACTTGCATAAAAAAATTAATACAAGATCAGGGTTTAGAAAACTTGCATAAAAATTAATACAAGATCAGGGTTTAGAAAACTTGCCTTAAGCGCAAGCTACTTAACTCAACCACGTACCTAAACACTTCCTATACACATTCAATTATAATAATCTAAATTAGTTAATACATAACTAATTCACATAAGTGGTTAACCCTCATGGTTAACTCACTCTAATTAAATAAATAATAATAATTAACTATCACATAGTTAATTACATCACTTACATATTCACATAATTAAATTAATTATGTATTTATCTAAATTATAATTAAACAATTATAATTCAAACACTTAATCAAATCATAATTACTTAAATTATAATTTAAATTAACATCTAATTGATTAAAATAAATCAACTTCTATACATTATAATTTCACAGAATTATAATTTAAATTAAACATTTACTCTTAATTATAATTAATCAAATTATAATTAAGTAACTTATTTTACAATTAAAAAATTATAGTTTATAATTTAAATACTATATTAGGTTTCCTTTTTCTCAAATATGAATTTATCACAATCATATAACAACATGTTATATCATTTAAATATATGTTCACTATCAATGAATAATTAAACTAAGGCTCAAAAATAATCTGCACAAATAAACTAAAACCACTGCCCAAGCACTGTGCACGGCGCAGCTGCGCAGCCAGCAGCCTGGGCACCGGCGCAGCTGCGAAAGGGTCGGATCAGAGATGGGCAAGTGGTGCAGCTGCGCTGCTTCTGGCCTTGCTGCCGGCGCAGCTGCTCAGCAACTCGGCCAGATGCAGACAACCACGACTCTCTACTTTACTGAACAACCCAT
This sequence comes from Panax stipuleanatus, assembly GCA_020205555.1. Lineage (NCBI taxonomy): Eukaryota > Viridiplantae > Streptophyta > Magnoliopsida > Apiales > Araliaceae > Panax > Panax stipuleanatus. The sequence continues at coordinate 23,347,012 of CM035123.1, forward strand.
ACAATCTAACAACTGGCAATACCAAGCAATACAAACAACATATGACACATACATGCAACAATACATATGTACAACATGTACTTAAACACAAAAATCACTTAAGTAACAAGAATCAGTGTTTTAAAAACTCAATTTTTGATATTTTTATATAAACTCATACTTTAACAAAATAAGTCACTGTAAATCCAATTCTCAATCAATTTCAACTTATAACACATGTATTCTTTTCATGATTGAGGATATAACATCCTAACAATTCCAATAGGCATATAAAAAATAATTAAATCATAACTTTTACTCTAAAACTCAACCAAATACATGAACTACATATGAACCCTATTTTCACACATAAAACTTATTTTTACAGTAATTTGATTTTGAAAACAATCATTAATAGCATACATGTAATGGATTACAACATTCCTCAATTCATATAACATGTAATAACAAATTTATCAATTACAATCCCAATTATTTACCAAAAACTCAAGAATACAAAAACTAAAAACAAGAGGTGACTTGTTACCTTAATTCTTGATTAAGCTTTGATAGAGGGTAAGAATAGCTTTGATAATCCTACTTTGATTCTCAGAATTCCAACTCTTCTCCACCTTCTTTGTTAAAAAATTTCATAGTGTTTTCTCTCTTTTCCTCTCTGTCTTCTCTTCTTCTCTTTTCTTTGTTTAGACTTAGGAAAAACTAGCGTAGTTTAGGAAAATATAACTGTTACATGATAATATACGTATATAATAGACATAATAACATGCAACGTAACTGACAAATATATAATGTCTAACTTAAATAATTAGCAGTTATAATTTGTTTTGAATTTTAAAAGCCATAAGGTCATATTTGGCAAACCTTTTATTTAAAAACAGATTTTAGTCACTAAGGCCATGTTTGGTAGAAATAGGTTTAAAACAAATACAAGGGCCTTGTTTGGCAAAACAAATTTAAAAATCCTTTTCTTTATTTTAACAAATTATTTAACACATACTTTAATATCACATTTTAATTAATTAAATATTCATCATCTAATTTAATCAATTAAAATCTAACATCAATTAATCACATAACATTGCCACATAATTATAATTACTCGCTACTTATAATCCATGTAACACTTCATCACATATCTCATCTAATTTAATTATCTCAATTAAATTAGAACTATAATATAAAATTAATATACATTAATTAAATAAATATTACACATTCATTTAATTAATATATAACACTTAATTAAATCACTCCATAAATCACATAATTTATTTATGTAACTCAATAAATAAATCACATAAAATATTTATTTAACTCAATAAATATTTAAAATTAAATAAAAAATCTCAATCGTTACAATCTTCCATCCTTAAAAGGATTCTGTCCCCAGAATCACACATAAAATAAAATTCGTCTATTACATTCTTCCCTCCTTAAAAGGATTCTATCCCTAGAATCAGTATATAAGTGGTTACATACAACTAAGCAAATAAATGGGATAAGATTTCATCATAACATCTTCGAGTTCCCACGTAGCTTCTTCAGCACTGTGGTAAGTACTTGTTCCTTTCTATCAACTATTTGAACAGGCACTTCTTCATACGTTAAGTCTTTATCAAATAGCAAAGGTTCATATTCTATTACATGTTTATAATTGTGCTTGTAAGGTCTTAACACAGAAATATGGAAGACATTATGTATATTCTCGAGCTCCGGAGGTAATTCAATCTCGTAAGCCACCTCGCCAACTTTTTACAACACCTCAAAAGGTCCAATAAATCTGGGACTCAACTTTCCCTTCTTACCAAATCGAATCTTCCCGTTCCAGGGAGATACTTTCAGGAACACGAAACTTCCTGGTAAGAATTCTAGATTTTATCGATGAAGATCAGCATACTTCTTTTGTCTGTCTTGAGCAGCAACTAATCTCGTTCTGATCAGCTTCACAATTTCGGCGATTTGTTGTACCAATTCTGGTCCCAACAATTGACGTTCACCGACTTCATCCCAGCACAAAGGAGTTCTGTATTTTCTGCCGTATAACGCTTCGTAAGGCGGCATGCCAATACTCGCATGATGACTATTTTTGTAAGGGAACTCCACCAACGGTAGATGATCCTCCCAGCTTCCTTTGAAGTCCATCACACAAGTTCTTAGCATATCCTCAAGCGTCTGAATCGTTCTCTCGCTCTGTCCATCAGTCTGAGGATGATACGCTGTACTCATTAGCAATTGCGTTTCTAGACATTCTTGCAAATGCTTCCAAAAATTAGATGTAAAACGCGGATCTCGGTCAGAAATAATCGACACTAAAACACCGTGTCTAGAAATAATTTTCTTGATGTATAACTTTGCTAGCTTATCCAGGTTGTACTTAACCCTGATCGGCAGAAAGTGGGCTAACTTCGTCAGTCGATCCACTATAACCCATATTGTATCAAATCCCTTCTGAGTCGCTGGAAGACCTACCACGAAATCCATCGTGATATGCTCCCACTTCCACTCTGGAATTTCTAACGGTTGCAGCAGTTCACTTGGTCTCTGGTGTTTTTCTTTGACTTTTTGGCACGTCAAGCATTTCGCAACGCCTTCAGCAACGTCCCTCTTCATATTCGGCCACTAGAAATGATGCCTGAGATCCTAGTACATCTTCGTACTCCTAGGGTGAATAGAATATCTAGAACTATGAGCTTCGCTCAGAATCTCCTCTTTGAGCTCTGGTACTGGCAGTACCCATATTCTACCTTCAAATCGTAATAGACCTTCATTATCAATTTTAAACTTGAACTCTTCGCCAACGGTTATCCTCTTCCGTACTTTCCCACATTCTTCATCATTGAAGTTGTGCTTCTTTCACCTTGTCTACTAGAGTAGAACCAGTGGTTACTTGAAATAACATCTCATCCGATTCCTTCAAAAACTTCACTTCCAACTCCAATCTAGCCATTTGTTCTATTAACCGATCCTGATCAGTTAGCACGTTCAGCTTCTCCCGACCTTTTTTGCTCAAAGTGTCAGCGACGACGTTAGCTTTACCCGGATGGTAAAGTATCTCGCAATCGTAGTCTTTAATCAGTTCCAACCATCTTCTTTGGCGCATGTTCAAATCCTTTTGGGTAAATATATACTTCAGACTCTTGTGATCTGTGTATATTTCACACTTCTCTCCATATAAGTAGTGCCTCCATATCTTTAGGGCAAACACTACTGCCGCCAATTCTAGATCATGGGTCGGATACTCCTTCTCATAATCTTTCAGCTGACGTGACGCATAGGCAATGACTTTGCCACTCTGCATCAACACACAGCCTAATCCTTTATGTGAGGCATCACTATATACCACGAAATTCCCCAAACTATCCAGTAAAGACAATACAGGAGCAGTACTCAGCCTCTTCTTCAACTCTTGAAAACTTTCCTCATATTTCTCCGTCCAAACAAACTTAACTGTTTTATGAGTCAAATTCGTCAATGGAGTTGCTATTCTAGAAAAGTATTGGATAAATCTACGGTAATAACCTGCCAATCCCAATAAACTCCTCACTTCAGACGGCGTCTTCGGCTGATCCTAACTCATTACGGCCTCAACCTTCGACGGATCCACCGAAATACCATCCTTGTCGATCACGTGGCCAAGAAATTGCACACGTTCTAACCAAAATTCGCATTTCGAGAATTTAGAGTAAAGCTTCTCTCATCTCAGTGCTTCTAAGGTTAGTCGTAAGTGTTCAGCATGCTCCTCCTCGGTCTTGGAATAAACCAGAATGTCATCTATGAACACTACCACGAACTTATCCATAAATGGCTTGAACACCCTGTTTATTAGGTCCATAAATGCAGCTGGGGCATTCGTGAGACCAAATGACTTTACCAAGAACTCGTAATGACCATATCGAGTCCTAAAAGTCGTTTTAGGTATATCTTCCTTCCTCACCTTCAATTGATGATACCTGCTTCTCAAATCAATTTTTGAGAAGTACCTTGCACCCTTCAGTTGATCAAACAAGTCATCGATCCTAGGTAAAGGATACCTATTCTTGATCGTAACTTTATTCAACTCCCTATAATCAATGCAGAGACGCATCGATCCATCCTTCTTCTTCATGAATAAAATAGACGCTCCCCACGGCGAAACGCTCGGTTGAATATACTTCTTGTCCAGTAATTCTTATAGTTAAACCATAAGTTCCTTCATCTCGACTGGAGCCATTCGGTACGGAGCCTTCAAAATTGGAGCAGTTCCCGACGCTAAATCGATCACGAACTCTGTCTCCCTATCCGGCGGAAGTCCTGGCAAATCGCTCAGAAAAATGTCTACAAACTCCTTAACTATCTATATTTCCTCCACCTTCGGGCTTTCCTTACGCGTATCTACTATGTAGGCTAGATATCCTACACAACCATGAGTCAGAAGTTTCTTGGCTTGCATAACCGTTAGACAACTCGCTTATCTAGGCAATTTGCTACCATAGAACACCAACTTCGATGGAGTTGTAAGGTTCACCGACTTCTTCTGACAGTCGATTACCTCCCCATGGTTGAACAACCAATCCATACCCAGTATAACGTCAAATTCCCTAAGTTTAATCTGAATCAAATCTACTCTAAGTTCCTGACCCTTAATGTCCAATCTACAGTTCTCATAAACGCTCCTAACAGGAATAACCTCCATATTCGCAATCTCTATGTTTAAAGGTTAAACTAACTCCTCTACAGGTAAGTCTAAGGTTTTAGCAAAATCATCATATATGAATGAACAAGTAGCACCCGAATCAAATAATACATATTCATTTATACTATTGACCGAAATAATACCTGACACCATGTCTTTTGGTTGCACAGCATCCTGCACCGTCATATTGAATGTCCGTGCAGTGGGTCGAACAGTTTGCAATGGTGCAGCGATAGTAACGGTACTGCCGCTTCCATTCCCTCCGCTCCCTGTTGACCCTGCCGTCAGCTTCTTCGGGCAGTTGCGAGCCATGTGATCTTTGGATCCACATGTAAAGCAAGCTCCCTTCTTCGGGTTTGGGCAATTAGGTGCAATGTGGGCTTCCTGACCACAGTTGAAGCACACCCGCTTCCCCTTCATGCACACGCCAGTGTGATTCTTACCGCATGCAGCACATGCTTCAAACTTCCTCTTCTGTTGGCTTCCCTGCTAACTCCCAGCAAAGTTATTACCAGACCACTTCCTCTTCTGGTTCACAGCGCTGCTACCCCCAGTCTTGGTTTCTACCTCATTCTTCTTCTTCTTATCTTGGTTGAACTTCGTCACCACTTCGCTTCCTCCCTCAGCAAGTATGGCTTTCTCCAGCACCGCTGCAAAGGTATTCAGCTGGAACATGGAAACCTTGCTGTAGAGCCAGAGCTTCAATCCCTGCTCAAACCTTCTCGCTTTCCTAGCGTCAATGCTGACCTGGTAAGTAGCGAACCTGGCCAATTCGTTAAACTTAGCGGCATACTCGGACACCGTCATTCCTCCCTGCTTAAGCTCTAGGAATTGGACCTCCATCTGGTCCTGCGAACTCGCTGGAAAGTACATCTCGTAGAACATTTCCTTGAAACGTTCCCACGTGATGACTCCCTTTCCCTCTCGGGTCTTGTTAGCCTGCCACCAAAAGCTAGCATCCGACTTCAACATAAAAGCTGTGAACGCTGTCTTCTGGTCTTCCCCTACCCTAGCCACGTTAAATACATTCTCTATTTCCATAACCCATGTCTGAGCTTCGATAGGGTTATTCGATCCTTTAAACTCAGGCGGTCCTACTGCCTTGAATTCCTTGAACGTTGTTCCCTGCACTTGCGGCTGATTCGTAAGAGCTCCGATCAATAGGTTCACCAACTGCTAAACCGAGTTGGGATTCGTCCCATCGTTATTGTTGTTGTTCGTCGAACCCTCGGGTTTTTGACGTGTTATTCTTCTTTTAGGAGGCATTTTCTATTAAGAAAATATTATTATTAGATCCTTTACTCAATTTTTAAATATTCAAGTTCATACTTAAACGTTTAAATGGCTCAGTTCACATAAACACATAGCACGTCAAATAACTTCTTTTATTAATTACTCGTAGTTTAAAAAAAACATCAAACAGATAGCATTTCTGCCATTTCTATCATCCTTCCTGAACTGGAAAAGTTACAGGATTACATTATTAACTCATCCCATTCTTATCTCAAATTATGGGATTTACATTACTTATTACAAAATATAATACATGAAGAAAACTCTACTACTGCTACTACTGCTACTGCCTAGGCATATTAATACGTCGCACAGCCTCTCTACATTCCTCTTCCAATATCCAAAATGTCGTTCTTCGGTCCACCACATACCATGGTAAACCTTGGAACTGAGCTGGGTAGTAGAAAATATGGTCTTGAGCTCTCTCTATCGATGTATGAAAAGCATATTCCGTTTCCCTCAGCTTGGCTCTCTTGGCTTCAGCTTCACCTTCGGCTCGATCGGCTTGTTGATTAGCCCTCAAGCTTGACTCTTCAGCTCTGGCACGCTTCCTCGACTCCTCCTGGATATCTTGCTTCAGTTCACGCTCTCGACCAGCTACAGTGATCACTGGAGATGGCTCTCTCCTAACCAGCTACTCCTAGACATCATGTATGTCACGGGGCTCCTCATCTCTAGGCACCTGATGTACATCCTCTCTAGCCTGACTAGATTCTCCAACGTTCGACATCCTGACAAAAGCATTTTAAAGTTCATTATTACGTGATATCGAGTCGTCACTCTTCGAATACTATAATGTAAACACATAGCACATAAGGTAGTTTATTATCTTTTACCTATCACATCTATCTTTTTGATCTTACCTATAAGGCTACTACCTAAGGTTTTTCCCCACCTAAGGTTTCATAACCTATGGCTTTGATACCAACCTGTGACACCCCCAAATCCGGGTACTTCGTTTCCACATGATTTGGTGTTCACTTTCTAATATAACTACATCTACCCAATGAATAATGCAAAGTAACTACAACTTAAATTAAAATAAATAAATCTCCCTTACAACAAGGGTTACAACCTTTGTAAAATAAATCCCGGGTTACTCTAAGCCTGACATGAATATAATAAAGTGCGGAAATAAAAACATAACATTCAAGTCTTATTACAACCATTCTCAATTAAATAAAACAAGTCTTCACTTGCTTTGCTTTCCCTTGCCCTTACTCGTAGATAGAGCATCAGCGTTATCAACCTTAACTGAAATTGTTATTTAATGCAAGAGTGAGCAAACCACAGCTCACTGGAGTTTAACAATAATATAGACATGAAAGGATATCTTTAAAAAAATCTGAATAATATGATTCGCTTCAACAATAAAGAATTGAATAATAATTCTTTCATCGCAATTACAATTCAAAAATAGAATTTATCTTAGTGTCATAAGACCTTTGAACTCTTGTCCTAGGTTATAAATATTTCTATTTAAACCTTTAATAGTCAATAAGACTATGGACCTTAACTCGTACTTAGGGAAATCAGCCCTTTGTACCATGTATTGTGCACAAACATCTTAACGCTATGCGCAGTAACCTCCCCTAGTAAATAGGGTTGTTCAACTCAATAATTTGAATTCAAGTCCGCACGAAAGAAAGTTTGGTTTGGATAAGCTTACAAGGGTAATTTAGAATTCACATTCATCAACTAAGAATAGTTGAATCAACTTTCAATAATTCATAAATAACATAATTATGAACTAAGATATGCTTTAGAATCAACGTAAAGCATTTAAAATAATAACTGGATCTTACTTGAACGATAAGTTAAGATCATTTCAATTAAACAAACAATTGTTCAATACAGAAATGGAAAGGACATTCTCAACAATGGATATATGAATTCAAGAATTTATATATAATTAACAAGTTTAAGGTTAGAAGACTTGCATAAAAAAATTAATACAAGATCAGGGTTTAGAAAACTTGCATAAAAATTAATACAAGATCAGGGTTTAGAAAACTTGCCTTAAGCGCAAGCTACTTAACTCAGCCACGTACTTAAACACTTCCTATACACATTCAATTATAATAATCTAAATTAGTTAATACATAACTAATTCACATAAGTGGTTAACCCTCATGGTTAACTAACTCTAATTAATTAAATAATAATAATTAATTATCACATAGTTAATTACATCACTTACATATTCACATAATTAAATTAATTATGCATTTAACTAAATTATAATTAAACAATTATAATTCAAACACTTAATCAAATCATAATTACTTAAATTATAATTTAAATTAACATCTAATTGATTAAAATAAATTAACTTCTATACATTATAATTTCACAGAATTATAATTTAAATTAAACATTTACTCTTAATTATAATTAATAAAATTATAATTAAGTAACTTATTTTATAATTAAACAATTATAGTTTATAATTTAAATACTATATTAGGTTTCCTTTTTCTCAAATATGAATTTATCACAATCATATAACAATATGTTATATCATTTAAATATATGTCCACTATCAATGAATAATTAAACTAAGGCTCAAAAATAATCTGCACAAATAAACTAAAACCACTGCCCAAACACTGTGCATGGCGCAGCCAGCGGCCAGCAGCCTGGGCACCGGCGCAGCTGCGCAGGGGTCGGATCAAAGATGGGCAAGCGGCGCAGCTGCGCTGCTTCTGGCCTTGCTGCCGGCGCAGCTACGCAGCAACTCGGCCAGACGCAGACAGCCACGGCTCTCTGCTTTACCGAACAACCCATACAATCCAACAACCGGTAATACCAAGCAATACAAACAACATAGGACACACACATGCAAAAATACATATGTACAACATGTACTTAAACACAAAAATCACCTAAGTAACAAGAATCTGTGTTTTAAAAACTCAATTTTTGATATTTTCATATAAACTCATACTTTAACAAAATAAGTCACTGTAAATCCAATTCTCAATCAATTTCAACTTATAACACATGTATTCTTTTCATGATTGAGGATATAACATCCTAACAATTCCAATAGGCATATTAAAAATAATTAAATTATAACTTTTACTCTAAAACTCAACCAAATACATGAACTACATTTGAACACTATTTTCACACATAAAACTTGTTTTTACAGTAATCATTAATAGCATACATGTAATGGATTACAACATCCCTCAATTCATATAACATGTAATAACAAATTTATCAATTACAATCCCAATTATTTACCAAAAACTCAATAATACAAAAACTAAAAACAAGAGGTGACTTGTTACCTTAATTTTTGATTAAGCTTTGATAGAGGGTAAGAATAGCTCTGATAATCCTACTTTGATTCTCAGAATTCCAACTCTTCTCCACCTTCTTTGTTAAAAAATTTCACAGTGTTTCCTCTCTTTTCCTCTCTGTCTTCTCTTCTTCTCTTTTCTTAGTTTAAACTTAGGAAAAACTAACGTAGTTTAGGAAAATATAACTGTTACATGATAATATACGTATATAATAGACATAATAACATGCAACGTAACTGACAAATATATAATTTCTAAATTAAATAATTAGCAGTTATAATTTGTTTTGAATTTTAAAAGCCATAAGGTCATGTTTAACAAACCTTTTATTTAAAAACAGATTTTAGTCACTAAGGCCATGTTTGGTAGAAATAGGTTTAAAATAAATACAAGGGCCTTGTTTGGCAAAACAAATTTAAAAATTATTTTTTTTATTTTAACAAATTATTTAACACATACTTTAATGTCACATTTTAATTAATTAAATATTAATCATCTAATTTAATCAATTAAAATCTAACATCAATTAATCACATAACATTGCCATATAATTATAATTACTCGCTACTTATAATCCATGTAACACTTCATCACATATCTCATCTAATTTAATTATCTCAATTAAATTAGAACTATAATATAAAATTAATATACATTAATTAAATAAATATTACACATTCATTTAATTAATAAATGACACTTAATTAAATCACTCCATAAATCACATAATTTATTTATTTAACTCAATAAATAAATCACATAAAATATTTATTTAACTCAATAAATATTTAAAATTAAATATAAAATCTCAATCGTTACATCTACAGCTCTAACTCGAACCATCACTCCATTCCCCGACTAGTACCCGCGATATTCTCATTTTTTGAAGAGAACAATGGAAGAAAAGGGTGAGCTCAACTAGCCCAGTAAAGAATATTATGACTAAGATAATGAAAAATAAATTATCGTTAGCCTTCAATAAATCAGATAAAATATTATGGAGAACAAGTTTTAGATCAATATTCGCAGCGGAAATAACAATTCATTAGAAGAGTTAAGTAGAGAATGATGTCTACTATCTTCTTTGATTTAAAAGTCCATCATCAATATTTTATCCTTGTAACATCAATCAATATATATCTCGAATCAAATATCCATCTTTGCACTACGGGCCAAAGATATTCATTTGTATCATCAGTTGGTCATATTCATCTCAACACCTGTCCATCTTTGCACTACGGGCCAAAGATATTCATCAGGTAATCATTCATCTTTGCACTACAGGCCAGCGATATTCATCATGTAATTATTTATCTTTGCACTACAGGCCAAAGATATTCAATTATATCACCATTTAGAACTGAAGATGATGAAAAATAATACGAATAACGGATCTAGTAAGATAAAGGATAAATATTAGAGAATTTATCTAGAGTTCAAGAATAAAGATCAAAACCTGGATTCAATCAAAGATGATTTGGAAAAAAAAATTATCGTGAATAGTATCCCGTGAATAGTAATTCGTGAATAGTAACTCACTAATAGTAACTCGACATGAAAAGAAAAAAATTTCACAAGAAAGTTCAGACCAATATTCCAGTGAAATAATATTAGATGAAGCGCAAAAATCAAGTAATATTTGATCATTTCAGGAATTATAGAAGCAATTCTTACCGTAGTAAGTTTAAAGTTAGGAATCTGAAATGAAACAATATACAAAACTGCAATTGAATTTTCACCCGTCTGGCGGTAGTCCGCTCAGACAGATTATTTCCACAATTTAATAACAACTGAATACGAAGGGTTATTCACCAAGCATGAGGTAGTCCGCGTAGACAGGTTATTCCCACAAAATAATAAAGAATAGAATAACAACAGAATTTCACCATACATGCGATTGTTTGCGTAGACAGGTTATTCCAACAGAATAATAAAGAATGAAATAACAAAACTCTTACGAATATTGAAAGAAAATAACTCTCTTCATGAATACGAAAGAAATAATACCCCTTACCTTAAAATTTGGAGACTACACTAGCGTAATAGCAGAATACTCTTCTTCTTTCTCTCTTATTCTCTCTATACTTTCTCTCTCTATAGCTTTAGTGAATTGGTGAGAAATAATGAAGAAATGAGCTTCTATTTATAGGCTCGGCAGAGTAAAGGTAAAATAATTTTTTTGCCATAATTTATGACATCATCGATCTATGACATCATTGCTTACCTCGTCGCTCTGATGACATCATTGTTTACCTCATCGTTTCGATGACATCATTATTTGCATTATAAGAGTTCAAATTCAATTTGCACTCTTCCACCTCGTTTAACTTTTATACCATGAATTTACTATAATAATGTTACCATTCTAATCATACTATTATATAATCACATCATACTACTATAATGTAATATTATAACAATATATTTGAATGAATTATTTTATCGTAAAAGATAAAATACCAACTTTCAACAAATGTCACATGTTAAAAATTCCTCCGTTTAAATCCACATTGAATAAATATTTTCTTATCATATATATCAAAAATTAATTATTCACAAATAATATTACATAACTACAATATTGATAACCAGGTCGTTCCTAGGAAAGAAGGGGCCTTCCGATAAGGATTTCTCCTTACTGGCGCGCAATTAATCAACCCATTTCCAAGACAGAACTTCCTTAGACATTGCCAACAATGCTATCTAATAATATTATTCAAATAATATGAATTATTGATTTGATAATTTGAAATAATGTGCAATGACAATTATGAATCAATAATATAAAATAGCAAAGTAGCACTTATTGATATAAAATATCAACGTAGCAAATATTGAACCAATAAAATATTATGCAATTATTGAATCAATAATATAAAATATTGAACAGTAATTACTGTAACAATAATTGAGTAAGTGTCTTTCTACGTAAGAATCAATAATTTAAAATACTGTGCAATACCGTGTGCTACCATGCAACACTGCGTATTACTGTATTTTAACCACCGGGTATTTCAACAGTACTAACGGTATTAGTTTTGCCGTTATTTTTATAAAAAGGTTACTTCTGTCGCTTTCTATATCCGACATTCATTCCGTTGTGGGGTCCACCAATGACTGCGCCGTCGTACGAATATTCTCCGACAAAAAGAATATTCCTCGACCAAACGAATATTTTCCGACACAACGAATATTTTATAACCACTTGCTTACTTTCTAAACTTTGTACATCTCACCCATAACGTATCACATTTATCAAATCAACACCTTACTATTTTAAAATAATATATAAAGAAAATTAAATCTTATTCATAAAATTTGGGGTCTTACAACCTCCCCTACTTATGAAATTTCGTCCTCGAAATTGACGTACGTTCCTGGTATGTCGAAAAGGTGAGGATACCTCGTTTTCATTTCTGATTCTAACTCCCAGGTCATTTTCTCGATATCATGGTTCCTCCACAAAACTTTAACTTGAGGTATAACCTTTGAGCGTAGGATATGTTCCTTCCTATCCAAGATCTTAACAGGTACCTCCTCGTATGTTAAATCTTCGGCTATCTCGTCTGGGTCTAACTCAATAATGTTGTTTGGATCTTTCACATATATACGAAGCACAGATATGTGAAAAACGTTATGAACACGAGACATGCTTAGAGGTAAGGCGAGTCTATAGGCCATATTTCCTACTCGGTCAAGGATTTCAAATGGACCAATGAATCGTGGGTTGAGCTTTCCTCTCTTTCTGAATCTCGTAACTCCTTTCCATGGAGCAACACGTCATAATACATGATCTCTGACATTAAACTCCATGTCTCTTCGATGAAGATCAGTATAACTCTTTTGTCGATCTTGTGCAATTTGTATACGTTACCGGATCATTTGAATCTTTTCCGTAGTCATGCGTACTAACTCCGGTCCCAATAATGTTGCTTCACCCACCTCGTCCCAGCATACTGAAGAATGATATTTTCATGCATACAACGCCTCGAATGGAGCCATGCCTATACTTGCCTGATAACTGTTGTTGTAGGAGAATTCCACCAATGTTAGGTACTTATCCCAACTCCCTTTGAAGTCTAGAACACAGAGTCTCAATAGATCTTCAAAAGTTTGGATAGTCCTTTCCGATTGCCCGTCCGTTTGTGGATGATATGCCGACTGAATCGTAAATCCGTGCCCATAGCTTTCTGCAAGCTGACCCAAAATCGTGAAGTGAATCTTAGGTCACGATCCGAAACTATGGATACTGGCATGCCATGCAATTTCACAATCTCATTCACGTACATACGAGCAAGACGTTCAAGGGAATAAGTCTCTCGTATCGGCAAGAAATGAGCAGACTTGGTTAATCTATCAACAATAACCCAAATCGCATCTATGCCTTGAGAAACCTTGGGAAAACCCGTAACGAAATCCATGGTAATGTGTTCCCACTTCCACTTTGGAATCTCAAGTGGTTGCAATGGACCCTTTGGCACTTGATGCTCCACCTTGACACGTTGACACGTTAAACACCTCGAGATAAACTCCGCGATCTCTCTCTTCATAGTGTTCCACCAAAATGTATGTCAAAGATCACGACACATTTTAGTACTTCCAGGATGGATTGCAAACGGTATGTTGTGTGCCTCCATCATGATTCTATACTTCAAATCAGAATCGTCAGGAACACAAAGTCTGGAGTTAACTCGAAGTATTTCTTCTTCATCAATCCTTGCTTCTGGAATAGCACCTTCTTGCACCTTCTTCCTCATATTCATCAGCTCCGGGTCTATAGCTTGAGCAGCTTTAACTTTATCAATCAAAGCTGGTTCTACTCGTATACTTAACATCATCGCATGGGTCCCCGGAGTCTTGAACTCTATCTCCATTCTTTGTAAATCACACATAATAGGCCTTGAAATCATCGCATTCGTTCCCGCATATGATCTTCTACTCAACGCGTCAGCTACCACGGTTGCTTTTCTAGGATGGTATTGGATGGTATGATCGTAATCTTTCAATAGCTCAAGCCAACGTCGTTGCCGCATGTTGAGTTCCTTTTGGGTGAAGAAATACTTGAGGCTGTTATGATCCGTATAGATCTCCACTTTCTCCCCATATAGGTAGTGTCTCCAGATCTTCAATGCAAAAACGACTGCTGCCAACTCTAGATCATGAGTATGATAAATTCTCTCATATTCCTTGAGTTGTCGCGAGGCATAGGCTATGACTTTCCCATGTTGCATGAGAACACATCCTAACCCTTTGCCCGAAGCATCGCTATAAATGACAAATCCACCGAACCAGATGGTATCAGTCAGAACAGGTGCCGAAATGAGTCTCCTCTTGAGCTCTTAAAAGCCCTTCTAGCATTCATTGTTCCATATGAATTTTGTATCTTTCTGAGTCAGCTGAGTTAATGGAGTAGCGATTCGAGAAAATCCTTTCACGAATCTCCGATAATAACCAGCTAAGCCTAGAAAGCTACGTACTTCGGCTGCTCCCAACTTTGTATTGCTTTAATCTTCACCGGGTCAACAGATACTCCACGTTTTGATACCACGTGCGCAAGGAATGCTACCTCCTCAAGCCAGAACTCGCATTTCTTCAGCTTGGCATATAGCTTGTTTTCACGAAGCCTTTGAAGTACCAGCTTCAAGTGGTGCTCATGATCTTCACGGCTTTTGGAATAGATGAGGATGTCATCAATAAAGACAACTACGAACTAATCCAAATATTCCTTGAATACACGGTTCATCATATCCATAAAAGCAGCAGGAGCATTAGTCAATCCAAAAGACATGACTAAGAATTCATAATGCCTGCATCGAGTTCTGAAAGTAGTCTTCAGAATATCCTCAGTTTTAATCTGCAGCTGATGATATCTAGAACGAAGATCGATCTTTGAAAAGAATTGTGCACCTTGCAATTTGTCGAATAGGTCATCAATACGAGGTAACGGAATAAAACAAGAGCACCCCAAGGAGATGTACTAGGACGTATAAAATCGATTTCTAACAACTCATGTAGTTGGACCTTTAACTCCTGAAGTTCTTTAGGAGCCATTCAATATGGGATTTTAGAAATGGGTTTTGTGCAGGGTTCAAGGTCAATAAAGAATTCAACTTCACGTTCCGAGGGTAGACCGGGAAGTTCTTCAGGAAATACATCAGGAAACTCATTAACAATAGAAATATCATTCAACCCTGACGTATTCTGGTTTAGATCAGTGACATGGGCTAAGAAAGCTTGACATCCGTTTTTCAATAAATGAATAGCTTTATGACTTGAAATAACATTGATTGATTTTAGGGGTTTGGTTGTTTGAATTCGCACAATAGGTTGGTTAGGAATATGAAAACTAACAACCTTACGAAAACAATCAATTTTGGCATAATAAGTGGTCAACCAGTCAATTCCTAAAATTACATCAAATGCAAGTATTTTCAAAGATATAAGATCAACAGGTATGGTGAGGGTATAAATATGAATCGAGCAAGATTTGTAAACTGTAGATGTAACAAAGGTTTCTCCCAACGGAGTTTCAATAGATAAGTCAAAGTCTAATTTCTCAGGTGTCAAGTTCAAACGTTGAGCACAAGCAGATGAAATAAAAGAATGGATAGCACCAATATCTAATAAAGTGTAAACTTCGCAAGAGTTTATTATCAGCTTACCCGTAATAACCTCGTTCGGGTTCCTTACTTGTTGGGCAGTCACGACAAAAGCTCTTCCAGGAACCACTGACTTTGACTTGTCAGGGATAGCCTTTGGAGTCACCATCCCTGCTGGACTTGGTTTCGCTACAGGACACACTCGACTTATATGACCTTCCTTTCCATAGTTATAACACACCTTGTGTAACGATCCCCAAAATTCATACAATACAACTCTCGACATCGGTCGTTAATAATACATCCTTATTCAGACTTTACATCATTAATCAATGATACAATCACTAAAAATAAAACTTTTATATTATTCCTTCTTTATTTCCCTGAATCTCAACCTTTATCATTCCATAACTTTGATTCAACTTTATTTCATGAATCGCTTCGTTAGAGTTATTATAAACTAAAACTTACAACCACGTTCAATAACCCTTATACATCGGGTAAAATTTAAACTTTACAACTCAACATCTGTTAACCATCATACATTCTCAAATACATTATCTGAAACCTTAAACAGGTTCCAAAATAATAACAATTCAGCCAAAGTATATAAATCTTTATGCATTACATCTGATTCATTTCTTTCAAGTAGCACATAGCGTTACCTTGAATCCTTAACCTGTAAAAGTAATTATTTGCAAGAATGAGCTCGACAGCTCAGCAAGATCTAACAGCTTTCATGCATCATATAGCACAAAAAGACATGCTTAACATACATCTCATAATAATTAAAGTAACATGGCACACATGCTTTACTTCACATAACAAATATAAAGATTGAGTTCCTTACTCAATCAACGTTCTTTAATCAATCAATGTAGTCATAAATTGACTTTAACATTTCATGCTTACAACATATATACAACATATCATGCTCTTTGCAAAACAATTTAAAATAGTTCATCATCAAGTTCACGTAGAAAATAGGAACTGAAAGACTTGCCTTGATCGTTGTTTACCAAAAGCAGTTTAACAGCTTACAGATATCTGCACTTCACGTGCCCTACACAATTATATAATCATGCACATCAACTATTAGTCACATTGCAATGCATATTAGTTGTAATGTAAATTTTACTCTACATCTCATAACCTTTCCTATTATCAATACACAACGTTCAATTTGATTGTGTTAACTATCGACTTATATTTCATTATATTTCTTTTTTGTAATATTTGAAATTCATTCAAGTGTTTAAGTCTTGCTAGGACTACTTATTGGTTTTATACTAACCCCATTTCATATCTTATAACGTTCATTTCATTTGACTTGAAACACATTTTACATTCATTAACACTTGTCACGGCGTTTCGACGTTCATTCGTCACCCGCCCGAATTGTCTCTCTTGTGCATGCTTAGTGTGCTTATACAACTAATCTAATACATCATTTATTAATTTCAAGCATCATTATTTTTACTAATATTCATGTTTTATAACATAGGACAACATCTTTTAGCGTCCGAAGCACTACACTTGCATACGTGCATGCCCGACGCCCTCCGATTGCCTCCGAATACACATCAGTCCCAAAAATAACCATTTTGACCCCCCCTTGCTACTGACCTCAAATTGAAAAACTTAAAGAACGAAAGTTGTAGGTCTACTCGTGCTCGTTCCGAATCATCTTGACTCTCCTCAATCGGAGTTCGTATTAAAAAGTTATGGATGTTCTACCACAACCGGTCAAAACAGTGTTTATTTGTTTTCTTTTTTCTGACCATGACCGGCGCAGCTGCGCCCCAAATGGCCTTTGGGGCTGCGCAGCTGCGCCACAAGGGGCGGAGGGAGGTTCCAGGCTTGATTCTTCACGAATTTCTGACCCTTTCCTCCTTCTAATCTTCATAAATCAAGCTACGCACATCCGATTGAGTCCGTTTTCGACTCTATGGATTCGTAATTCATAGAACTACACATCTACATGATAATTATAACACTTCAAAAACATTAACAATTCATTATAAGGGTTCTAATTTAGTGTTCATGCTACTTTTTTATGTTTTACACATATTTAGCGAATTCATTCACCACGGATTCAATTCCTAACCAAATCAATTTGTTTAAACTTCGTTGTTTTTGTTTTTCAACACACTAACAACATCTCTTATCAATTTCATAGTCTATCCATGAACTAACCCTCAATTTTTGACTCCAACTAAGCCATAACATATATATTTCATCAATAACTCAATTTCCTCTTCTTCATCATATTTTGTATGATTTTGATAACCCAAAATCAATTATAGATTACATATAACGGATTATTCATACCCATAAACATATCAAGAAATTCATCATCAAAATTAAATTACAGTGAAGTAATTTTAAGAAAAACACAACTAGAGTTTAAAACCATATTATTACCTTTGATTAGATAGAAAACTCAAATAATCTTCTAGTTTTTTTCTTTGATTCTCCATCCTTCATATACAACCTCTTCTTCTCTTCCACTTCCTTTCTTCCTCTCTTCTCCTCTGTTTTCTAACTCTTAGCCTTAGAAATATAGCGTAAACATATCTGAAGCTTATCTTAGACGTGGCTTGGCCAGTTACCACTACAAAGAGTCACGATAGTTGCAAATACAAAGGGCCTCTAGACCATATTTGGCTAGAACCCAAACAACCTCTTACTAATTTATTTTGATAATCCCCCTTATCATATGGTTCACAAATGTCACACTCCGTTTAATCAAATTCTAATATTTTAAATTGAATTAAATTAAACTTAAATCCTTAAGAAAACTATTATCTTATCAGTCAAATTATAATTTCTATTCAATCATTATAATTATAACTTTATTTAACAAATTCTCACTTCTCTAATTTAATTATTTAATTAAATTAGAGTATTTTTATTCCATTAGCGTAATAAAATACGCACTGATTATAAAATCATTTCATATTATTTTATTCTATATTCTCATACTTGAATAAATTATTTCATAATAATTTTCATCGAATATTTATCTTATTCCATAAGTATTCCAACTAAAATATTTATTTAATCATCTAACACCAATATTTATTTATAATTATATTGGTTCTTCTCATTCTCATACTCATTTACATATACTTAGCTAAATATAATATATTAAGCCACTACATAAACGTATTACTCTTACATATAATATATTACCTTCATATTTTATTAAAACAATTATTTTCACATTACTTCATTATTTTTCATTAAGTGAATTACTCACATTATTTATGAAATTTAATTCATAACCATTATAGTGCCAACAAGTCATAATAATCAAATTATATTATTTCATAATATAATCTGTAACTTAATTAAATTAACTAATAATATTCAGTTAATTTTCTTTTCGTAATAACTTCATTTAATTTCTTCAACAGTTAAATTAAATTAACTATTAAACCTCATTCTTCCAACATATGAATATATATGTATATATATCTTCTATGTTCACACCACATTATATACTTCACAACATATAACACATATATACACATATCCAAACTCAAAACATCTCGTAATAAGAATTTTATTTATTAAATTCTTATTATAATAATTTTTAAAAATCCGGGTTATCACACCTTGGATTGTTGTGTGCAGTTAGGGCTGATGTGTCCCTCTTGCCCGCATTTATAGCATACAACCGACGCTCGTTCTCCTCCCCTAGAAACAGTTGATGTTGGTGCTGCTGTCGATGCTTTCACGTTCTCATTGTTGTACCTTCTCTTCTTGAAATCTCCCCCCAACTCACTTCTTCTATTATCATGGCCACGATTACCACCAGAGTGGTTACCGCTTCTGGCATGATACTTTCCTCCCTGCTGGTTCTCATTATTTCAATGACTGCTGCCACCGGTACGACCTTGGTTGTTGTCCCTTGGTTGAACATAATCATTATCTCGTTCTAATAACTGGGCCCTGTTCACTACATCCGAATATAGAGAAAATTTGTGAGAAATGAGGTATTGACGAATCTCGGGTTTCAAACCTCTCAAAAACATCCGCAGTCATAAGTTCCTCATTCTCCACTAAATGAGGTGCAAACTGGGATAACTCCGCGAATTTAGCCTCGTACTGGGACACAGTCATGTTGTTCTATTCCAGTCTGATAAAATCTACCTCTTTCATGTGACGAATACTTTCTGGAAAGTACTTGTCATTAAACAGTTTCTGGAACGCCCCCTAAGTCATCTTGAGTGCGGTAGGCTGGGTACGCTTCACAGATTCCCACCAGTAATCTGCCTCTCCACGAAACATAAAGGTGGCAAATGGAACCTTCTGTTCCTCTGTGCATCTCAAGACATCAAATATCTTGGTAATTTGCCTAATCTAATTTTCTGCCTTGATTGGATCTGGCTTTCCCTGAAACTCTGGTGGTCCCAACTCTTTAAACTTCTTGGCAGTGACAAGCCGCGAGTTGTTATTTCCACCAGTATTATGAACACGAGTCTCCCTCTTCTAGTTTTGCATGAATTGCAAAAAGCTTCTAAACATCCCGTCATTTATCATTTCTTCGGTAGGGTTGTTTACAGGAGGAATATAGCCTTCCTGTTGTACGTTCTCCTCGTTGGTCATTAAAGGTGTCTCAACGGTCTCATTCACTCCATTGTTTAAATTTTCAGCTGCCATTCTTAATTACTGCCACAAAACAAGGGTTAATCAAACAAATTAACATATCACATATTAACCCTATATTCCAACCGACCAATTAAATAACAATTAAGCTTAGGTAGGACACACTAGCGAAGGTTTTACTCGTCTCTCACCTCCTAGTTCTACTCCCAGATCTCCGCCAGAGATCATATCCCTAAGCTCTGATACCAACTGTGACGCCCCCAAAATAGGTTCAATACTCAACCCATTTTGAGTCGCCAAATACACTCAACAAAATTCAAATACAATATTTCATATCACACGGTCGTGCAAAATACGACCACACAACTGTGAGTGTCAATACAGACATGTAGAAAATATTAACATTAAAACTAAGTCCTCATTACATTTATTATCACACTATTTTAAATAAAACAAATAGTGAGGACTTCTACAGCTCTAACTCAAACCAACACTCCATTCCCCGACTAGTACTCGCGATATTCTCATTTCCTGAAGAGAACAATGGAAGAAAAAGGTGAGCTCAACTAGCCCAGTAAAGAATATTATGACTAAGATAATGAAAAACAAATTATCGTTAGCCTTCAATAAATCAGATAAAATATTATGGACAACAAGTTTTAGATCAATATTCGCAGTGAAAATAACAATTCATTAGACGAGTTAAGTAGAGAATGATGTCTACTATCTTCTTTGATTTAAAAGTCAATCATCAATATTTTATCCCTATAACATCAATCAATATACATCTCGAATCAAATATCCATCTTTGCACTACGGGCCAAAGATATTCATTTGTATCATCAGTTGGTCATGTTCATCTCAACACCTGTCCATCTTTACACTTCGGGCCAAAGATATTCATCAGGTAATCATTCATCTTTGCACTACAGGCCAAAAATATTCATCACGTAATTATTCATCTTTGCACTACAGGCCAAAGATATTCAGTTATATCACCATTTAGAATTGAGGATAATGAAAAATAATACGAATAACGGATCCAGTGAGATAAGGACAAATATTAGAGAATTTATCTAGAGTTCAAGAATAAAGATCAAAACCTGGATCCAAAAAAAATATTTTTTTTTACCGTAAATAGTATCTCGTGAAGAGTAACTCATGAATAGTAACTCAACATGAAAAGATAAAAATTTCACAAGAAAGTTCAGACTAATATTCCAGTGAAATAATATTAGATGAAGCGCAAAACTCAAGTAATATCTGATCATTTCAGGAATTATAGAAGCAATACTTACCGTAGTAAGTTTAGAGTTAGGAATCTAAAATGAAATAATATACAAAACTGCAATTGGATTTTCACCCGTCTGGCAGTAGTCCGCTCAGACAGATTATTTCCATAATTTAATAACAACTGAATACGAAGGGTTATTCACCAGGCATGCGGTAGTCCGCGTAGACAGGTTATTCCCACAGAATAATAAAGAATAGAATAACAACAAGATTTCACCATGCATGCGGTAGTCCGCGTAGAATGGTTATTCCAACAGAATAATAAAGAATGGAATAACAACCCTTACGAGTATTGAAAGAAAATAACTCTCTTCATGAATACGAAAGAAATAATACTCCTTATCTTAAAATTTGGAGACTACACTAGCGTAATAGCAGAATACTCTTCTTCTTTCTCTCTTATTCTCTCTATACTTTCTCTCTCTATAGCTTTAGTGAATTGGTGAGAAATAATGAAGAAATGAGCTTCTATTTATAGGCTCGACAGAGTAAGGGTAAAATAGTCTTTTTGCCATAATTTATGACATCATCGCTTACATCATCGATCTATGACATCATTGCTTACCTCATCACTCCGATGACATCATTGCTTACCTCATCGCTCCGATGACATCATTGTTTGCATCATAAGAGTTCAAATTCAATTTACACTCTTCCACCTCGTTTAACTTTTATACCATAAATTTACTATAGTAATGTTACCATTCTAATCATACTATTATATAATCACATCATACTACTATAATGTAATATTATAACAATATATTTGAATGAATTATTTTATCGAAAAAAATAAAATACCAACTTTTAACAAATGTCACATGTTAAAAATTCCTCCGTTTAAATCCACATTGAATAAATATTTTCTTATCATATATATCAAAAATTAATTATTCACAAATAATATTACAGAACTACAATATTGACAACCAGGTCGTTCCCAATAAAGAGGGGATCTTCCGATAAGGATTTCTTCTTACTGGCGCGCAATTAATCAACCCCTTTCCTAGACAGAACTTCCTTAGACATTGCCAACAATTCTATCTATTAATATTATTCAAATAATATGAATTATTGATTTGATAATTTGAAATAATATGCAATGACAATTATTGAATCAATAATATAAAATAGCAAAGTAACACTTATTGATATAAAATATCAACGTAGCAAATATTGAACTAATAAAATATTATGCAATTATTGAATCAATAATATAAAATATTGAACAGTAATTACTGTAACAATAATTGAGTAAGTGACTTCCTACGTAAGAATCAATAATTTAAAATACTGTGCAATACCGTGTGCTACCGTGCAACACCGCGTATTACTGTATTTTAATCACCGGGTATTTTAACAGTACTAACGGTAACAATTTTGCCGTTATTTTTATAAAAAGGTTACTTCTGTCGCTTTCTATATCCGACATTCATTCTGTTGTGGGGTTCACCAATGACTGCGCCGTCGTACGAATATTCTCAGACAAAAAGAATATTCCTCGACCAAACGAATATTTTCCAACACAACGAATATTTTATAACCACTTGCTTACTTTGTAAACTTTGCACATCTCACCCATAACTTATCACATTTATCAAATCAACACCTTACTATTTCAAAATAATATATAAAGAAAATTAAATCTTATTCATAAAATTTGGGGTCTTACAACATGTTTCTATTAAGATATACATTTATTAGATCTTTATTCAATTCCTCAAATATTTAAGACTTAAAATATTTTAAGACAATCACTTAACACATATCATGTCAAATAAACTCTTATATTTTATTCAATCAAAAGTTTTAAACATAACAAGATAGCATCACTGCTATTTACATCAACTATCCCGAGATAAAGAATCTTCAAGATTTAAATCATCATCATATTCCGTTGTTTATAATCACATCAGAATTTACATTATTAACTACCAAAGAAATATTCACATAACCATGTCGTTCCTATCACGGCCTACTAAGACGTCGAACAGCTTTTCTGCGTTCCTCTTCCATAATGCGGAACATCGTCCTACGGTCCAACATGTACCAAGGTAGGTCCTCGAGCAAAACTGGATAGTAGATAACCCAATCCTGGGCCCTATCAATCGCTGTCTGGAATGTGTAGTCCGTCTCCTCAATCTTTGCCTTCTTTGCCCGATCGTCATCCTCGAAAATTTATGCACGTCGTGAAGCACTCATCCAAGCGTCCTCTGCTTTAATATGCTTCGCTGATTCCTCTCGCAAATCGTTCTTCAGCTTCTCTATCTCCTCTTACTTCTTGCTCACTTTGGCCCTTCTCATGGACCAACTCCCACTCCACGTCTCCAAGACGTGTATCCAAAGTCTCAATCTCGCCATCCTTCTGCTTGATGGTAGTCAGCTGTGCAACTGTCTACTCCTTCAGCTCTCGAACAGTATCCTGTAACTCTATGTTACAGTCATACAGCTCGTCATACATCTCAGCGCTGATAGAGTTTGGTGGAAACTCATCAAGGTCCTCATCCTCCTCCTCAGCTTCAGCCTCAACCTCAATCTCCCCAGAGTCCTCCTCTGAATCAAACACTGGCTCATGCTCCTAACCAACAACAGTGATTAAATGAGATGGCTCTCTCTGAACCAACTGCTCCCAGACTGTATGAATGTCTCGGGGCTCCTCCTTAATAGCCACTCGGGGTATAACCTCCCTAGGTTGACTGGATCCTCCAACATCCGACATCCTGACAATCAAAATTTTAAGTCTTAGTTATTACGTGATGCTAATCGATACTCGCGAACACATAAGTAATCACATAAGCATATAAGATAATTTATTATCTTTCTTAGAACTCGATAAGAGTTTATCATTACTATGTTATCGAAGGCTACTACCCCAAGGTTTTCCCCCACCTAAAGTTCATAACCTACAGCTCTGATACCAACTTATGACACCCCCAAATCCAGGTACTTCAATTTTCACAGGATTTGGTGTTCACTATACAAATATCATATATCTATCTATCCATAATAAATGCAAACCATAAAATAAATAGAAATCCTCCCCTTAAAGGGTTACAACATCTGAATACATAAATAAATCCAGATTAAACTAACCTTAAACATCAAATGAGGAAATATAAACAAATACATAAGTCTTAACAACATCATAATCCTAAACATAACATTCTCAAATTAATAACAAGTCTTCAACACTTGTTAACCTTGCCCTTGCCATTGCTAGTGGATAGATCGTTGGACCTTTCGTTCTTAACTGCAATGTTATTATGCAAGAGTGAGTATGATTGCCCATAAGTATAACAACATAACAGTAATAATAACATGCGAGTGAATCAAAGAATTTTTAATAAAGAAGGCTCGGCTTTTTAATCAAGAATGAATAACAACAAACAAAAGCATATCGGAGAGTCATAAGACCATGACCTATGTCCCAGGTTGTCAAATATCTCTACTTTAAACCTTTAATAGTCATAAGACTATCTGGACTCTACTACTCGTACTTAGGGGGATCAGCCCTTAGTACCCTGAATGTGCACATTATCTCAACACTAATGCATAAATAATCTCCTATAAAAGGGTTGTTCATCTCAGTTTGACATCAGAGTCCGCACCAAAGTAAGTTTGGTTTGGATAAGCTCAATACTAGTTCTAGAATTTAGAACGCTCATCAACTATGGACTAGTCGAATCAATAAGAGTTCGCTAGTCTTACAAGGTTCGACAATAAACGATATTCAAATCGAATAATAAATCTCAAGAGTATACAATCGAATAAGTATTGTATAACTGAAGTAGTACTTTAAAAGAATTATAATATCTCATATAAATCTTGACTTGAATAAACAAGAAAAAGAACTTGCATCATGATAATAGTTTAAGAATATAAAGCTTGTTCAATAACAGGTTTGAGTTTAAAATACTTGCTCAATACAAGTAAAGTTAGAAAACTTGCTTAATTAAAAGTAGGAATTAGGAAACTTGCCTCGTGCGTAGATTATAACTACAATTGACTTCCCCAAACGTCCTACACATTTCGTTATGTTTATAATATCAATTAGTTCCATTACCACTACAATTAACTATTGAACTTTCCACTTAAGCACAACTTAACAACTTGGTTCATAACCTTAACTTGTTGACTAACCACATAACGTAAATCTGAACCCACTGAAAGTAGTATGCATACAAGCCAATAATATATGATGATAAAGCATATACTTTGGAGACGATCTTATTTATTTATTAATAAAAGTATTCACTTATTAAAGGCGTTTAATTATCTACATGATGCTATTTTTTATAATATATAAATAACCCATAGTTTTAAGCAATGATTTTAGAATCATGATGTTGATCATGCTAATGAGATCTAAATTCTTAGAAAACTTAAAACTAAAATAGTTCTCAATCGTTGGATTACTAAAAACGGGATTAGTAAATCCGGATAGATTAGTACATATGTTGCTTGCTCATTGGATGAGGATGGTTGATCTCATGATCATTTATGTGGAGACACTAAAGCAAGTATGTAGGTGCTTATTAAAGAATAAGTTCACTGAACGTGACTCGCTATGGAATACTTAATGGAGTTTTACTTGCCTGTCAATAAAAATACTTAATGTGATAGTAGTACAAGTGATCCTTGGACTTGCGATAATTATAGTATCTTGTGTGTAATAAATTATACTTTGACTTATTCCTTAAGACCCTTAGTGTATATCAAAGGGTATGCTTGGGTATAATAAGTTATATATGGAGATAATAAATAGGTCAATAAAGAATCTACCACTTCTAGTAAAAGAAGAGATATGTCATATGTGATTCGTTAAATGACAACCCAGTAGTCCTTGGCTAAGGCAGAATGAAATTAAAAAAGAGTTTCTAATTTTCATTATTTAGAGTTGTGCATTTTCTAATCGAAATACATATGATTAAATAAAATAAGACTTGACAGTAATTCCATGTCATATATTTAATTGGGACATTGTATGGTGGAAGGATTGAATTATACGGTAACTATTTACTCACAGATTCTTTTATGATTAATGTTGAAATTTATATTATCTAAAAAGTCGTTGATCGCTAGGGAGGCTTATCTCTATTGTAGAATAAATATTATTTATTTAAATAAATTATTAGTTTTATTTATTTATTTATATAAGATTAGAATTGTTCTAATTGATTTATTCACAACCGATTTATATGGAGAACCTAAAGAGACATACCATAAAAGGAAGAATAATTATTTAAAAAGGTAATGACATAATCGTAATACTGCATTAAGTGTAATTAATTTAATCTATGGTGATAGAATAAATTAAATAGCATAATATTTATTATTTAATATTTTGGAAATATTAAATATAAATTAATAAGAGGAAACTTATTAATATTATTACAATTATTATTATTTTAATTTTTAAAGGAGTTTATAAATTAATTGAATATAAGTACTCTCATTTATTCCTAATGAGATTAGGCGGCAAATTAATTAAAGAAGTTTAATTAATTAATCACTGTGACGCCCCCAGATCCGGGTTCCCTTCGAACCTTGCGATTCGGTTCGCCACGATACTACTATCGTCAAATTATCTATATCTTTTATTCATAACTTAATGAATATAACTTCGCTTTATTACAAATTAGAATATAATTTCCTTTCAGTTCTATGATCTTATATAATGACTCCAAACTTTTATAAGTTACAATATTGGTCATTTACCATTCCTGTCTTTTCATCATATTCGATGTTACAAAAATGCAGAATAATTTAAACTTTTCTATATCCTTTGAATAAAAACTTTTATTGATTTCATAACTTTGAATCAATTACATAACCTTTAATCAAACTATGTTATGATTCACTTTATTCGAATTACTGTTTAAGATTTTACATCTTGATTCGGTATCCTCTATATATCGATAGTACGACTTTACAATTCGACATATATTAAACATCGTAAACTACTATCATGTACATCTTCTAGAACCTAAACATGGTTCAAAAGTATATATTTAAATAAATAAATCAATCCTCATTCGATACTATTGAACTCTATCAATCAAGTAGCATATAATCTTTATCGTGAGTCCTTAACCTGCAAAAATGGTTATTTGCAAGAGTGAGCTCGACAGCTCAGCAATTCTAACAGTTTTCATGCATCATATAGCATATAATAACATACTCAGTTCATGCATTCATAATCAATTAATATTTACTACGCATGTTACTTCTCACATAACAGGCATAGAGATTTACTTCACAAGCATATCATCAAAGATCAACTTTCAAATTTCATACATATCTCTTATGCATTTCATATATATACATCAACATTCTCATAGCATAATATATCTCAACTAACAGTTATTAAATTCATATATCAAATAGGAACTGAAAGACTTGCCTGACTCGTAGTTTATCAACTACGACTTAACTGCTTAAAGCTATCTGCACTTCGTGTAATCCTACATATTTATATAATCATGGATTCATATCCATCAGTCATACATTTCATACGCTCTTAATATAAGAACAAATTGTATATCGTTTTCTAACTTGGTTTCATTTTACTTCATCTTAGGATAACCATGATGTTACCACATCACACCCTCACACTCATTATATTGAAACCATCTTGTTGCAGTCCTTAGAAGCAGTTAACAAACTGCTCATGGAAATTCTGCAGAACGGCGCGGCCGCACTGCATATAAGCTTGGGAGTGGCGCGGTCGCGCCACTCCCTACCAGAACCAGACTTGAGCTTTTTATTGCACAGTTTAGTATCTAGCATAATATGTATTCTGATACATACTATAAACATGAGTAGGTCTTGTCTTTTCTTCAAGTTCATATTCAACTATATAGTTTTAAATTACATAGCTCTGTGTTAAATTATTTCGATCAACAAGGCTTAACAACTTCATTTAACAATGGTCAATGATTTAAGTCTTTAATACACATGCTCAAGATCATTCAACTCTTTTACATAGCATCGTATATTACCCGAAAACTCATTATAAACCATGTTTGAATAGTTTAGTTCATGCTTAGCTATATGGTGAACGCATCCATTATGTCTAGAGGCATAAGGTGTCCTAGCATACATGCTTGAAAGGTCATAATACTATTTACACCATGTCAAGACTATTAGTTCTCAAAAACTTCCAAGTTCTCCTTCAAAACATTTTAGGCCAAGCTATAGTTCTAGCATATGCAAGGTAACTTCATAATAATCTACGTTTCATACTTACGTACGTATGTTCCAAGGTCAGTTTTCGATTGACACTAGGTACTTCAAAGTTTGTTTTCCAAAACTTTAAGTTTTCTTTTAGAAAATCATGTTAAACCAACTAATATCGTTCACTACATGCTTGGTAATCTTAGGTCATACATCAGACTCATTTATACACTTATTAGAGTCAAACTAGCATGCGCAACGAATCAAAAAACATAAAAATTCATTTTCCATTTCTGCAGAACGGCGCGGTAGCGCTACATTTATACTAAGGAGTGGCGCAGTCGCGCCACTCCGGTTCCAGTCCAGGAGGCTTTCTGCAATTGCAGAGCTTCCAACCAAAGTCAAAATTCTTCATGAATTATGCTTACAAACAACACACATTACTGTTATAACATGTGTATATAACTCTACTACTACTTTTATATCAACTTACAATTAAGAATTCAATAAATTTCTAAGAATTTACGAACTTGAAACTTAAAGCATGATAAGGTAATTATACCTCTTCGAAACTTTGAATTACTCAAACTAGCTTCCATTTCAGATTTCTATATCATCAACATACTCTTCTATATAAACTATCAAGAACTTGGCAAACTAGAATTGTGAAGGGGAGGCTTCTATTTATAAGAAAGCTCTTGTCCATGTCATGGATTTGCCTCAAGGTTTAATCCAATAGAAGAAAGAATAAGACAATATAAAAAGGAGATTTGGTAAAGTCTCCTATTCAACCCACACCTCCAACCATCATCACCATGATTACTCTAGCCTCTCATGATTTTGAGTATGAAGAGATAGGCTAGGCCAATGGCCTAGTCACGTGAGGAAGGAAATAGGACTCACAATTTGGGACAACCAAATTTGGTTTCTCAGCATTTGTAGAATAAGGCTAGCATACTTAGGTTATATTTCTTTTGGGCTTATTAAGCCAATTAAATGACTCAATGTTACTACATTACATTAAGTTATAGGTGCATATATATATATATATATATATATATATATATATATATGTGTGTGTGTGTGTGTGTGTGTGTGTGTGTGTGTGTGTACACCCACATATAACAAGCATACCAATACATATAATAATGTACCTCATGTACATTGTTTTAATCCAATAATATTTTAATTGGCTAATTATAAAATAGTTGGGTATTCTCAACCCATCATTTTTCATAAAATTCATTACCTCAATTATACCCAAATGTTATAATGATAATTAATATCAATTATTTATTAACTTATCATTGATTTTCTTTTAAATAATTGTAGTTAATCCTCTAATTGATTTAACTCTACTATTTATGCCACACAAAGCATAATTATGTGAACTTAGAAATTAATAGTCCACAAACTTATAATAATAATATAATCTCACAAAATAGTATTATTCTCAATATCACTTCTTATAATATGTTCATAACGTAATACCATTACATTACTAATTTACATGTTCTCATAACATATATATCTGCACATTATATAATCCATGTACATTTGACAATACCGAATATAGTTTGATTGAGTATTGTCACACCTCATTATTATAAACTTTATTATTTCACTTATACTTAATCATTGAAATAATTATTAACAATAATTATTTATTTAGTTTAATTTAGTATCCTTCATAAAATACACATTAGTGTACCACACATAACACATTGTCACATAAGTCCATTTGTGTAACTCATGTGACTCATTTCACTTTATCATATAGTTTCCTATATTATATAGTTACCTTGAAGTGTTACACTTCATTTCATATCATATAGATGTAGCTATAACATATAATTACATGTAATTGCACCTAGCAATTTATTCACATAATAATACTAATTAATTCCTTTAATTATCCATTCATTAAATTATTTAATGAATGCTTATTCCACCACTTTGCCACACTAGGCATACCTCACAAGCTTAAATTAAGCTTATTCTCATTCTCATCACTTATTCATTTATACTACATTACTACTTATAAAATTTACTGTAATATAGTACCTTAAGTTATTTAGTACATTAAAATAACTTAGCTTTCTTTTATAAATTTAACCCTCAAGGAAATACATCACTATATAAAAATTATGTATTTCGCCATAATATGATATAAAATATTTTTATTATGTTTTCTCCAAATAGAGGCATTAATTATAGTAAAAGAATTCACTCATTATCTCAAAATATTATTTTTAATATAATATCTATGTCTCATTAAAGTAATTACATGTACGGCACATGTACACATATTATATATAGAAAATAGATAATAAGTTTATTTTTTATTATGATAAATTGTTTCCATATAGCAAGTATATTTTAATATATTTACCATATTACTTAATCATACATATTACCTTCTACAAGGCTATATAAGGTAATATCATTATATAAAATAATATTCTCTCTTTATTAAAATAATTCAATGCTAGAATTTATTTTAACATCCCTTATTAGAAATATACTATAATTATTTCTCTTTCCTTTCTATAAATTGTCCCAAAATAATTTCTTCAATCTATACATTTTAGCCATATGTCAATTATTAATTAATTTTCTAACCAATACTTATCTAAAGGTATATTGATTTTCTTCTCTCTTCAACAACGTATATATATATATTATTAACGTTATTTTCACATTAGACTTCTCACATATTACCATTCTAAGTAATATATAAAAAGTACTAACTATAATTACATACTCAACATATATATTAACTCACCACTTGCTATATCACCATAGTTAATTAAGGTTTTATTATTCAAATTATATTATTCCATAATATAACTTTCAACTTAATTTAACCAATATTTATTCTTGTTAGTTAATTCCCATAATTAAATAATTCATGCTTTGCTATCACAATCCATCCATGGACAGCTTAAGTCACTAATTATATCCCATACCTATTTACAAGTCTAAACCAAGCACACATCAAGTCTTTAATAGTATTCAATATAGTATACTGGGTGGTTTTTCACAAACAACCAACCAATTAGTTTTCGTCTCGTCTACATTGTTTTCACAGTGAGTTATATCGGTTACTAATTCGTATATACCTCCGCTCTCTGAAGGAATCGTTTAGCCCAGCTACTATACATCAACCATTAAAGGTACGATTGCACTACCTTAGACTTAACACTTACTCGTACATATACTCGAGAAAATGATGATTATTAAAGATATTTAATGTCACCAACTTACTATGATAAAATAATTCTATAAATTATTTAATATCGATAGATAAATCTTATCCATCTCCTTTACTAATTTACCTTTACAATTGATAACAAATATATAATAATAATATATTTTTTAAGCACAAAATCACATATTGTATAGCCATATATCTCATAACGAATATATATTCTTATTCGAACCCAACACATGCCTTAATAATTTTATTTACTAAATTCTTATTTCAACAATTTCTAAAAATTCGGGTTCTTACATCCTCTCCCTCTTATAAGGATTCCGTCCTCGGAATTACCGAAACCTTCCCTACTCGGTGCCATTCCAAATATTATATATTTTTTTGAATAATTTTATCCATTCTCTTTTCGAAAGTTTTATTATTACAACTTGCTCAAATGCATTCTACCACTTTCTCCTTTCTAAGGAACATTCTACTTACTACATTCATCATTCAGAAGAATAAGAATCTTCCATGATTTTTTAATAATCGGAAAGTAGTATGAATAACTTAGATTCCAAATTGTGCTGAGGGGTCAAAAGACCGTGAACTCTTCTCCAGGTTTACTAATGCTTCAACACAATCCTTCACACTACAAACTAGAGTGTTTATCAATCACAAAGATTGAAAACACCCTTTATACGTACACTAGGTGGCCGTCCAATTGTACCACTACGTTGAGCCACAACGTAGTGTTTTATAACGACTATATGAGTTACGTTCAAAACTATTGTCTCTGAAAAACATGTCCTTTTATAGGGTTGTTCACCTCAGCTTTTCAACATCTAAATCCACACCAGAGCAATCTGGTTTGGCATAAATACACAAGAATGCTTGAATTTCATAATTATTCTCTTACAGTCATCTAGCCGAATCAAATAGCTTAGACTTTCATCAATAATTCGGACATTAATCGAAATTAATCCACTTAATTAACCTTTTTCATAGTTTAAACGAAAACCAAAAATCCTTTTATGACATTATGATACCGTACCACCTTAGTCGTACGTTGAAAATTCTGTCATTTTATGACTTTGTCGTACTATATCATACCATAATGGACAGACAATCTTACGATCGCTCCGGACACTAGGCTCGATTGCATTGATGACTCCATCGTTTACCATCCTACACCATATCAAATGATGCATATGGTCAAAAATACATTTTGAAAGATTTTTAAATCATTTTTGTCTTAGCCGAAACAAATAGCATAGACATACGAATAACAATATCATTTTTTTAAAAAAAATTCATTTGTTCAGTCATCTGACCCAATATTTTCTCAAGAAAACAGAAGTGCAAACACTAGCATGAAGTCAATAAATTTTAAAAATCTAGCGTAGCTAGAAGATTTATAAAAACCCAAATTTCTCCTTCAAGTCCAATCTCTTACTCCATTGCTTCATCATTCTATCAATCTTCTATACCATCAATGCTCACTATACCAAAATTCTTAATTCTTGATATATAATATATCTATTCCCAGTATAGTTCATCGAACTTACCACACCATGGAAGTTCAGAAACTTACCACAATAATAAGATTTTAGGAACTTGTCCTAGCAATACGTAGTCCAAGAACCAATCAGGGACTGCCCATACACTTAGGGGCTCAAAAATTCATATGAATATGAGTCACAAACTTATCATAGGCATGAGTCTTAAGAACTCGCACCTAATCCTAATATTATCTAATTTAATCTTAGAAACTTCTATCTATCAAAATAAACATGAGAAAAGAATCACCTTTTTGCCATATGTATAATGATAGCGCGACACTAGCATTCTAACGATTATCAATGTGATGCACTCAGCGTAAGCACAAAACCTCTGCCCACACAAAGGTTTGTACAACTAAGCCGTCACATGAGTCCTCAATGGAAATCCAACACCTAACTCTATCTTACTCTTAACTTGCTGTTTGCTCGTTATGAATTTTCTATATTTCATCATATACAGCTCCTCATGAGTTCATCTCGTACCATTTTATAGTACATTATCTTATAGCATCAAGCTATAACTACTTAGTCGTTACCGACCATCTATCATTTCATAGCTTAAACTGATCACGTCGTGATCATCGGTTTATCTTATGGTTCATTCCTATTATCCACTAAACTCCACTCAAGTTCATTCTTATTATCTTTGTCATATTCATCTTATAGACATTGTCTTAACACTTTTATTACCGGAGTTAGGAAACTCCTGACTCTCATTCTCTAAATTCTTCAAAATTCTTCTTTGAATTTTCATGTATATATTTTAATCTTTATCTTTCCCTCTCTCAGGAAATAGCCTAAGGTACTTTTACCTAAGGTTTATAACCTACAGCTTTGATACCAACCTGTGACGCCCCCAGATCTGGGTCCCCTTTGAACCTCGCGACCCAGTTCGCCACGATACTACTATCATCAAATTATCTATATCTTTTATTCATAACTTAATGAATATAAATTCGCTTTATTATAAATTAGAATATAATTTTCTTTCATTTCTAGGATCTTGTATAATGACCCCAAACTTTTATAAGTTACAATATTGGTCATTTACCATTCATGTCTTTTCATCATATTCGATGTTACAAAAATGCAGAATAATTTAAACTTTTCTATATCCTTTGAATAAAACCTTTTATTGATTTCATAACTTTGAATCAATTACATAACCTTGAATCAAACTATGTTATAATTCACTTTATTCGAATTACTATATAAGATTTTACATCTTGATTCGATATCCTCTATATATCGATAGTATGACTTTACAATTCGACATATATTAAACATCGTAAACTTCTATCATGTACATCTCCTAGAATCTAAACATGGTTCAAGAGCATATATTTAAATAAATCAATCAATCTCCTTCGATACTGTTGCTCTCTATCAATCAAGTAGCACGTAATCTTTACCGTGAGTCCTTAACCTGCAAAAAATGGTTATTTGCAAGAGTGAGCTCGACAACTCAGCAATTCTAACAGTTTTCATTCATCACATAACATATAATAACATACTCAGTTCATGCATTCATAATTAATTAATATTTACTACGCATGTTACTTCTCACATAACAGGCACAGAAATTTACTTCACAAGCATATCATCAAAGATCAACTTTCAAATTTCATACATATCTCATATGCATTTCATATATATACAGCAACATTCTCATAACATAATATAGCTCAACTAATAGTTATCGAATTCATATATCAAATAGGAACTGAAAGATTTGCCTGGCTCGTAGTTTATCAACTACAACTTAACTACTTAAAGCTATCTGCACTTCGTGTATTCCTACACAGTTATATAATCATGGATTCATATCCATCAGTCATACATACATAAGGTAATTATACCTCTTCAAAACTTTGAATTACTCAAACTAGCTTCCATTTTAGATTTCTATATCATCAACATACTCTTCTATATAAACTATCAAGAACATAGCAAACTAGAATTGTGAAGGGGAGGCTTCTATTTATAGGAAAGCTCTTGCCCATGTCATGGATTTGCCTCAAGGTTTAATCCAATAGAAGAAAGAAGAATCAACCCACACCCCCAACCATCATCACCATGATTACTCTAGCCTCTCATGATTTTGAGTATGAAGAGATAGGCTAGGCCAATGGCCTAGTCACGTGAGGAAGGAAATAGGACTCACAATTTAGGACAACCAAATTTGGTTTCTCAGCATTAGTAGAATAAGGCTAGAATACTTAGGTTATATTTCTTTTGTGCTTATTAAGCCAATTAAATGACTCAATGTTACTACATTACATTAAGTTATAGGTACATATATATATATATATATATATATATATACACACACACACACACACACCCACATATAACAAGCATACCAATACATATAATAATGTACCTCATGTACATTGTTTTAATCAAATAATATTTTAATTGGTTAATTATAAAATAGTTGGGTATTCTCAACCCATCATTTTTCATAAAATTCATTACCTCAATTATACCCAAATTTTATAATGATAATTAATATCAATTATTTATTAACTTATCATTGATTTTCTTTTAAATAATTCTAGTTAATCCTCTAATTGATTTAACTCTACTATTTATGCCACACAAGACATAATTATGTGAACATAAAAATTAATAGTCCACAAACTTAAAATAATATAATCTCACAAAATAGTATTACTCTCAATATCACTTCTTATAATATGTTCATAACGTAATACCATTACATTACTAATTTACATGTTCTCATAACATATATACTTGTACATTATATAATCCATGTACATTTGACAATACCGAATATAGTTTGATTGAGTATTGTCACACCTCATTATTATAAACTTTATTATTTCACTTACACTTAATCATTGAAATAATTATTAACAACAATTATTTATTTAGTTTAATTTAGTATCCTTCATAAAATACACATTAGTGTACCACACATAACACATTGTCACATAGGTCCATTTGTGTAACTCATGTGACTCATTGCACTTTACCATATAGTTTTCTATATTATATAGTTACCTTGAAGTGTTACACTTCATTTCATATCATATAGATGTAGCTATAATGTGACACCCCCAAATCTGGGTACTTCATTTCCACATGATTTGGTGTTCACTTTCTAAATAGAACATACATCTACCCATAATAAGGAATGTAAAATAAATTACAACCTTGAATAAATAATAAAATCTTCCTTAAAAAGGAATTACAACCTTATTCAAAATCATCCCAGGGTTAATCTAACCTTAACATAAATAATAATGCGGAAATAAAAACATAACATAAAGTCTTATTATAATCAAAATCAAAAGATAACAAGTCTTCACTTGTTCATCTCGCCTTTTCCTTTACTCGTTGACAGTACGTCAACGTTCTTGGTTTTAACTGCAATGGATTATTAAATATGCAAGTGTGAGCAAACAAACGCTCACTGGAATACAACAATAATAAGGATATAATTGAATAGTTTCAATAGATCTGAATAACTTTACTTTCATCAACCATAAAGAATTGAATAATAATTCTTTCATTAATAACTAGAATTTCGAATATTGAAATCATCTGAAGGTCATAAGACCTTGAACTTTTGTCCTAGGTTATAAACATTTCTATTTAAAACCTTTAACAGTTATTTAGACTATGAACCTTAACTCGTACTTAAGGGGATCAGCCCTTCGTACCATGTATTGTGCATAAACATCTTAACGCTTTTGCATAGTAACCTCTCCTAATAAATAGGGTTGTTCATCTCAGTATTTGAGTACAAGTCCGCACCAAAGAAAGTTTGGTTTGGATAATCTTAAAGGGTAATTTAGGATTCAACGTTCATCAACTAAAGAATAGTTGAATCGACTTACAATAATCAAGAATAATTCAATAATAAAGAATTACGAAACAATTTATGCTTTAGAGGCAACTTAAAGCATTTGAAAGACTTAGTAAACCTTACTTGAACTAATTCACACAATTTCAAGCATAGTCAATTAATTTCTAAACATGCTATCATCATCTACCATTAATTTAAACACAATGAACAATCAAACATGAATTCCTTTGATTTTTAAGAGAAAACCATACATATATATAAAATTTTAAAATACTTTCACTGTAACTCTTTGAAGAACACGAATTCCTCATGTTTATCACTTCTATATGAATTAAACAATTAATTAGGCATACAATTCATATATGAGCATATACATAGCCTATAAAAATCATAATTACTCAAATTACATGAAAACATGTTTTACAAATAACTAGAGTACGAAGAACATGAGAATAAAACTTCTAAAACTATAGGTTAGGATTATACCCTTTGGCTTAGTGATAGGAAGAAGATGAAGTTGCTTTGATTTCTCAAGCTTACCTCTCTTTCTCTTCTTCTTCTCTCTTTCTGTTTATCTTTTCATCTGTTTTGTTCTTCTGACTAACTCTTGTTCTAACACTAACTAACGTAAAACTATTGATATACATATATCATATATACATATAACTGACAAGTAATTAACCCATATAATAAATATATTTAATTATAATTATTACATGAGTTACATAATTTGAATTTAAAAAGCCATAAGACTTGTTTGGTAAAACCTTTTAAAATCTTTTTCTTTATTTTAATAAATCCTTTTAACACATACTTTAAATGTTACACTTTAATTAATTAAATCTTTAACATTCTTATTTAATTAATTAAAATCTAACATCAATTAATCACATAAAAAAAATTTATCACATAACAATTATAATTACTCACTAATTATAATTCATGTAACACTCATCACATAACTCATCTAATTTAATTATCTCAATTAAATTAGAACTATACTATAAAATCAATACATATTAATTATTCATTTAATTAATATATAACACTTAATTAACTTACTCTACAACAATCACATAATTTATTTATTTAACTCAATAAATAAATCAAATTAAATATTTATTTAATTTAATCAATATTTAAAAGTAATATATAAAATCTCATTCGTTACAATCTTCCCTCCTTAAAAGGATTCTGTCCCCAGAATCACACTTTTAAAAAAAATATTCCATCTGTTACATTCTTCTCCCCCTTAAAAGGATTCTGTCCCCAGAATCGGTACATAAGGGGTTACACAAAAAGCTAAGCAAATAATTGAGGATATGACTTCATCATAACATCTTCGAGTTCCCACGTGGCTTCTTCAGCACTGTGATTCCTCTAGATTACCTTAACAGAAGGTATCACTTTATTTCTAAGTACTTGTTCTTTTCTATCAACTATTTGAACAGGCACTTCTTCATATGTTAAGTCTTTATCAAACTGTAAAGGCTCGTATTCTATTACATGTTTGTAGTCGTGCTTGTAAGGTCTCAACATAGAAATGTGGAAGACGTTATGTATATTCTCTAGCTCCGGAGGTAACGTCATCTCATAAGCTACCTCGCCCACCTTTCGTAGTACCTCGAAAGGTCCAATAAATCGGGGACTCAGCTTCCCCTTCTTGCTGAATTTAATCTTCCCCTTCCAGGGAGATACCTTTACGAAAACGAAGCTCCCTGGTAAGAATTCTCGGTTCTGTCGATGTTGATCGGCATACTTCTTCTGTCTGTCTTGAGCAGCAACCAATCTTATTTTGATCAGTTTCACGATTTTGGCGGTTTGTTGTATCAGTTTCGATCCCAACAGTTGACGTTCACCGACTTCATCCCAGCACAAAGGCGTTCTGTATTTCCTGCCGTATAACTCTTCAAAAGGCGGCATACCGATACTCGCGTGGTAACTATTATTGTAAACAAACTCCACAAATGGTAGATGATCATCCCAGCTTCCCTTGAAGTCCATTACGCAAGCTCTTAGCATGTCCTCAAGCTTCTGAATCGTTCTCTCGCTCTGGCCATCAGTCTGAGGATGGTATGCCGTACTCATTCGCAATTATGTTCCCAGACACGCTTGCAAATATTTCCAGAAATTCGACGTAAAACGCAGATCTCTATCGGACACAATCGACACTTGAACACCGTGTCGAGAGATAATTTCCTTAACGTATAATTTCGCTAACTGATCCAAGTTATACTTAATCTTGATCGGTAAAAAGTGGGCTGACTTCGTCAGTCGATCCACTATAACCCTTATCGCATCAAATTCCTTCTAAGTCGCTGGAAGACCAACCACGAAATCCATCGTGATGTGCTCCCACTTCCACTCTGGAATTTCTAACGGTTGCAGAAGTCCACTTGGTCTCTGGTGTTCTGCTTTAACTTTCTGGCACGTTAGACATTTTGCAACCCATTCAGCAACGTCCCTCTTTATGTTCGGCCACCAGAAATGGTGCCTGAGATCCTGGTACATTTTCGTACTCCCAGGGTGAATCGAATATCTCGAATTATAAGATTCGCTAAAAATCTCCTCTTTAACTTCTGGTACTGGCGGTACCCAAATTATCCCTTCAAATCGTAACAGTTCTCTGTTATCGATCTTGAACTTGAACTCTTCGCCGTCGGCTATTCTCTTCCGAATCTTCTCGTATTCTTCGTCGTGAAGATGTACTTCTTTCACTTTGTCTACCAGAGTAGAACCAGTAGTTACTTGAAATAACTTCTCATCCGATCCCTTCGGAAACTTCACTTCCAGTTCTAATCTAGCCATTTGTTCTATCAACTGATCTTGATCAGTCAACATGTTCAGCTTCTCCTGACCTTTTCTGCTCAAAGCGTCTGCGACGATGTTAGCTTTACCCGGATGTAAAGTATCTCGCATTCGTAGTCCTTGATCAGTTTCAACCATCTCCTTTGGCGCATGTTCAAATCCTTCTGGGTGAAGATATACTTCAGACTCTTATGATTTGTATATATCGTACACTTTTCTCCATATAAGTAGTGTCTCCAAATCTTCAGAGCAAACACTACTGCCGCCAATTCTAAGTCGTGAGTTGGATACCCTTTCTCGTAATCCTTCAGCTGACGTGATGCGTAGGTAATAACTTTGCCATTCTGCATCAGCATGTAACCTAATCCCTTATGTGAGGCATCGTTGTATACTACAAAATTTCCCGTACTATCCGGTAAAGACAACACAGGCGCAGTACTCAACCTCTTCTTCAATTCCTAAAAACTTTCCTCACACTTTTTCGTCAAACAAACATAACTGTTTTACGAGTCAAATTCGTCAACAGAGTTGCCATCTTGGAAAAATCTTGGATAAATCTCCGGTAATAACCTGCCAATCCCAAGAAACTTCTAACTTCAGACGGCGTCTTCGGCTGATCCCAATTTATTACAGCCTCAACCTTCGATGGATCTACCGAAATCCCATCCTTGTCGATCACGTGGCCAAGAAATTGCACACGTTCCAACCAAAATTTGCATTTCAAGAATTTAGCGTAAAGCTTCTCTCGTCTCAGCGATTCTAAGGTCATCCTTAAGTGTTGAGTGTGTTCCTCCTCGGTCTTAGAATAAACCAGGATGTCATCTATGAACACCACTACGAACTTATCCAGGAATGGCTTAAATACCCTATTCATTAAGTCCATAAATGCAGTTGGGGCATTCGTTAGACCAAATGACATTACTAAGAACTCGTAATGACCATACCGAGTTCTAAAAGCCGTCTTCGGTATATCTTCCTTTCTCACCTTCAACTGATGATATCCACTTCTCAAATCAATTTTCGAGAAGTATCTAGCACCCTTCAATTGATCGAACAAGTCATCGATCCTAGGTAAAGGATACCTATTCTTGATCGTAACTTTGTTTAACTCCCTATAATCAATGTGAAGCCGCATCGATCCATCCTTCTTCTTCACGAATAAATCTGGCGCTCCCCACGGTGAAACGCTCGGCTGAATATACTTCTTGTCCAGCAATTCTTGCAGTTGAACCATCAGTTCCTTCATCTCGATCAGAGCCATTCGGTACGAAGCTTTCAAAATTGGAGCAGTTCCCGGTGCTAAGTTGATGACGAACTTTATCTCCCTATCTGGCGCAAGTCCTGGTAAGTCGCTCAGAAATACGTCCACAAACTCCTTAACCACTGATATCTCTTCTATCTTTAGGCTCTCCTTACGCGTATCTACTATGTAGGCTAGATATCCTACACAGCCTTGTGTCAAAAGTTTCTTAGCTTACATAACCAGTCAGACAACTCGCTTGTCTAGGCTATTACTACCATAGAACAATACTTTCGAAGGAGTCGTAAGGTTTACCGACTTCTTCTGACAATCAATTACCGCCCCATGGTTGAACAACCATACCCAGTATGACATCGAATTCCCCAAGTTTTATCGGAATCAAATCTACTCTCAGCTCCTAACCCTTAAAGTCCAATCGATAGTTCTTGTATACAAACCTAACAGGAATGACTTCCCTATTCGCAATTTCTATGTTCAAGGGGTAAACTTACTCCTCTTTAGGTAAGACTAGGGTTTTAGCAAAATCATCAGATATGAATGAACAAGTAGCACCTGGATCAAATAATATATATGCATTTATACTATTGATCGGAATAATACCTGCCACCACATCTTTTAACTGCACAGCGTTCTGCACCGTCATGTTGAACGTGCGGACAGTGGGTTCAAACGGCTTGCAATGGCGACGATCCAGCGATAGTCAGAGTGCTGCCGCTGCCATTTCCTCCATTCCCTGTTGACCCTGCCGCTGGCTTCTTAGGGTAGCTACGAGCCATGTGATCCTTGGATCCGCATGTATAGCAAGCTCCCTTCTTCAAGTTTGGGCAACTCGACATGATGTGGCCTTCCTGACCACATTTGTAGCACACCCGTTTCCCTTTCTTGCACACTCCAGTGTGAGTCTTCCCTCATATAGCACA
The DNA here is from genome assembly GCA_020205555.1 of Panax stipuleanatus. Taxonomy (NCBI): domain Eukaryota; kingdom Viridiplantae; phylum Streptophyta; class Magnoliopsida; order Apiales; family Araliaceae; genus Panax; species Panax stipuleanatus. Next base: position 23,389,549 of record CM035123.1, read on the forward strand.
TGCTTCGAGCTTCCTCTTCTACGGGCCTCCCTGTTGACTCCCAGCAGAGGTGTTATCGTTCCACTTTCTTTTCTGATGGATAACCCAGCTACCACCATCCTTGTTTTCCGTCTCAATCTCCTTTTTCTTGTCTTGGTTGAATTTAGTCACGGCGTCGCTCCCTCCTTCAGCTAGAATGGCCTTTTTCAGCACAGCTGCAAACGTGTTCAGCTGGAACATAGAGACTTTACTGTAGAGCCAGGATTTTAGTCCCCACTCAAACCTCCTCGTCTTTCTAGCGTCCGTGCTAACCTGGTATGTAGCGAACCTGGCCAACTCGTTAAACTTCGCGGCATATTCAGACACCGTCATCTCTCTTTGTTTAAGCTCTAGAAACTGGACCTCCATTTGGTCCTGTGAGCTAACTGGGAAGTACATTTCAAAGAACATCTCTTTAGAACTTTCCCACGGTATCACTCCTTCTCCCTCTCTGGTCCTATTAGCTAGCCACCAAAAACTAGCATCCGACTTCAACATGAAAGCCGCGAATGCTGTTTTCTGGTCTTCACCGGCTCTAGCTACCTCGAAGACCTTCTCCATCTCCATCACCCACGTCTGAGCATCTACAGGGTTTGTCATTCCCTTGAATTCAAGCGGTCCTACTGCCTTGAATTCCTTAAATGTAGTACATTGCACTTGCGGCTAATTTGCAAGTGCCCCCGTCAGTAGGTTCACTAACTGCTGAACCGAGTTGGGGTTTGTTACATCGTTAATGTTGTTGTTCGTCGAACCCTCGGGGTTTTAACGTGTAGGTCTTCTTCTAGGAGGCATTTTCTGTTAAGAAATATTATTATTAGATCCTCTACTAAATTCTTAAGTATTCAAGTTTAGACTTAAACAATTAACTAACTCAGTTCATATTGAACACATAGCACATCCATAAGCTTCTTTTATTCATTACTTATAATTTTAAAAACATAGAATAGATAGCATCTTTGTTATTTACATCATCTTTCCTGAACTGGAACAAGTTACAGGACTACATCATTAACTCATCCCATTCTTATCTCAAATTATGGGATTTATATTTATTTATTACAAAAAGAAACACATAAATATAGACTCTTCTATCTAGGCATGTTAAAACGTCGCACAGCCTCTCTGCGTTCCTCCTCCATCACCCGGAATGTTGTTCTACGATCCACTATGTACCATGGTAAACCTTGGAACTGAGCTGGGTAATAGAAGACACGATCCTGTGCTCTATCTATAGCCGTGTGGAATGCTTATTCTGTTTCCCTTAGCTTGGCTCTCTTTCCTTTTGCCTTGTCTTCAGCTCTATCGGCTCGTTGAATAGCCCTCAAGCTTGTTTTCTCAGCTCTGGCACGCTTCGTCGACTCCTCTTGGATGTCTTGCTTCAGCTTCGCTATCTCGGCTCGTGCCTCGTCCCTATCATTCTCTACATGGACTAGCTTCCACTGCACTTCTCCTAGCTCACTATCCATCTCCTCGATAGTCTCATCCCGCTGTTGTACAGTAGTCCGACTCTCGTCCAACAATTCCTAGAGTTCCACGTTGTGATCGTGAACCTCCTCGTACATCTCAACACTAACAGAGTGAGGTGGGAATTCCTCTTTGGGATCCTCTTCCTCCTCTGACTTATCCTCGTCCTCCTCCTCTAGAATAGGTCTCAGCCCATGCTCCCGACCAGCTACGGTGATCACTGGAGATGGCCCTCTCCTAACCAACTGCTCCCAGACAACATGGATGTCTCGGGGCTCCTCCTCTCTAGGCACCTGAGGTATATCCTCCCTAGCCTGACTGGATTCTCCAAAGTTCGTCATCTTGACAAAAGAGTTTTAAAGTTTATTATTACGTTATATCAAGTCGTCACTCTTTGAATACTTAAACGTAAACACATAGCACATAAGGTAGTTTATTATCTTTACCTATCACCACTATATTTTTGATCTTTCTATAAGGCTACTACCTAAAGTTTTTCCCCCCCACCTAAGGTGCATAACCTATGGCTTTGATACCAACCTGTGACACCCCCAAATTCGGGTACTTCGTTTCCACATGATTTGGTGTTCACTTTCTAAATAGAACATACATCTACCCATAATAAGGAATGTAAAATAAATTATAACCTTGAATAAATAATAAAATCTTCCTTAAAAAGGAATTACAACCTTATTCAAAGTCATCCCAAGGTTAATCTAACCTTAACATAAATAATAATGCGGAAATAAAAGCATAACATAAAGTCTTATTACAATCAAAATCAAAAGATAACAAGTCTTCACTTGTTCGTCTTGCCTTTCCCTTTACTCGTTGATGGTGCGTCAACGTTCTCGGCTTTAACTGCAAGGGATTATTAAATATGCAAGTGTGAGCAAACAAACGCTCACTGGAATACAACAATAATAAGGATATAATTGAATAGTTTCAATAGATCTAAATAATTTTACTTTCATCAACCATAAAGAATTGAATAATAATTCTGTCAGTAATAACTAGAATTTCGAATATTGAAATCATCTGAGGGTCATAAGACCTTGAACTTTTGTCCTAGGTTATAAACATTTCTATTTAAAACCTTTAACAGTCATTTAGACTATGGACCTTAACTCGTACTTAGCGGGATCAGCCCTTCGTACCATGTATTGTGCACAAACATCTTAACGCTTTCGCATAGTAACCTCCTCTAATAAATAGGGTTGTTCATCTCAGTATTTGAGTACAAGTCCGCACCAAAGAAAGTTTGGTTTGGATAATCTTAAAGGGTAATTTAGGATTCAACGTTCATCAACTAAAGAATAGTTGAATCGACTTGCAATAATCAAGAATAATTCAAAAATAAAGAATTACGAAATAATTTATGCTTTAGAGGTAACTTAAAGCATTTGAAAGACTTAGTAGACTTTACTTGAACAATTAAGTCAAGGTCACATCAATTCATAAATGAAATTCGCTAAGATATTTATTCAATACATAAATTATAGAGAATACAATAATTGGCATAAACAAAATCAAGAAAGGATATAACAACTTGCCTCGAGCGCAAGCTACAGTTGCTATCACGTTCCTAAACAATTCCTACATATATATAATTAATCACAATAATCTAAATTAGTTAACACGTAACTAATTCACATAATTGGTTAACCCATATAGGTTAACTCTTTCTAGTTTAATTAATAAGTTAATAATTAACCGTCACATAATTTATTACACCACATAGGCATGCTCACATAATTAAATCAATAATAATTATTTGTTTCATATTAATTAAATTATAATTAAATGAATTATAATTTAAACATTTAATCCAATTATAATTACTCAAATTATAATCACATCTTATATTAATTAAATTCTAAATAATTTATAATTTATAATTAATTAAACTACATCATGCATTTACTAAATTATTATTACACAAATTATAATTAATCATGCAAATATTGAATTATAATACACAAATTATAACTTATAATTAATCGTGCATTTATTAAATTATAATTATATAAATTATAATTTAAATTAACATTTACTTGATTAAAATAAATCAAATAATATTCATTATAATTTAACAAAATTATAATTTAAATTAAACCTTTACTCTAATTATAATTATTCAAAATTATAACCACACTATATATTTTATTAATATAATATATTAATATTTATTTTCATGTCATCAAATTATCACCTTCAATTAACCTTTTATGATACAACAAAATACATAAAAGAAATAACCTATCTTGACTTTTTGCACCACCCCCCCTGGTCGGGGCGGGGGTTTTACTCTTGATAGGCCCGCCGGGGCGGGCCCCTTGCAGGGTGGTAGACATGCTCGCGAACTATGCAGAGAAAAAGCCAATTTAGCTTATTTCTCCCCACCAAATTTTAATTCCAGTCAATACAATTCATATCAATTTTATATAAAACATAAACTTAAAGCTTTTAACATGATTTTAACATATATAAACATTACAACACATAATCAAAATAACCAATTTCATAATTTTTGAAAAAAAACCATTGCTAAGTGTTCTTCATGAAATTGAACACTGTATTTTTGTTTTTAAACCAATTCACACAATTTCAAGCATAGTCAATCAATTTCTAAACATATTATCATCACCTACCATTAATTTAAACACATTAAACAATCAAACATGAATTCCTTTGATTTTTAAGAGAAAACTATACATATATATAAAATTTCAAAATACTTTCATTGTAACTCTTTGAAGAACATGAATTCTTCATGTTTATCACATGTATATGAATTAAACAATTAATTAGGCATACAATTCATATATGAGCATATACATAACCTATAAAAATCATAATTACTCAAATTACATGAAAATATGTTTTACAAAGAACTAAAGTACGAAGAACATGAGAATAAAACTTCTAAAACTATAGGTTAGGATTATACCCTTTGGCTTAGTGATAGGAAGAAGATGAAGTTGCTTTGATTTCTCAAGCTTCCCTTTCTTTCTCTTCTTCTTCTATCTTTTCTCTGTTTTGCTCTTCTGACTAACTCTTGTTCTAACACTAACTAACGTAAAACTATTGATATACATATATTATACATATATCATATATACATATAACTGACAAGTAATTAACTCATATAATAAATATATTTAATTATAATTATTACATGAGTTATACAATTTGAATTTAAAAAGTCATATACGTGTTTGGCAAAAATTATTTATTTTTAAAAACTAACTTTTTGAGCATAAGGCTCTGTTTGGTAAAACCTTTTAAAATTCTTTTCTTTATTTTAATAAATTCTTTTAACACATACTTTAAATGTTACACTTTAATTAATTAAATTTTTAACATTCTTATTTAATTAATTAAAATCTAACATCAATTAATCACATAAAAAAACTGTCACATAACAAATATAATTACTCGCTAATTATAATTCATGTAACACTCATCATATAACTCATCTAATTTAATTATCTCAATTAAATTAGAACTATACTATAAAAACAATACATATTAATTATTCATTTAATTAATATATAACACTTAATTAACTTACTCTACAACAATCACATAATTTATTTATTTAACTCAATAAATAAATCAAATTAAATATTTATTTAATTTAATAAATATTTAAAAGTAATATATAAAATCTCATTCGTTACAATCTTCCCTCCTTAAAAGGATTCTGTCTCCAGAATCACACTTTAAAAAAAATAGTCCATCTGTTACATATAACATATAATTACATATCATTGCACCTAGCAATTTATTCACATAATAATACTAATTAATTCTTTTAATTATTCAATCATTAAATTATTTAATGAATGCTTATTCCACTACTTTGTCACACTAGGCATACCTCACAAGCTTAAATTAAGCTTATTCTCATTCTCATCACTTATTCATTTATACTACATTACTACTTATAAAATTTACGGTAATATAGTAACTTAAGTTATTTAGTACATTAAAATAACTTAGATTTTTTTATAAATTTAACCCTCTTGCAAATACATCACTATATAAAAATTATGTATTTCGTCATAACATGACATAAAATATTTTTATTATGTGTCTCCAAATAGCAGCATTAATTATAATAAAAAAAATTCACTCATTATCTCAAGATATTATTCTTAATATAATATCTATGTCTCATTAAAGTAATTACATGTACGGCATATGTACACATATTATATATAAAAAATGAATAATAAGTTTATTTTCTATTATAATAAATTGTTTTCATATAGCAAATATGTTTGAATATATTTACCATATTACTTAATCATACATATTACCTTTTACAAGGCTATATAAGGTAATATCATTATATAAAATAATATTCTCCCATTATTAAAATAATTTCATGCTAGAATTTATTTTAATATCCCTTATTAGAAATATACTATAATTATTTCTCTTTCCTTTCTATAAATTGTCCCAAAACAATTTCTTCAATCTATACATTTTAGCCATATGCCAATTATTAATTAATTCTCTAACCAATACTTATCTAAAGGTATATTGATTTTATTCTCTCTTCAACAACGTATATATATATTATTAACATTATTTGCACATTAGACTTTCTCACATATTACCATTCTAAGTAATATATAAAAAGTACTAACTATAATTACATACTCAACACATATATTAACTCACCACTAGCTATATCACCATAGTTAATTAAGATTTTAATATTCAAATTATATTATTCTATAATATAACTTTCAACTTAATTTAACCAATATTTATTCTTGTTAGTTAATTTTCATAATTAACTAATTCATGTTTTGCTATCACAATCCATCCATGAACAGTTTAAGCCCTAATTATATCACATACCTATTTACAAGTCTAAACCTAGCACACATCGAGTCTTTAATAGTATTCAATATAGTATACTGAGTGGTTTCCCACAAATAACCAACCAATTAGTTTCTGTCTCGTCTACACTATTTTCATAGTGAGTTAGATCAGTTACTAATTCGTATATACCTCTGCTCTCTGAAGGAATCGTTTAGCCCAGCTACTATACATCAACCATTAAAGGTACGATTGCACTACCTTAAACTTAACATTTACTCGTACATATACTCAAGAAAATGGTGATTATTAAAGATATTTAATGTCACCAACTTACTATGATAAAATAATTCTATAAATTATTTAATATCAATAAAGAAATCTTATACATCTCCTTTACCAATTTACCTTTACAATTGATAACAAATATATAATAATAATATATTTATTAAGCACAAAATCACATATTGTATAGTTCATATTACCCTATGCAACACAATACCACATATCTCATAACGCATATATATTCTTATTCAAACCCAACATATGCCTTAAGAATTTTATTGTCTAAATTCTTATTTCAATAATTTTCTGAAAATTCGGGTTCTTACAATCACAATATGATTGGAAAGCCTAATTAATTAAAGGAGTTTAATTAATTAAATGAAAACCTATTTTTAATAGTATTAGAAGGGTTGACCAATATCTATATAAGAGGAGTCTTATGTTAGATATCAGTTGATGCAATTCTAATTGTTGGAGAGTACTCCTTTTCTATAGAGGATAGAAAACTAGGGTTTAGCCAACCACCCTCCTTCTTGAATAATTCATCTTCCTTGGTGGATCTCCTCTAAAGGCCAAACACTTGGGTGGCTAACGTTGATCAAAGGAAGGAATCTATCCCGGATATTCAAGGAGATCGCGAAGAACAAAGGGGTTGAACTTTGTTGCTCCGTTTCGGTGTTAACAAAACAGATACAAACGCGTGCAAGTATACACGGTTGACAAGTAATAAATGATAAATCAAGATCGTTCCCACGGAGAAAAGCATTTATGATTAAACAATCATGCAACAATTCAATAGCTATTTTCGGCTGCTCAAACGAGTATCAAAGTGTGAATTAATATCTAAAATGATTATAAACTAAAATTACTAATTTATAGACGATGGATTCAAATTGGAGAAGTATGGGATCCTAACTTCAGTTATTGCATCATCCAGATTACACACCTCATATTAAGCATAATTAATTACTTAGGATTTCTAGTCGAGTGCACAAATGTGAGAAATGGCTATTTTTCAATATACCAAGTCCATATCATATAAAATCCACAAACGAGATAGAATTCACATGAACATCAATAAAACCTAAATCACTATATGTCTATGTGACTTACAAGCAATATCGATTTAAGTTCAAACTCTCAATTGGCTACATAAGGTAAGCCGGTATATGTCTATCCGGATTACGAATCACAAAATTTATTGCATGCAAATTTCATGAACATATGCTAGCAGGGCAAAATTTGAGTTTATACTTCCTCTTTCAGTTCCATATAAACTATTAAAGTAGATGGTGATCAAGCATCTAATCAATACACACAACCATGCTAGGCAATCCATATATAATCAATCATACATATCAATGAGGCATACAATTCTGAACTAAGCAATAAGATTCATTAGAATCCCATAATGGTGGTTAGTTAATCTCTGAACCAATAACCATTATGGGATTTGGTCTAAACATTGGAAGCAAATATGAAAGTAAAGAGATTAAGAGAGATGGAAATGCAAATATGATGATCCTCCTTTCAAATGAAGCCTTCAATCTCAGTTTCAGATCACAATCAAGTCAAAAATGAAACTCTAATAATGAAAATCTACTAGAACTAGATGAGAGAAGAAGTGAAGCTCCCAATCCTCTATAGCTCTCTAAACCCTAGCATAGTAAAATAAAATTGAATTATTAAAACTGAATATCCCGACAAACCAACAAATACACCTTGATATAGAAAATAAACTTCAGTGTCGAAATGATTAAATGAAAAGTCAATAAATTCCTCAATCTTGACCGGCGCGTCCGCACGACTCCATAGTGCATTTGGGGCGCGGGGCCGCGCTTGGCCAGAGGGCTTCTCTGGATTCTATAACTTGGCGCGGGCGCACGCTTCTTCTTCTTCCAACCGGCGCAGCCGCACGGTGCTGTATTTCTGCTAGTGCATTACTGGTTCCATCTGCTGCTGCCTTTAGACCTTCTTTCTTCTTCTTTTGCCTTCACTTGACTACTGATATGAGGCCCTTTTGCACAAGCCATATACCATCTCCCCATGCCAACTCCACCTTTAGTTCATCATTAGCTCTCCATGAAGCCTTTTAGCCCATTTCATGCCAAATTCATGCCTTTATCATGCCATTCCATGCCATTTGAGTTTCCTGACTGAAATCTATAAAACAAAGATAAAACATATCAAAAGACACTAAAATACTTGAGATTAAGCCATAATCCTAGCAAGTTTATAGACAATAAGTAGGTATAAAACCTACTTATCAAATACCCCCAAACTTGAACTATTGCTTGCCCTCAAGCAACAGACACAAATGCAAACTACATGCTATGCAACTATACTAACATGAAATTGAATCCCAAAATTGCAGCCATACTATGAATTCCAATAAGATGTGCCTCCGAGAAATAACAAGAACTATGAACAAAGGATCAACCCAAGCTACAGGCATAAAGACATACAATTCAACAATTATAACATGTTGCTAAGATGTAGTGTGTGTGTGCTATGTCATAAATAAGCTTGATAGAAGCAAAGATTCCACATGCTATACTTCTAAGGAAGGAAAATTGAGGTTTTAAGTCAAAAAAAATTCATATATATAAAACAACGACCAATCCATCATATTGCTACAAGCTAAGGTTCAACAAGGGTTTATTATGCTTTTATTCACACACGAGGGCGATTTTTTGCACTTTCCCGTGGTTGCACCTGACTATGCAATGCTAAGACCTCTTAGGCTTTTCAATGATATCCATTTATCGAGTTTTTGACCAACGACTCCCAAACCATAAAGGCCTTAGGGCGCTGGGTGTAGAGACAATCCCCTAGGGCTTACTTGCTCGAGTATCAAAAGCCACAAGACTTAGCTAGCCAAGGTGTTTATTTTATTTTTTTCTTTTTTCTCAATTAAATTTCTTTTCTTTTTCTTTTTCTTTTTTCTTTTTAGCATGCATACCCTATGTTTTCCCCCAAACTTGCATTTCTGCATCATTAAGGCCATTAATAATTTTCTTACACAATTCTATCATTAAAAATAAAATTTTCCCTTCAGAAGACAAGCATGTACTAATCTAACCAACAAGCAGATGATAACAATATCGTGCTATCCGGTAACATCAAAGCAACAGGCATAGACTACATCATGTATAAAGTTTTAACTAAGCTTAACTATCCCCTGAGTTCAAAAATCTATCATATTTCAATGTCATCATTAGCTATAATGGAGTTCAACAGGCTAAAACATGGGATCATGCTAGGCAATGCAACTAAACATAAACTAAATAAACAAAAGAAAAGAAAACAGAACAAATTTTATGCAAATTTTAATTAACAAATACTAGAATGCAACTACTATGCAACCTAAACATGAAATAAACTATATGCAATTAACTATATGCGACTACTACTAACTACACCTAATACCCCCAAAATTAAAATTTTCAATGTCCGCATTGGAAGTAAAGGGTCAGGAAACTCCCCTAATTATTGGCATGGCCACCCTCCTCGGGTGGTGAATCTGGAGGCTGGTATGGCATGGCAGAACCAAAGACAGGCCACTCCACTAGCGTTCCCTGCTGCGCAAAAGCCTCAGCCAAGGACCTAGATAAACCATCGGCAAACGCTGCAAAGCTTCTGTGCAATGCTTCCATCCTCCTCTCCAATCGCCTTATCCTGCGATCCTGATGCATGTCACTGGCTGGAGGAGGAGCGGCGGCCTCTGCTGGCTACGGTGGGCGAACTGCTGGAGGAGTCGGTAAGATGAACCCTTTTCCTCGCGGATGCGCTGTGCCACCAGCCCAATCTTCAAACTTCTTAATTGTGGCTTGATTGATGTCCCCACTCGGCATCTGGACCTATTCATCCTCCCATTCAATGCATGCCTCAGAACACAGATGAGCCACCACTGAGGCGTGTGGAATTTCCCCAGTGGTACTGCCTCTCATGAAGCGCAACATATTCTGATGGAGCAAATGGCCGACATCAATATGCTTCCCAGTGATGATCCCCCAAAGAATGATAGCCCTCTCAACTGTAATCTCGTGCTGGTGAGTGGATGGCATCAAATTGGCACATAAGAACAGATTCCATGCCTTGGCATTATTCAGAGCGGAGGCGGGGAAAATGGTGGGCTCATCTGTGCCGTGCCTATACTTCCACTTCGTGCCTGGCGCACACAAATCAATGAGCAACTGGTCTAGGTTAGTCTCAAAATGCTCCGCCTTGACCCAATTCACTTGGTCAGCCGGGTTTGGAGGTAAGCTTAACACCTCACGGATCGCCGCCGGACGATAATCGACGTTTCTGCCCCGAACAAAAGAGAAGCCACTCTGTGTCTCCTTGGCGTAGGCATAAAATTAACGAACAATAGCCAACGAGACAGGAGGCGGTATTGCACAAACCCCTTGCCAACCCATCTCTCTGATCATGTCAAGTAATTGGCCATCCTCCTTTGCCGGTTTTAGACCCCGCTCTTTTACAATTGATTTGGTCGCGATCCGATAATACTCCAGTTGGAGCTCAAGGCTGATGAACCTAGCCAAATCCACAGTGTCCTCGCTCTGACTACAACGAGCGGGCGATCCGAAAGTGACAGAACGTGCTCTCTTTGGACCCATGAGAATTTTTGAAATTATCCTTGAAAACCCTAGATGATTGTTATAGAAACTCGCCCAAACTTGTACGTCTGCAAACTGATTTGAACCAACCCTAATCCCTTTCGCAATTCCAAATCTGAAAAACCCTCAATCTAAATTTCTCTAGCAATCCCTAATTTGACTCTTGAAGTGTATCCGAATGATGTGGTGGTAGGGGCTGCTGGGATGGATAGGTATTATAGAGAAGATGTAGTGATTATTGGGGTGTAGTTGAATTGGAATGGGAGTAGAAGAGCAATGGGATTAGGGTTTGTGAGAGAGAGATGGAATAAGGATATATGTAGGTTTGAAGGTTATTATCTGAGATAGGGCTTGTGTTTTGAGAGGAAGTCTCGATTGTTACAAACCAAAAATTTAGAAGATCTTTTTAAAGGTTAAAGAATAAAACCTAGATTGAAAATAAAGGAATGATTTAAAATTTTTAAAGAACCTATACGGTTTGATTTAAATCTTTAAGTAATGTAAAGAAATTAAATGAGATTGCTAGTATTTAAATTATGTACTAGTAAATGAACTTAAGAGAATTATTTTTATTATCTCAATTAATTAGTTATATTAACCTAATTAAAGAAAACCTAATTGGGTTGCATATAATTAAATTTATGTAAGTGAGTATTTAAATTTTAAAATGAATGGATTAGGAATCCTAATTAAATAATTAGGGTAAGATAAAAATTAAGATATTGGATTATGCCATCTTCATAGCCCAAAGCAATTATATTGGAAAGCCCAAACTATTTAAATGGGAGCCCAAAACTTGGCCCAATTATGGAAGGACTTTGTGGTCATTTAATAAGCAAAATTTGGCATTTAGAAATAAATCACAAATGGGCAAAATGGAGGAGCATGTGCCGGGTAAAAAGAGGAAGTTTATGGCATGCGATTTTATTTAGAAGATGTATTCAAGATAGGAAAGAGAAGGGATATTCGCTAGATTTGCAAGTAACCTCAAAGATTAAGAGAGAGAAGATGAAAGATTGTGGGAGATTTGATATAGACATACAAGTTATTTATACACACATTTTACCAATACTTTCTCTCTTTGGACAAAACACTTTCTTTACTTCTTTTATTTCAAAGCTTCCACAAAAGCTAGAGAAAGAAAATAGAAATAGAGAGAAGGAAAAGAGTGGTCGGCATCCCCATGGACAAAAGAGAAAGTGGAAAGTTCATGCCACCAAAAGATCAAAAACTACCTTAGGAAGAAGAAGAAATATAGCATCAAACAAAGGTATAAAAAGCAAACCTTAAACCCTTGATTTATGTATTTTATTTTTATGATTTGATAAAAGAGTTATGATCTTGGACTCTAAAAATCTTAGATCTACATGTTATATAGTGTATTATGTATGGATCTAACTATTTTTGGTGTTGAGAAAGCTTGATCAAAGAAAGACAAGTAAAATAGTTTTTTTAAACTTAGAACAAATAGTGGACTGCTGTCCCTAAAAGGAAATTTCGGGATTAGTTAGAGTAGTCTAAAAATTTTGGGACTTTTGGTATGTTGTAGTACACTGAATAAGCTTTCTATAGACTCCAGAATAGATTAAATTCGACTTAGGAGGAAAGAGTTATGTCATTTTAAAGTAGCCGAGATAAAACTGGAAAACCATTTCGGTTCTGTCCCCTTCCACGAAATTTTTGGACTTTTGTGCTTGGAATTTGAAGATGGTCCAAGAACAAAAGTTGTAGTCCCGGAAGTCAGCTTCACGTGGGCTCAAGAATTGTTCAAAAACGTTTTAAAATGAAAAAGTTATGATTATTTTAGTACAAGAGGGTCAAGCTGGAAAACTAAAACTGACCAGCCACTTCTGGGGTATTTTCTGTGACCAAAATAGAATCAAATTTGGTGTTTGATAAACGGAAACAGTAGTTCAAGAAAATACGAATCCCAAGCCTCTGACAGAACTTAATTTCGAGTTGTAGATTTCGTGTTACAAGCGTTTCCGTAAAAGACCCCGAATCTAAAAAATTTGAACGAGAATGACAAAATGGTAATTAAATGAAAAATGAATAATTATTATAAATGACTTTTAAGCTATTAAGTGGTTAGTAAATTAATTACATATAAAGTTAAATATAATTAACTATTTAACTATTATTTAAATAATATTAAGTGATAATAAAGTAAAGTTAGTGTTAACAAAGTAACTATTTATTATTTAGTTAAGATTAAATAATAATTAGAATTAAACAATTGATATTAAATAATAATTAAAGAATGTTTAAGTAAGATTATGTAATTACTTACTTACATTAACATAAAAGTGTATAATTATTTATTATTTAAATATTAAATAATAAATAAGGACAAGTAATAATTAATTATTCTTAATTTAATAAGAAAGAATGATTAAAGATTTACGAAATGAATTAATTATTTATTATTAAAATAATAAATAAGGACAAATGTTAATTAATTATTCTTTAAATAATAATAAGGAATAATTAAAGACTAACGAAGCAAATAAATTAATTATTTACTATTCAAGAATAATTAATTAATATTTAATATTAAATAATAATTAAAGACACATAGTAAGTAATTAATTAATTATTATTTTATTAATATTAAATAATAATTAAAGATAAATAATAATTTAATTATTCATTATCTAATTAACATTAAATAATAAATAGATCTACTTGGCTATTATTTATTAAATAATAACTACAGGTAATTAATTAATTACTATTTAATTAATATTAAATAGTAATCAAATGAAGGTATAGATTAATATTATGATAATAAATTTATTTAATAATTGTATTAAATAAATTATGTAAAAATGGTTTTAATATTTTAAAAATGATTTAAAGGTTATAAAAATATTTTAAGTTATAAAATATAACTTTTGATATTTTGTCATGAAAGACATTAATATTTTTAATATTAATGGCAGTTATTTAATAATGAATTTAAATATTTTAAATCATTCAAATGTGATATTAAGGTATTAAAATAACTTTGAGATATTATAAATAATTTATAATATTATAACATGAATATTGTGGTATTTAAATCATATAAATATGATATTAATGATTGAAAAATCATGATAAATGGTAATAATTATTTAAAAATTATTATTAGAATGTGACAAATATTCTAACTGAATAATAAATTATCTAAGTTAATATTAAAGCATTTAGGTAGAATCTTATTGATATTAGGCCTGATAATTATCCGATTAGGCAATCGGGAGATCGAAATAGTACCGAACTCAACTCAGACTGAAATAGTTTGACTTAATACTAGGTTTTATGTGTTTTATTGACTGTTAGGCTTATATGGTAATGTGTTTAGGTTATTTTATAACTGTAATTAACAGTATTAAATGTGATGATATTATTCTAATTGGGAGATCGATATTATCAATATTAGGTCTTCAGATGAAGCTAACTAGATTGCGTAGCAGTAGTCGGCGATAACGGCAAGTTTTCTTGAACTATTCTTTTAACTAGAGGTTAATCATTGCTGATTACATCACGTCTATGATTTATTGATTCACACGTTGTGCATATTGCATGTGTCCATCAGGTATGATAGGCTGATCACCTTCATTACCATTTGGTTCAGTTGATTTATTCGTATTCATTATTGGCCATTCATTTTATTGTCTCGGTCGTTCAGTTATGAAAATTTATTTATGCTATTTCACAATTGTTAAATTGTTGAAAGTTAGCCAGCTTATTGTTCATTCTTTTCAATCATGATATGTCCTTTTACTGAACTTAAACTTACTAGGCAAACTTGTTGCTCACCCTTGCTATATCATGATAAACATTACGGGATTAAAGACGAAACTTCGGGCACAGGCAAATGCAAAGACAAGTTTAAGGATTGAATTATTGTACGGTTAAATTGTAATAGTATTGAATGCAAATGATATTGTATGTCGTGTAGGATATTGAATTCAGGTATTAAGTTAAGGTTACAGACCTTGGGAATTTTGTTGTAAAAGTTATTGTATAAACAATTTATGTTTATATCTTCCGCAGAAGTTATAGAAATAATGTATCGTAACGTACCAGGTCCGAGGTTCTGGGGACCCGGATTTAGGCCCGTCACAGTTGGTATCAAAGCTGTAGGTTATAAACCTTAGGTAGGGTTACCTTAGGCTAATAACCGCAGTGATAAGGATAAGGACTAACTCAAATAAAGTTAGTGCATCGATAAGATTCAAAGACGAATCTCGGTGAGTTATAAAAGATCCAGAGTTACCTAACTCTGATAATAAAGATGAACACTAGTAATGAATACATAGAGTCTAAAAGACTAAAAGTATACGGGGAAAAGAGATCGTAAAATAATATAATCATAGCATAAAAATGAATCGTAATATAATACGATGAGATCACACCGTGATCTGTTAAGGTCATAGCAGGGAAGAGGATCAATCTAATGATTGAAAATTTTACGGCAAAAAAAAAATTGATGTGTGTCAGTTGTACTATGAATTGGTACTGTGACAACTCAGAAAAAGGGTTGGGGGTGATGCAATACGGATTGAACAAAATTCGTATGGAGTAAGTATGGAGCTAGGATTAAGTGGGATTTTAGTTGAAGACTCATATGATAGCTGAGTTGTACAAACCTTTGTATAGGCGGGGGTTTTGTACTTAGTCTAACGACTACTTAGTTTATCACATTGATAATCATTGAAATGTTGATGTCGCGCTATTCGCTATATGTATGTTGAGAAGGTGATTCTTTTCTCATATGAATAACGGATAGGTAGAGAATATAAGATTAGGTACGAGTTCTTAAAACTCATACTTATGGTAAGTTTGTGACTCATAATCGTATGGTATGTTTTTGAACCCCTAAGCGTATGGACAGTTCCTGATTGGTTCTTGAACTACGTATTGCTAGGATGAGTTCCTAAACTCGTATTATTGTAAAAAGTTTATGAACTCATAACGTGTGGTATGTTTGATGAACTATACTGGGATATAGAATTGTGTGAACGGCGAATTGAGGATCATAGGAATAGATAGATTTATTAAGCAATTGATCATTAGAAAGTGAAGTTGATGGTGGAAGCATAGGTATTCCAAATCTTCTAGCTGTGCTAGACTTCGAAATTTTTGACATCAAGCTAAATTCGCACTAATGTGCCTTTACAAATATAAATGAAGTTTGTTGTCAGCACATATGGTTACAATTGTGTAGAAGTGGACTTCGTACCACTAACGCATCGTTACCTGTTGTGGCATGACAACACCAAAAATAAAGTTTTGTTATCCTCAAAACATGGTGATAATTGTGTATGTGTGAACTTTGGGACCCTGACACATCGTTACCTGTGGAATGATAACACAAACTAATTTTCAAATATTTTTGAACCATTTAAAAGAAAAGTCTACTCTAATTATTTCGGCTAGACAAAGATTATTTAAAATATCAAACGTACTTTTTTTTATCATTAATGCATCATGAAACCTGATGCAAAGATGATAAAAATGATGGAGTTATTAATACAGTCTTACCTAGTGTTAGATGTGATCTAAAGATCGTCAGCCCACTATGGTATATTATTTTATGACAAAGTCGCAAAAATAACAGAATCTTCAACGGACTGTAAATACAGTGCGGTATAATGACGTCATAAAATAATTTTCAGAATTTTAAAGAAACGTCAAGTGCCAATTAAATTTGGCCAGATACATGTTTTGATTGATGTTCGAATTATTGGTATATGTCTAAAGCTATTTGATTCAGCTAGACAAATATTTATGAAAATTCAAGTATCTCTTTGAGAACTTATCCCGAACCATATTGTTTTGATTCGGGCTTCAGGCTGAGTATGAACATCCCTAAATTGGGAAATATTTTTATGCCGAATGGCAGTGATGATGAACGCGAATATCGTTCCAGCATATAGCATCTGATCAATGCAGGGCATACGGGCTGATCACCCAATGTGTCCGTAAGTCCAGAGCGGTTTGCAGATGAATTTCTGTTTAAACCTTTTCGAAATTAAAAAATAAAAGTTCATGGCCACTCAGCATTATTTGAAAAGTTTTTAACTCCTTGGGGAGAAGTCTGGGTAGAATGTGATGATTGAATAGTTTCTCATAGAAGGAAGCAAGATGTACTCATTAAATTGAGTATGAAATTAGATAAAGGTTACGTTGAAAACCTAGTCTTGGTGAATAAATGGAGTAGGGAATAGTAGGCTGTAATTTCGAGGACGAAATTCTTAGAAGAAGGGGTGAATGTGGCAACCCGAAAATTTAAAAGATCTTTTTAAAGGTTAAAGAATAAAATCTAGATTGAAAATAGATGAATGATTTAAAAATTTTAAAGAACCTATACGGTTTGATTTAAATCTTTAAGTAATGTAAAGAAATTAAATGAGATTGCTAGTATTTAAATTATGTACTAGTAAATGAACTTAAGAGAATTATTTTTATTATCTCAATTAATTAGTTATATTAACCTAATTAAAGAAAATCTAATTGGGTTGCATATAATTAAATTTATATAAGTGAGTATTTAAATTCCAAAATGAGTAGAATAGGAATCCTAATTAAATAATTAGGGTAAGATAAAATTAAGATATTGGACTATGCCATCTTCATAACCCAAAGCAATTATATTAGAAAGCCCAAACTATTTAAATGGGAGCCCAAAACTTAGCCCAATTATGGAAGGACTTTGTGGTCATTTAATAAGCAAAATTTGGCATTTAAAAATAAATCACAAATGGGCAAAATGGAGGAGCATGTGCCGGGTAAAAAGAGGAAGTTTATGGCATGCGATTTTATTTGGAAGATTTATTCAAGATAGGAAAGAGAAGGGATATTGGCTAGATTTGCAAGTAACCTCAAAGATTAAGAGAGAGAAGATGAAAGATTGTGGGAGATTTGATATAGACATACAAGTTATTTATACACACATTTTACCAATACTTTCTCTCTTTGGACAAAACACTTTCTTTACTTCTTTTATTTCAAAGCTTCCACAAAAGCTAGAGAAAGAATATATAAATA
The DNA here is from genome assembly GCA_020205555.1 of Panax stipuleanatus. NCBI lineage: Eukaryota > Viridiplantae > Streptophyta > Magnoliopsida > Apiales > Araliaceae > Panax > Panax stipuleanatus. The sequence continues at coordinate 23,407,812 of CM035123.1, forward strand.
GAGAGAAGGAAAAGAGTGGTCGGCAGCCCCATGAGGGAAAGAGAAAGAGGAAAGTTCATGCCACCACAAGATCAAAAACTACATTGGGAAGAAGAAGAAATATAGCATCAAACAAAAGTATAAAAAGCAAATCTTAAACCCTTGATTTATGTATTTTATTTTTATGATTTGATAAAAGAGTTATGATCTTGAACTCTAAAAATCTTAGATCTACATGTTATATAGTGTATTATGTATGGATCTAACTATTTTTGGTGTTGAGAAAGCTTGATCAAAGAAAGACAAGTACAACAGTTTTTTTAAACTTCGAAAAAATAGTGGACTGCTGTCCCTAAAAGAAAATTCGGGATTAGTTAGAATAATCTAAAAATTCTGGACTTTTGGTATGTTGTAGTACACTGAATAAGCTTTCTATAGACTCCGGAACGGACTAAATCTGACTTGGAAGAAAGAGTTATGTCATTTTGAAGTAGGCGAGACAAAACTGGCAAACCATTTCGGTTCAGTCCCCTTCCACGAAATTTTTGGACTTTTGTACTTAGAATTTGAAGATAATCCAAGAACCAAAGTTGTAGTCCCGGAAGTTAGCTTCGCGTGGGCTCAAGAATCGCTCAAAAAGGTTTTAAAATGAAAACGTTATGATTGTTTTAGTACAAGAGGGTCAAGCTGGAAAACTAAAACTGACCAGCCAATTCTGGGATATTTTCCATGACCAAAGCAGAACCAAATTTGGTGTTTGATAAACGAAAACTGTAGTTCAAGAAAATATGAATCCAAAGCCTCTGACGGAACTTAATTCCGAGTTGTAGATTTCGTTTTACAAGCGTTTCTGTAAAAGACCCCGAATCTGAAAATTTTTGACGAGAATGGCAAAATGGTAATTAAATGAAAAATGAATAATTATTATAAATGACTTTTAAGCTATTAAGTGGTTAGTAAATTAATTACATATAAAGTTAAATGTAATTAACTATTATTTAAGTGATATTAAGTGATAATAAAGTAAAGTTAGTGTTAACAAAGTAAATATTTATTATTTAGTTTAGATTAAAAAATAATTAGAGTTAAACAATTGATATTAAATAATGATTAAAGAATGTTTAAGTAAGATTATGTAATTACTTACTTACATTAATATAAAAGTGTATAATTATTTATTATTTAAATATTAAATAATAAATAAGGACAAGTAATAATTAATTATTCTTAATTTAATAAGAAAGAATGATTAAAGATTTACGAAATAAATTAATTATTTATTATTAAAATAATAAATAAGGACAAATATTAATTAATTATTCTTTAAATAATAATAAGGAATAATTAAAGACTAATGAAGTAAATAAATCAATTATTTACTATTCAAGGATAATTAATTAATTAATTATTATTTAATATTAAATAATAAATAAAGACACATAGTAAGTAAGTAATTAATTATTATTTTTTTAAATATTAAATAATAATTAAAGACAAACAATAATTTGATTATTCATTATCTAATTAACATTAAATAATGAATAGATCTACTTGGCTATTATTTATTAAATAATAACTAAAGGTAATTAATTAATTACTATTTAATTAATATTAAATAGTAATCAAATGAAGGTATAGATTAATATTATGATAATAAATTTATTTAATAATTATATTAAATAAATTATGTAAAAATGGTTTTAATATTTTAAAAATGATTTAAAGGTTATAAAAATATTTTAAGTTATAACATATAACTTTTGATATTTTGTCATGAAAGACATTAATATTTTTAATATTAATGGCAGTTATTTAATAATGGATTTAAATATTTTAAATCATACAAATGTGATATTAAGGTATTAAAAATACTTTGAGATATTATAAATAACTTATAATATTATGACATGAATATTGTGGTTTTTAAATCATATAAATATGATATTAATGATTGAAAAATTATGATAAATGGTAATAATTATTTGAAAATTATTATGAGAATGTGAAAATTATTTTGACTGAATAATAAATTATCTAAGTTAATATTAAAGCGTTTAGGTAGAATCTTATTGATATTAGGCCTGATAATTATCCGATTAGGCAATCGGGAGATCGAAATAGTACCGAACTCAACTCAGACTGAAATAGTTTGACTTAGTACTAGGTCTTATGTGTTTTATTGACTGTTAGGCTTATGTGGTAATGTGTTTAGGTTATTTTATAACTGTAATTTACAGTATTAAATGTGATGATATTATTCTAATTGGGAGATTGATATTATCAAAATTAGGTCTTTAGATGAAGCTAACTAGATTGCGTAGCAGTATTCGGCGATAAAGGCAAGTTTTCTTGAGCTATTCTTTTAACTAGTGGTTAATCATTGCTGATTACATCGCGTCTATGATTTATTGATTCGCACGTTGTGCATATTGCATGTGTTCATCAGATGTGATAGGCTGATCACCTTCATTATCATTTGGTCCAGTTGATTTATTCGTGTTCATTATTGGCCATCCATTTTATTATTTCGGTCGTTCAGTTATGAAAATTTATTCATGCTATTTCACAATTGTTAAATTGTTGAAAGTTAGCCAGCTTATTGTTCATTCTTTTCAATCATGATATGTCCTTTTATTGAACTTAAACTTCCTGGGCAAACTTGTTGCTCACCCTTGCTATATCATGATAAACATTACAAGATTAAAGACGAAACTTCGGACACAGGCAAATGCAAAGGCAAGTTCAAGGATTGAATTATTGTACGATTAAATTATAATAGTATTGAATGCAAATGACATTGTATGTCGTGTAGGATATTGAATTCAGGTATTCAGTTAAGGTTATATACCTTGGGAATTTTGTTGTAAAAGTTATTCTATAAACAATTTATGTTTATATCTTCCGCAGAAGTTATAGAAATGATATATCGTAACGTACCAGGTCCGAGGTTCTGGGGACCCGGATTTGGGGGCGTCACATCGATTATATAGGAAGAGGATATAAGGGCTGAGTTCGAATACTTTAAAAATTTTAATCGGCAGGCAGTTGGAGTCGAGCGCGGTCGCGCTGGATTTAGATATGAGTACGGCGCGGGCACGCGGCTCTTCAGAGCTGGTCTCTGGCACTGCACATTGGCGCGACCCCCCTATATTTAGGATTGATGGAGGCGCGGCTGCGCTGCCCTGAGCCCAACCAAAAATTCTTATTTTCTGTAGCATGAAATGAAGGCTTAAGCAGCACTGAAATGCGATTTCTATCATGCACATATAGCATTCAAAAATGAGATGTAACTTGATTCCATATTCATAATTTGCTCATATAAGATGTGTGTACGCTTAAATCCATTGCAATGCTATTTAAGTGAATCATATGTATGTGCATCCTCAAAAATACTATATATGCATATATGCAATAAGCTCATACTCGAAAAATATGTTCAATAAGCTCCTAATTCCAAAAATATATACAATAACGCCTAAGTTCAAAAATATAGGCAATGAGCTCCTAAAACCAAAACTATTCAAAACTTTTCAAACATTTTCACAATGCTTAGAATTAAACATGGGGGAGTAAAATATAGAGTCATGTAACCAGAATTAAATAAGTGGGAGAAATAGAAATATGATGGGGTGCCTCCCATCGAGCGCTTGTTTATAGTCCATTAGCTCGACTTTGTCTGAACTGGTCATGTGGTGGAAAGAATCAAGGTGACCTTCTCTCGATTGACCTCGCCGCCTTAATAATGCTTCAACCTCTGTCCATTCACTTTGAAAGGCTTGTCCGGGTATTGGTCAAAAATCTCCACTGCACCATGTGGAAACACAATTTTCACTGTGAAAGGGCCCGACCACCTCGATTTGAGCTTTCTAGGAAAGAGTCTGAGATAAGAGTTATACAGCAACACTGCTTACCTCAGCTCAAATGTCCTTTCCATGATCTTCCGATCGTGCCACCTTTTCACCTTTTCTTTGTATAGTTTGGAGTTTTTATAGGCTTGCAGTCTGAATTCGTAGAGCTCATTAAGTTGGAGAAGCCTCTTCTCCCCTGCAGCCTTCAAGTTAAAATTCAGCGTCTTTATGGCCTAGTAGGCCTTCTGTTCAAGTTCCATAGTACGGTAGCAGGCCTTCCCATATACAAGCTGATATGGTGACATTCCCAATGGCGTCTTGTAAGCAGTCCTATATGCCCACACTGCATCGTCAAGCTCAATCTTTCCTCATGGGATTTATAACTTTCTTTAATATTCGTTTCACTTCACGATTTGACACCTCAGTTTGGCCGTTTATTTGGGGATGGTACACCGTAGCAATACGGTGATTCACCCCATACTTGGCCAAAAGTACAGTAAACTGATGATTACAGAAGTGGGTTCCTTCATCACTTATGATGGCTCTAGGGGTCCCGAAGCATGTGAATATACTTCTCTGAAGAAAATGCAAGACCACCTTAGCATCATTAGTCGGTAGGGCTGCTACTTCTACCCACTTGGACGCATAATCCACTGCCTGCAAGATATATAGAATTCCACATGACGAGACAAAGGGCCCCATGAAGTCTATCCCCCAGACGTCAAAGATCTCGACCTCTAGAATCATATTCAAAGGCATCTCGTTCCGTTTGGATATATTGCCCACTCACTGACAATGGTCACATTTCTGGACGAAGTTATAAGCATCTTTAAATAATGTTGGCCAATATAAGCCTGCCTGAAGTACTTTGGCGGCTGTCCTCTCACCCCCGTAGTGACCTCCATAAACTGATGAGTTACAATCCTGTAGTATGCTATCCATCTCACTTTCTGGGATGCACCGTCTGATCATCCTATCAGTGCACTGCCTAAACAAATACAGCTCATCCCAACTATACCATGTAGCATCATGTAGAAACTTCTTCTTATGGGCTCTAGTGAAGTCAGAAGGGATAATATTGCTCACTAAGACATTTGCAAAGTCCGCAAACTAGGGCATTTCACCTTACACCACAAATAACTGTTCTTCCAGGAAGGGCTCATTAATCATCACTTTGTCATTTGTGTTCATTCCTGGTTTCTCCAGTTGAGATAAGTGGTCAGCCACTTGGTTTTCAGTCCCTTTTCTATCTTTGATCTCCAAATCGAATTCCTTTAGAAGACGTATCCACCTAATGAGACGAGGCTTAGCATCTTTCTTTGAAATCAATTATTTAATTGCAGCATGATCTGTGTATACAATTACCCTTGTCCCAATCAAATAAGACCTGAATTTATCAAAAGCGTATACCACTGCTAGAAGTTCCTTCTCTGTGGTTGTGTAGTTCAGTTGGGCATCCGTCAGGGTTTTGCTTGCATAGTAGATAACATGAAAAACCTTATCCCTGTGTTCTCCCAATACGACCCCCACAACGAAGTCACTTGCATCGCACATCAATTCAAATGGAATAGACCATTCAGGAGCTGTAATGATGGGGCGATGTAGTCAATTTCTTTTTCAAGTGTTCAAAGGCTACCAGGCATTCCTCGTCGAATCTGAATGGAACATCCTTCTCATGAAAACTGCACATAGGCTTAGTAATCTTTGAGAAGTCTTTTATGAAACGCCGATAGAAGCCTGTGTGCCCGAGGAAACTACGAACCCCCTTTACTGAGGTTGGTGGTGGTAAACTTTCAATGGTCTCCAATTTCGCTTTGTCTACCTCTAAACCTTTCCCAGAAACTTTGTGGCCCAAAATAATGCCTTCCTGTACCATAAAATAGTATTTTCCCAGTTCAAAACTAAGTTGGTCTCAACACACCTCTTTAAGACCAATACCAGATTCTCCAAGCAGATATCGAAAGAGTCTCCTAAGAGGGAGAAGTCGTCCATGAAGACTTCTACATTTTTTTCTACCATACCAGAGAATATTGCCATCATGCATCTTTGGAAAGTGGCTGGAGCGTTGCATAGCCCAAAAGCTATCCTCCTAAATGCAAATGTATAGTATGGGCACGTGAAGGTAGTCTTCTCTTGGTCCTCTAGGGCTATAATAATCTTGTTATACTCTGAATAACCATCCAGAAGGAAATAGTAGTCGTGTCCTGCTAGCCTATCCAGCATCTGGTTAATGAATAGGAGAGGGAACTGGTCCTTCCTTGTAGCTTTGTTCAATCTGCGATAGTCCATACAGACCCTCCATCTCGTAACTGTCCTGGTCGGTATAAGTTCATTCTTCTCATTTGACACAACTGTCATGCCTCCTTTCTTCGGGACGCACAACACCGGGCTCACCCAAGAGCTTGTCGGAGATCGAAAAAATTATTCTATCATCTAACCACTTGAGGATCTCCTTTTTGGCGACCTCTTTTATAATTAAATTCAATCTCTGTTGTTGCTATATTGATGGTTTACTGTCATCCTCCAAGAGTATCTTGTGCATGCAGTATGAGGGGCTGATCCCCTTGATGTCAGCAATGGTCCAACCAATAGCTGATTTGAACTCTCTTAGAACCCGCATCAACTTATTCTCCTGACAGGATGATAGAGCGGAAGCGATGATAACCGACAACGTGGAAGATTCTTCCAGATATGCATATCTCAAATGATCAGGAAGTGGTTTAAGGTCAAGTATGGGAGCCATCTCCAAAGAAGGCTTTAGTCGCACTAATGACTCCCCGGTATGTCCGAGTGGTTCAATGAGAATCTTAAACTTTCTCATCTGAGGTACCGTGTTTAGAATTTGGATGTACTCCACCACATCTGTCTCCTCCATGTTGGAGTCTCCCAGTAGAGTACTCTCTAATGGATCCATACTCATTAAATGTTCAGTCTCTTCATGCAGTACCTTGTCGACAATATCAACTCTGAAGCATTCTTCTTCATCTGTGGGAAACTTCATAGCTTTAAAGACATTAAATATGACATCTTAGTCCTGAACCCTCATAGTTAGTTCTCCCTTCTATACATCTATGAGTGTTCGCCTAGTAGCAAAAAACGGTCTCCCAAGAATGATTGGTATGTTTTTATCCTCTTCGAAATCCAGAATAATAAAGTCCGCAGGGAATATAAACTTATCTACCTTCACCAACACATTTTCTACGATACCTCTTGGGTAGGTGATGGACCTATCGGTCAGCTGCAATTATATTTTTATCGGCTTAGGAGCCAGCAATCCCAACTGAGTGAATACCGATAGAGGCATCAAATTTATACTTGCCCCCAAGTCGCATAAGCACTTATTGAAGGACAATTTCCCAATAGAGTATGGTATCGTAAAACTCCCTGGATCTTTAATCTTTGGAGGTAATTTTCTTTGTAAGACTGCATTGCATTCCTCTGTCAAGGCAACTGTTTTATAATCCTCTACCTTCTTCTTCCTTGACAGTATCCCTTTCATAAACTTCACGTAGCTTGGCATTTGTTCCAAAGCTTCGGCGAAAGGAATATTGATTTGCAGTTTCTTGAATACCTCCAAAAACTTTGCGAATTGTTTGCCTAGTCTCTGCTTCTGAATCCTCTGCGGATATGGTGCAGGAGGGTAGATCATTTGTGGTGTAGCATTGATTTTCTCAGTGGGTACCTCCTTTTCTGACTCAACTGCATTGCCCCCATCTTTCCCATCATTTAAAACTGTCTCAGCATTTTCTGCACATGAGCGCACCTGCGCCAGGTTTTGTTGTTCCTGGGGCGCGGCCGCGCCAGTCTCCAAATTTCCAGTTGCTTCCTTGATCTCAATGTAATGGCTTGACATTGTTCCTTGTCGTCCCGCCTTCCTGGATTTGCTTCAGTACTGCTTGGTAGAGTCCCTTGTGGTCTATTAAGGATTGCATTGGCAATCTGGCCTATTTGAGTCTCTAATGTTTTAAGAGACACCGCTTGGCTCTTAACCATCAACTTGAGTTCTTCTATCTCAACTCTCTCCTCTGATTGTGGACTAGGGGCTGGATTGTGTTGATGTTGTTGATGAAATCCGGGAAGATGTGACAGTCTAGGGGCATACTGTTGTTGAGACTGTTGTGGCTGAGATTTTTGTTGTTGGTATGGTTGGTATTGAGACTGTTGAGACTGTTGAGCATTTTGGTTGGTTACTCCAGCTGAAATTAGGGTGGTTTCTATTATTTGGATGGTAGGAGTTCAAAAATTTATTCTGAGGCTTTTGATAGTTACTGACGAACTGAACTAACTCTGTAGTGATGGCACACTGTTCTGTCGGGTGTGCTCCAGCACACAACTCACATACAAATGCAACTTGTTGAACTCTATTTTCAGCCATAGAGTTAATCTTCTTTGACATCGCCCCATTTGAGCTGAAAGGGTTGTGACGGCATCCACATCCAAAACTCCAGCCACTTTTGGTTGTGGCATTCTAGAGGTCGGATTCTGATATTCATTAGCCGTCATGGTCTCAATTAAGTCATACGCTGTTTCATAGCTCTTGGCCCATAGAGCTCCTCCTGATGCGGCATCAATGATTGGCCTTGACTGCCATCCCAAACCATTATAAAATGAGCTGATTACCATCCATTCTAGAATTTCGTGATGCGGGCATTTCCTTAGCATCTCTTTGTATTGTTCCCATGCCTAATACAAAGATTCTCCCTGTTGTTGTGCAAACTGAGACATTGCACTCCTCATCTGAGAAGTCTTAGCCATGGGAAAGAATTTGGAGAGAAACTTCTGTGCTAAGTCCTCCCACGTAGTGATTGAGCCTGAGGGTAATGAATGCAACCAACTCTTCGCTTTTATCCCTCAAGGTGAATGGAAATAATCGAAGCTTTATCGCATCAGCCGTCATATTATTATATTTGAATGTGTCGCATATTTCAATAAAACTCAGGATATGCTCATTAGGATCTTCTGTAGCTGCACCCCCAAATTGGACTGTGTTCTGAACCATCTGAATTGTCCCTGGTTTGATCTTGAAAGTGTTTGCAGCTATCACTGGCCTGACTATACTGGCCTGTAAATCATTGATCTTTAGCATTGAGTAATCCTTCAATGCTCTATTTTTGGCTCTTTGTTCTTCGGCTGCCATTTGTACCGGCTGCTCAGGTTCCTCTTATGTGTTAGTAGTTCTTGTGTTCGTTCTCCAAGCTCTACCGTTGATGTTTTCTTGTAGAGGCACCAACACAGAATTGGTGGATTGAGTTTGCATATACTAACCACAAGTGCCTGAAACACAAATAAAAATAAAATAGAAATGAGATAAGAAGTGAATTGTTCAAGTCAGATAAGTCTAACAAAAATTGATATCAATAGTAATAAAAATAACAACTGTTTCCCCGGCAACGACGCCAAAAACTTGTTGCTCCGTTTCGGTGTTAACAAAACAGATACAAACGCGTGCAAGTATACACGATCGACAAATAATATATGATAAATCAAGATCGTTCCCACGGAGAAAAGAAGCTATGATTAAACTATCAGTGCAACAATTTTATAGCTATTTCGGCTGCTCAAATGAGTATCAAAGTGTGAATTAATATCTAAAATGATTATAAACTAAAATTACTAATTTATAGACGATGGATTCAAATTGGTGAAGTATGGGATCATAACTTCACTTATTGCATCATCCAGATTACACACCTTATATTAAGAATAATTAATTGCTTAGGATTGCTAGTCGAGAGCACGAATGTGAGAAATGGCTATTTTTCAATATACCAAGTCCATATCATATAAAATCCACAAACAAGATAGAATTCACATGAACATCAATAAAACCTAAATCACTATATGTCTATGTGACTTACAAGCAATATCTATTTAAGTTCAAGCTCTCAATTGGCTACATAAGGTAAGCCGGTATATGTCTATCCGGATTACGAATCACAAAATTCATTGCATGCAAATTTCATGAACATATGCTAACAGGGCAAAATTTGAGTTTATACTTCCTCTTTTAGTTCCATATAAACTATTAAAGTAGATGGTGACCAAGCATCTAATCAATACACACAACCATGCTAGGCAATCCATATATAATCAATCATACATATCAATGAGGCATACAATTCTGAACTAAGCAATAAGATTCATAAGAATCCCATAATGGTGGTTAGTTAATCTCTGAACCAATAACCATTATGGGATTTGGTCTAAACATTGGAAGCAAATATGAAAGTAAAGAGATTAAGAGAGATGGAAATGCAAATATGATGATCCTCCTTTCAAATGAAGCCTTCAATCTCAGTTTCAGATCACAATCAAGTCAAAAATGAAACTCTAATAATGAAAATCTACTAGAACTAGATGAGAGAAGAAGTGAAGCTCCCAATCCTCTATAGCTCTCTAAACCCTAGCATAGTAAAATAAAATTGAATTATTAAAACTGAATATCCCGACAAACCAACAAATACACCTTGATATAGAAAATAAACTTCAGTGTAGAAATTATTAAATGAAAAGTCAATAAATTCCTCAATCTTGACCGGCGCGTCCGCGCGACTCCGTAGTGCATTTGGGGCGCGGGGGCGCGCTTGGCCAGAGGGCTTCTCTGGATTCTACAACTTGGCGTGGGCGCACGCTTCTTCTTCTTCCAACCCGCGCGGCCGCACGGTGCTGTATTTCTGCTAGTGCATTACTAGTTCCATCTGCTGCTGCCTTTAGACCTTTTTTCTTCTTCTTTTGCCTTCACTTGACTACTGATATGAGGCCCTTTTGCACAAGTCATATACCATCTCCCCATGCCAACTCCACCTTTAGTTCATCATTAGCTCTCCATGAAGCCTTTTAGCCCATTTCATGCCAAATTCATGCCTTTATCATGCCATTCCATGCCATTTGAGTTTCCTGACTGAAATCTATAAAATAATGATAAAACATATCAAAAGACACTAAAATACTTGAGATTAAGCCATAATCCTAGCAAGTTTATAGACAATAAGTAGGTATAAAACCTACTTATCAAACATGAACCTGTGAAAGCTTCGTTCTATAAGGGTATGAATTCCATAACTTGTTATTTATCGTTTTAAATTAATAATATGCATATAGGATAATTCGGGTAATGGTTTTGTAAAAATTTTAAATTCTGATATTCCATGCTTCCGCTAATTTTTACAATTTGATTGCGCCATGATTTCATACAAACCCAACAGTAGTATCAAAGCCAAACCTTTATGCAATTATTAATTGCTTTAATTTCATATATGTATGGGTATGCATTTAGAATAATTTAATGGGTATAATTAATTGTATAAAATTATTTTTTTTATGAAAGAAAAAAAAACTGGAAATAATTTTTTATTTCTCCTATCACTGATGTGATTCATCTGTATTATAAAGGGACCAAGCGAATACTTTTTTTTCAAAGGGGGTCACTTTCGTTACTATATATATATATATATATATATATATATATATATATATATATATATATATATATATATATATATATATATAGTAACCCCCTTGATGGATTTCAAAATGGTGATCCACTTGTTAATATATATATATATATTATGTAAAGGAATGAATCAGGATTGATAGCTAACACGTTAATATATATATATATATATATATATATATATATATATATATATTAAAATGTAAGAGGTTATATATATATATATATATTATATATAATTATATTATAAATATAATATTATATATATATATATATACATATAATATTCTTAATAATTTTATAATTAAAATAAAGAGTTTATTTTAATCTTGAAATTGGATTTCATGCAAATTAAAATTGCCCATTAAATGATACTCATATATATATGGAATGTTTTAATTCATGAGATGAATATTTATTTATTGATGCATATGGTGATATGTATGATAATAAATGGGATTGATTATGGACTATTGACCAATGTGATTGGATTTTATTTTAGTTGAATGCTTGACTGAATGAGTTTTATTAAATAGGGTCTGCGTACCTCGTCTTCTCTAATTTTTTCTTGATGTAAAATTCCATCTCCCTCCTTTATACTTTCCCTTGACTGTTGATAAATGTTTCTATTTAAATTAAATAGTTTATGTAATAGAAATAGTTAGAACTATCTTGAAGGAATTGGAGACCAAGAAGCAAAAAACGCGTGAAGACCCGTTTGTATGGAGTCTGAGTTTAAATGTAATAGTTACGTTTAAATTTAAATTCTTGCACTCCTAAGTTTGATCTTTTGGTTCAGTTGGTGACTTTAGTGAACCAAACTAGAATAAATATTCATAATCAGTCCGGGTAGAATATAGTATTCTATATGTGCATGCTAAATATTATATTTTATGCAAACATGCTTCGCATGTTTTAATAAAATAACGCGTATATTATATATATATATATATATATATATGTGTGTGTGTGTGTGTGTGTGTGTGTGTGTGTGTGTGTTTGTGTACATAAGCGCTAAACAAGATGAGACAAATAATAACAAACCCCTCAAAGAAATCATACTAAGTCTAAAGCGTTCAAAAATATTTGGAATATCGAACACCGCCTTCTAGCATGAGAAAATTAATAGAGTATTAAATATTTTATATGAGTTTGTTGTTCACACACAAGGAAAGTATTAAGTATTTAAGATATTAATTTAATCACATTTGATGCTTAAAAAGAAAATTGAACAATATTATTTTGTTGTGCACACACAAGGACAATATTTTTCTTTTTTGAATATGTGAAGTGCTAGGTTGGACTTAACTTAAATTATCTTAGTTCGGATATGCACACACTTGACCATTATGATCTAAGAGGCAGAATACAAGGAGTTACATGTCGATGTAATTGACAAGAGTTGTCTACCTATTTATTTATATATGGTTTGTTGTGCACACACAAGGCTATATACATTTGAAATGGGATCATTATTCTCACTAGCAAATCTTTAATTAGATGTTGCCGAACTGCATAAGTGAGGGTAATATAGTTTGAACAAAATAGTAGGAGATATCAATTTAAAATAAGATCTAATTTATTTTGGTATATAAAATAATTAAATGAATGTTTGCTAAAATATTGCCTTTTCACATACAGAAATTTAAAAATGTCGAAATCACTAATTTCACTGTGTAGCATACTTGATGCTAACAAACTGGCCGTACTGAATTACACGGAGTGGTTAAGGAATCTGAGAATAGTTCTCACAGCCTTTCCTCAGAGGCTGATTCTGGAACAGGTCCAGGGACAGGCGAATTTAGGACGTAAGAAATCTTAACCAGTCCGTGTAATTCGGTCCGGTCAGTTTTTTAGCATCAAGTATGCTACGCAGTGAAATTAGTGATTTCGACATTTTTAATTTTTTATATGTGAAAAGACAATATTTTAGAAAACATTCATTTAATTAATTTTATATACCAAAATAAATTAGGTCTTATTTTAAATTGGTATCGTCCACTATTTTCTTCAAACTATATTACTCTCACTTATATCGTTCAGCAACATCTAATTAAAGACTTGCTAGTGAGAATAAGAATCCCATTTCAAATGTATATAGCCTTGTGGATAGCACAACAAACGATATATAAATAAATAGGTAGACAACTCTTGTTAATTACATCATCATGTAATTTCTTGTATTTTGCCTCTTAGATCATAATGGTCAAGTGTGTGCACATCTGAATTAAAATGATTTAAATTAAGTCCAACCTATCACTTCCATATATTCAAAAAAGAAAAATATTGTCCTTATGGATAGCACAACAAAACAATATTATTCAATTTTCTTTATAAGCATCAAATATGATTAAATTAACATCTTAAATACTTAATACTTGCCTTGTGGATAGCACAACAAACTCATATTAAATATTTAATACTCTATTAATTTATCATGCTAGAAGGCGACGTTAGATATTCCAAATATCTATGAACGCTTTAGACTTAATATAATTTCTTCAAGGGGTTGTTATAATTAGTCTCAACTTGTTTAGCGCGCATGCACATATATATATAAAATACACGTCATTTTATTAAACATACGAAGCATGTTTGCATAAAATATATAATATATATATATATATATATATAATACTTAGCATGCACATATAGAATACTATATTCTACCTAGATTGATTATAGAATTTTATTCTAGTTTGGTTCACTAGAGCCACCAAGTGATCCAAAAGGTCAAACCTAGGAGTGTAAGAATTAAATTTAAACGTAACTATTACATTTAAACTCGGGCTCCATTACAAACTGGTCTTCACATGCTCCTTGCTCCTTGGTCTCCAATTTCTTCAAGATAATTCTAACTATTTTTATTACATAAATTATTTAATTTAAATAGAAACTTTGATCAGCAGTCAAGAGGAAGTACATAGGAGGGAGATAGAATTTTACATCAAGAATAATATAGAGAATACGAGGTATGCAAATCCCATTTAATAAAACCCATTTATTCAATCATTCAACTAAAATAAAATACAATCACATTGGTCAATAGTCCATATCACCATATGCATCAATAAATAAATATTCATCTCATGAATTAAAATATTCCATATATATATATTTATATGAGTATCATTTAATGGGTAATTTTAAATTGCATGAAATCCAATTTCAAGATTAAAAGAAACTCTTTATTTTAATTATAAAATTATTAAGAATATTATATATATATATATATAATATATAATATATTATATATATAATATAATATAATCGTATATTATATATATATATATATATATATAGTAACGTATATAATATATATAACTATTTTGTAATCCTTCATCTATTCCAAGTACTTCAGGATGGTGATAACCTTATATATATATATATATATATATATATATATATATATCAGGGATGAAACCAGGATTTTTTTTTGGAGGGGGCCAAGAATTAAATTTTTTTAACAACATAATATACATTCAGAAAAAGGATAATTGAAAAGAATGTATTGATATGGACAGTAATAGATGTAAGCTCGTTGAATTTCATCACACCATGAAATTTTCATATTTCGATACGTTTTTCAAGATCACGTTCCAAATAATTAATATCTCATTCTTTACTTTCAATTCTTGGTGATTTTAGAGAACGTTGTTCTTGTTCAGAGGTAGTCATAGATGTTTGAACACTAGGCTCAGGGGTAAGTAGAGATGTGTCAACATGATTTGATTGCTTTCTCTTGAAAAATGAATCAATAGTATGTGATTTTCCCATAATTCTAAAATAAAAAATAAAAAATTCAATTAACTACACTACAAGAATGAGTTAATCAATATTATTGGACCATTTATTGAACTTTTTAATAATAAAATTTTCATAAATTTTCAATCAAATAAGTAAGATTTTAGTTGGTTACCGGAAAAAAATTGAATATACAATTAGAATTAACATATACAATATTATGATCACTTATTAAACTTTTAAAAATTAAAATATCAAGTTTAATAAAATAAACAAAGAATAAAAAAAATTAAATTTAAGTTGGTTACCTGGATATAAATGTATCATTCAATTAGAATAACACATACAATATTATGCTCAAATTATACAAACTTACAATTATAATAAAATTAATAATGATATATTTTCAAACCTTAGGGTGAACCTTGTAAATTTTTTAAACCTTGGGGGGGGGGGGGCGTGGCCCCCTCCAGTCCTACATTAGTTTCGTCCCTGATATATATATATATATATATATATATATATATATATATAACTTTTGTTTGCAATCCTGCAACGTTACTTTTATATCTCCTGATCACACCTTTTAAAAGAATTCGTGAGTCTCCTTTTTAATGCCCACTGCCACAGAAATTCCACCAGCGAAAGAAAGAAAAAAAAATTATTTTCACTTTTTTTTTCTTTCATAAAAATAATAATTTTATACAACTAATTATGCCCAATAAATTATTCTAAATATATACCCATACATATATGAAATCAAAACAATTAATAATTGCATAAAAGTTTTTCTTTGATACCACTGTTGGGTTTGTATGAAATTATGGCGCAATCAAATTGCAAAAGCATTGTATATCAGAGTTTTAAAAATTTCTACAAAACCATTACCCGGATCATCCTTTATGCAAATTATTAATTTTAAACGATAAATTAGAAGTTATGGAATCATACCCTTGTAAAACGAAGCTTCCACAGGTACGAGTTCAACTCCTTGTTTTTCGTGATCTCCGTGAATTTCTAAGTTAGATTCCTTCCTTTGATCAGTGTTAGCCACCCAAGTGTTTGGCCTCTAGAGATGATCCACCATGGAATAGGAATTATTCAAGGAGGGTGGTTGGCTACATCGTAGTTTTCTATCCTCTATAGAAAATTAGTAGTCTCCAACAATTAGACTTGCATCAACTGATATCTAACATAAGACTCCTCTTATATAAATATTGGTTAACCCTTTTAATCCTATTAGAAATAGGTTTTTATTTATATAATTAAACTCCTTTAATTAAATAGGCTTCCCAATCATATTGAGATTAATTAATTAAACTCCTTTAATTAATTTACCTCCTAATATTATTAGGAATAAATGCGAGTACTAATATTAAATTAATTCATAAACTCATTTAGAAATTAAAATAATAATAATTGTAATAATATTAATAAGACTCCTCTTATTAATTAATATTTAATATTTTCAAAATATTAAATAATAAACATTAAGCTATTTAATTTATTTTATCACCATAGATTAAATTAATTTTACTTAATGCATTATTACGATTATGCTATTACCTTCTTAAATAATTATTCTTCCTTTTATGGTGTGACCTTTTAGGTTCTCCATATTAAACCGGTTGTGAATAAATCAATTAGAATAATTCTAATTTTATTTAAATAAATAAATTAAATTAATAATATATTTAAATAAATAATATTTATTCTACAATAGGGATAAGCCTACCTAGCGATCAACGACTTTCTAGATAATTTAGATTTCAATATTAATTATAAAAGAACCTGTGAGTAAATAGTTACCGTACAATTCAATCATTCCACCATATTATGTCCCAATTAAATATAAGACATGAAATTATTGTCAAGTCTTATTTTATTTAATTATATGTATTTCGATTAGAAAATGCACAATTCCAAATAATGTAAATTAGAAACTCCTTTCTAATTTTATTCTACCTTGGCTAAGCACTACTGGGTTGTCATTTAACGAATCACATATAACATATCTCTTCTTTTACTAGAAGTGGTAGGTTTTTTATTGACCATTCATTATCTCCATATATAACTTGTTACACCCAAGCATACCCTTTGATATACCATAAGGGTCTTAAAGAATAAGTCAAAGTATAATTCATTACACACAAGATACTATGACCCGTACTTGGTGATACACGATACCATTCATTCGAACTACTTAATATATAACAAACTTAAAAATTATATCAGAGTTGTTTAATCCCGAAGTACGACGACCTTTAAGTATTTTATTACATGATAGTTAATATATTAACATAATACTAAAGTCTAGATATTACAAATAACACCTTATAATTATTCTTTCAGCTTCCCCTTTTCTTTGTTCTTGCCAGAACCTACTGGTTGATCATGCTTAACTGAAAATATTTAATTTTAAAAGCAAAAATAAGCATTTAATTACTCAGCAAGTAATAACAGTTAATAACATTAGCTGAAAGAAAAAAATATTTTCTTTGAATTATACTTCTACAACAAATCAATAGTTGTGAAGCCATTTGAAACTATTCTCAATAATATATCAAACCGTTTACAATTTTGAAACGACATAGTGACTATAAATGCTAAGCGGTCAATAGTCCTTGAACCATTATTTTTCAAGTTTGAAAAGGTTTGTATAGAAATTCATCAACAAACCGTCATGACTTACGGACACGTTGGGTGATCAGCCCGTATGTCCTGTATTGATCAACACTACATGCTAGAACGATATACACGTTCATCATACCCGCCTTTGGTGCATAAAAAAATTCCAATTAAGGGATGTTCATACTCAGTCCAGAGTCCGAACTAAATAAATTCAGTTGGACGACTTTATCATAATCAATAATATTTAACGATATATTTTCAAACTATGTCTAGCCGAGTAAAATAGCTTAGACAACTTTAAAACTATGTATACATACCAATATTGAATGGTATGCATCAAAACTTGCCATGTCAAAGAATTTTTGAGTTCAACAATACTTGTTCAAATACAATAGTTCATATAAGTGGGGACACTTGTATAACAAAACTTAACTTACAAAGAACAGAACCTTTTTCGATTATATATGAATCATATGAAAACAATAATGAGATACTTATAATCTGATAGGTCTCTAATTTTGGGTATTTTATTTTGATGATAACAAATTAGGTAAAATAGGTCAAAAGGGTAGAATCCTCTCCATAGGATTAAAAATATTAAAAACACGATTTTAAATATCTCGATTATTTTGACCAAAAATATTTATTTTCTTAAACTTCTTTTGAATTTAATTTATGACCTTGATAAATCTAATATCAAGTGTTAATAAAATGAGTTCATATAGTAACATTTTCTAAGGCAAGGAGATTCCTATTTCTATTCTACAATGATTTTATAATCTTCATAGCAAAAAGTATTTCGAAATACATATATATGCTAAAGTATATTATATATGTTAAAGTATATAATATATATATATATATATATATATATATATATATATATACAAACCGTGTGTGTGTGCATGTGTTGGTGTGTGCCGCATATATGTGTAGTGAGTGTGTGCCCATGTGCGTGTGCTGGAACTTTGGGTATGCATATGTGTTGGGCATATTTGCTAAACAAAGGCTTATGCCTTTGTTATATGGGCGGACGGAATTCAAAATGTTAGGTATGTGATGAGTCACAAGTTACAAACTTTTTCTTTGGGGCCAAACCATTTCTCAATCCGGCAAAATCAAAGTGATCCGAGCCCTTCATTTTTGAAACATGCAATCCGGACCTTCTATTTCAAAAATAAATTTTCAAAATTACGGTTTTGCCTTAATCTCAAAAATTCTATAAATAGGAAGCTTTTTCATTCATTTCAATTTACCAATTTACATATCTGAAAAGCTTACCTTCCTTGCTTACATTCTGTCCGATTAAGCTTTCACTCTCTTCTTCTAATCAAAGTTCTAATTCTATATTGGAAGAGAAAAATTGGTCAAAGTATATGAGATAAGTTGTTAAATTATTATTGTTCTTATTATCTCATACTTGCTTATATATATATATAATCAGATATAAACTGCGATACACATTTATATATATATATATATATATATATATTTCATCTATCAATATCAAGTAAAAATTTAGTACTTAGATACCGATATAATTCGAAAGTAATTTCTTTGAAATTCTCTGAACGGTCTTTAAAATCCTAAGTGGCCTTTTACAAATATAAATAATCTATATAAATATTGTATAATATTTATATACGATTATCAAGTTGTGAATCGAACAATTTAGTCAGTACTTAGATATCGATATTCGGAGATATTTCTTAACAAAGAATATTATCTGGATGGTCTTTGAAATCCTAAGTGGCCAAATTATTCACAACGTAGATCAAATATAATATAATATGTATAAGTGGGTGAAACAAGTTTATTCAAGTATTATCTAAATGGATCATATTATTATACTTGATAAAATTGCCATTAAATATACTGCTCATATAATTGATCATAAATTATTTCTTGCATTATATGTGAGTTAATATAGTTGTTTAAATTCAAAGTCACATTTGTTTAAAATCATAGAAACTCACTCTAAAAGAATAATCTTTTTCTTAAACCATAAAAACACATTCTGTATTAAAGAAAAAGAAAATCTTTATTAAAAGTGCTTAAATCCATCTATTTGCTTTCACAGAAGTACACCACATAAAAGTCTTGAACTTTTATCAAATACTTTAATTCTATATCTGCTTATCTAAGAAGTATCTGTTCTACAATTTTATCTGCTTACTGTTAGAAGCAAATATTCAAACAAACTATTTGTAAAAAGGAAAAGGTTGAGTTAGTTTATTTTATACTTGTAAGAAAGACAAGAATTCTTTGACCAAGACAAGAGTCTTAGAGAGGTCAGCTGGGAGTTGGGTCTCTAGTGTACTTGTGAGGTGAGGAAGAGATTGTTGTTTCAAGACCAAGCTATAGAATAGTTTTAAGCTCAAAAGAAGATTCAACTAAGCTTGAGGAAGGAGCTGGGAGTTCGCTGTCCAAGATAGTTAGTTGTGGATAGTTGTAAGTTTATCTTTAAAACTTTGTAAAGGCTTCTCCGCCTATTGAAGGAGTATTTATTATAGGGAGTAATAGGATCTCAAGTCTTGGAGATGAGCTTGAGACTAGACGTAGCAACATACCTGAGCTGTATGTTGTGAACCAGATAAATATCTGTGCATTGTGTGATTGAATTTTAATTTGCTTATTAATTTCTTAAAATTAACCCACTAAAATTCAAAAAGGCCAAAGATAATTTTTAACAAGTAATAATCTATTCAACCCCCTCTTCTAGATTATTATTGGACTTTCAATTGGTATCAGAGCGGTGCTCTTTAACTTGTTTGTTAAGTAATTACAAGCATATCTAAGAGTAGATCCATCTATGGCATACGCAAATGCTACCGGTTGCGGAGAAGGACTATCAATGTCAAGACTTCTTCTATTTGATGGCATAAACTTTTCCACCTGAAAAAATAGGTTCAAATCTACGCCAAATCACAAGGAATCAAAATCTGGCTAGAAATAGAACGAGGTGTAAAGATTCTCAAAAAAATCAAAGATGAAAAGATCGTCGAAAAAGATGTTGGGGAATTCACCACCGAGGATGAGGAGATTATGAATATCGCCTCTAAAGATGAACAAGTGCTAACCAGTGCTCTTATAGAAAAAGAATACAAAAGAGTTAGCAATTGCAAGAATGCTAAAAAAATCTGGAAAAAATTAATTGTAACCTATGAAGAAACCAGTCATATCAAAGAAACCAGAAAAGATACTCTAATCCAAGAGGATGAAAGCTTCAAGCTAGAAAAAGGAGAAAATATCATTGATATGGAAACTTGTTTTTCCAGAATCATTGATGAGCTAGAACAACTGGAAAAAGCTTACACAACAAATGAGAAGAACAGAAGAATTCTCAAAGCCCTTCCATCTGTATGGAAAATGAAAGCTACAGCCATCAAAGAAATGCAGGATCTAACTGCTTATTCTCGTGATAGCCTCATTGGAAATCTTCGTGCCCACGAAGTCGACATGCTAGTCGAAAAAGCAGGATCAGACACAGACCTCAAAAAGAAAGGAATCGCTTTCAAAGCCTTACTAGTTGATCAAGAAAGCGATGATGATGAATTGAATGAAGAACTCTTGAGTCTAGATAATAACAAAGTTGCATTATTATCAAGACAACTCAGGAGAGTAATCCAAAGCAAAGCAAAGAGATATGGCAAAGGCTTTATGAGAACAAATAACAACTTCAACAACTTCTGAAACAAGCAAGCCTTCAAGCCAAAAATACCAAGAGGAAATTTTAAAGCTACCAACAGCAAATTCAGAAATGCTGGCTCAAATGAAAACTTAAATAACTGCTTTGAATGCAACCAACCAGGACACTTCAAGAAGGATTGTCCAAAACTAGTCAACAACAAAGTTCTAGTAGCTGAAGAAGGCTGGGATCTAAGTGATGAAGAAGAACCTACTGAACCAACCGAGAAAACCGCAAATTTATGTTTAATGGCAGACAATGACTCATCACCAAGATCTGAGGTAAATTCAGAACATCAATTACCTAGCACTTCATTTGCCACAAATAATTTAGAAAACATAAATGAAAAACATCATGAATTACAAGAAGCATATAATTTTCTATATGAAGATAATGAAATCATTAAAGAAGATTTTATTAAATTAAAAATATCATGAAAAAAATTAATTAAAACAAATAAAAATCTTGAAATAGAAAATTCAAATTTAATTATGGTTAATGAAACCTTAAAAGAAGAAAATAAGAAACTAGAAAATGATTATTCAGGAAATCTTGCAGCAAAAGAAGAACTAGAAAAATTAAGAAAAATAAACAGAAATCTTGAAATAGAAATCTTGAAATAGAAAATTCAACACTTATTATTTCTATTGAAAATCTTAAAATTGAAAATTCAGCTCTTGCTGTGATTATAGAAGATTCTCAAACACTAAATCAAGAAATAAGTAAAAAGGAAAACTCATCTCAGGAATTAGAAAAATAAATTGAAGAATCAAATTAAAATGTTGACCTTAGAACGTGATGACTTAAACTCTACAGTTATTAAATTTGCAAAAGGGAAAGAAAATCTTGACGTTATGCTCAGTCAACAAAGATGTAGTTTTAATAAAGAAGAATTAGGGTATATCGGAGAATCCAGTAAGACAAAGGATAAAAAACTCTATTATGTTAAAAGTAAAGAAAAAGGTCATGCATCTCCTTTTGATAAATGCTCTTACTGTAACAGAAATGGTCATTCGATTTACTCATATAATGTCAAGAATGAAAACTACAAAGGAAAAATGATTTGGATACCAAAAGGAAGTTACACTACACCTATTATCACAATAAGAGAATTTCTTTCTCATGAAAGACCATCTAGAAACTCTCGTCAAAATCCTTCAAATAAAAATGTTAATCATACATATTATAAATCTGCTACCCATAGAATATATGTGTCTACCAGTGATTATCATCCTATACCAAACTCTGTAAAGGAAAACACGAATGATCCTTATACAAGATGGAAAACTAATCTAAAGGACCCTTCTCATTAAAGGGTAGCAGTTTGTGAATATAATATATGTTGCAAGTATGTCTCACAGCTAACTCTAGTAAAAATAAATGGTACGTTGATAGCTGTTGTTCAAGACACATGATAGGAGACAAAACAAAATTGAGCAATCTACAAGCTACAGACTGTAATGAGGTAATGTTTGGAGATAGCAACAAAGGTAAAGTTATTGGAATTGGAAATGTGTATAGTAAACACATAACAATATCTAACGTTCAATTAGTCATAGGACTCAGGTACAATCTTCTATCCATTAGTCAACTGTGTGATAGTGGTTTTAAAATAACATTCAGCCCTCATAACTGCTCAATATATGATCAAACTGGAAAATTAATTCTACTTTGTCCTAGGAGTTAAAATGTGTACACGCCTTATTTAGATACATACCCACACTTGGACAATGTGTGTCTTGTATCTGCAAATGACGATCCTTGGCTTTGGCATCGTAGATTAGGACACATTAACACGAAATTAATTAACAACATATCTTCTAAGGAACATGTTCGTGGTCTTCCTAAACTTAAATTCCTTAAAGACCATATCTGTGAAGCCTGTGAATTAGGAAAACAAATTCATGTATCTCATAAACCTAAACTCAGTATCAACCTCTCGACCACTAGAACTCTTGCATATGGACTTAGTAGGACCTATCCCTAAACATAGCATAGGAGGTGCTGTCTACATTTTAGTCCTAGTTGATGACTATTCAAGACTCACTTGGGTTGATTTTCTAAAATTCAAAAATGAAGCGATAACCTCTTTCTCCGCTCTATGTAAGAAAATTCAGAATCAACAGGGAAGCCATATTGTTTATATTCGGTCTGATCACGGAAGAGAATTTGATAATTTTGATTTCATAATGTTCTGTGATGAGCACGGTATAAGTCATAACTTTTCTGCACCTTACACACCTCAATCAAATGGTGTTGTTGAAAGGAAAAATCATACTCTACAAGAAATGGCCAATACTATGCTTAATGAATATCGACTTCATAAATATTTTTGGGCCGAAGCAATTGCAACATCCTGTTATATTTTGAATCGAGTCTT
Organism: Panax stipuleanatus; assembly: GCA_020205555.1. Taxonomy (NCBI): domain Eukaryota; kingdom Viridiplantae; phylum Streptophyta; class Magnoliopsida; order Apiales; family Araliaceae; genus Panax; species Panax stipuleanatus. The sequence continues at coordinate 23,431,535 of CM035123.1, forward strand.
GCTAAGATCAATGTTACTCAAAACTCCCTATGAACGTTTTTATAAAAGAACTCCAAAAATAAATTATTTTCGTGTCTTTGAGAGTAAATGCTTTATTCTAAATACTAAACAATATCTAGTGAAATTCGATCCCAAATCCGATGAAGGAATATTTCTGGGATATTCACTAAATAGTAAAGCATATAGAGTCTTTAATAAAAGAACTCTAGTCGTGGAAGAGTCAATGAATGTAACCTTTGATGAATCTAAACCTCCTCCAAAATACAAAGAACTGGAAGAAAATGATACAGTCATTGAAGACATTCTCAGAAATATAGAAGAACTAAAAATAGATGACATATCTCCACCTGTCACTATTAATCCTCTTGAAAATCCTAATCCCCAGCTAAATGACTTGCCCAAAGAATCACATGCTATAAGAAATCATCTAATAGAAAATATAATTGGTGATATTGATAAAGGGATTCTTACAAGATCACAATCACAAAACATGGCCAGTCATCTATCCTTTCTGTCACAAATTGAGCCTAAAAATATAAAAGATGCATTGCTTGATGAAGACTGGATAATAGCTATGAAAAAAAAACTTGAATAGTTCACAAGAAACAAAGTCTGGGAATTAGTTCCAACTCTCGAAGAAACCTCCATTATTGAAACTCAATGGGTGTTTCGTAACAAGTTAGATGAAAATGGAACTGTTATACGTAATAAGGCACTGACTAGTTGCACAAGGATATAATCAACTTGAGGTAATTGACTATGATGAAACATATGCTCCTGTTGCTAGAATTGAGTCTATACATATGTTATTAGCTTTTGCATGCCATAAAGATTTTAAACTATTTCAAATGGATGTCAAATCAGCTTTTCTGAATGGTGTCATTGAGGAAAAAGTCTATGTTAAACAACCCCTGGCTTTGAAAACTTTGATCATCCTGATTCTGTGTATAAACTGCACAAAGCTTTATACGGTCTAAAACAAGCTCCCAGGGCATGGTATGAGAGACTACGTAAATTCTTGTTAGAAAATGGTTATAAAAGGGGCACAGTAGATATTACCCTTTTTACAAAATATAAAAATGCTGATATTCCTATTTTACAAATATATGTTGATGACATCATTTTTGGATTTACTAACATGACTATATGAAATGATTTCTCTGAAAGCATGAGTAAGGAATTTGAAATGAGCATGATGGGAGAATTGAATTTCTTCCTAGGACTACAAATCAAGCAAGGAGAAAAAGGTATTCACATCTCTCAATCCAAATATTATAAAGAAATGATTAAGAAATTTGGTCTAGAATATGTGAAACCTCTCAATACTCCTATGTCAACTACTGATAAACTAACTGCTGATGAAAATGAAAAAAATGTTGACACAAAGAAATATCGAGGAATGATTGATAGTTTCCTTAACATCACAGCTAGCCGACCTGACATTATGTTCAGTGTCTGCAAATGTGCCCGATTTCAAGAAAACCCTAAAAAATCTCATTTGGTTGCAGTAAAAAGAATATTTCGATATCTTAAAGGAACTACATACTTAGGTCTATGGTATCCTAAAGGTCAACCATTTGACCTTGTGTGTTTTTCTTACTCTGACTATGTCGGTCATCATGTTGATTGAAAAAGCACAAGTGGCACTTGTCAGTTCCTAGGCGAATGTTTAGTTTCCTGGTTCTCTAAGAAACAAAACTCGTATCTATTTCAACCACCGAAGCCAAATATATAGCTGTTGCACGATGTTGTGCACAGACATTGTGGATGAAATAGACCATTGCCGATTATAATATAAAATTTAACTGTGTCTCAATCTTATGTGATAACACAAGCACTATTAACTTGAGTAAAAATACCGTATTACATGCTAGATCAAAACACATTGATGTTAGACATCATTTCTTACGGGATCATGTAAACAATGATATTATTAAACTAGAGAATATTGACACAGAATTAAATATTGCTGATATATTTACTAAACCACTAAGTTCTGATAGATTTTGTAAATTACGTTTAAATTTGGGAATGTTAGATATTATCTCATAAAATATTAAATCTTTCTCTTATTTAAATTCTATTATTTTTTATTTCTAGTAATATATAAATATAATTTTCTTAAGTTATATAGTCAAATTATTAATATTATTAATTTTTATCTTTTTATCACATTATATTTCAACATATATTTAATTATATTATTAATATATAATGCTAATTTATATATATATACACACATAATTATACATATAAATAAATAATAAAATATATATATATATATATATATATAATATTTGTTCCTTTATAGATGTTAATATATCTATATATTTATATTATTTATTTAAGTATGTATTTTTACATATTAAAATTTTATATTTATAATCTTTATTAGTTATCATTTAATTATACAATATCTAACAAAAATTATACTATTATAAATATTTTATTAAAAAAAATTCACACATATATATAATAATGAAAATTATTAATTTATAGATTTTATTATAAATATTTTAGTATTTTTATTATTAATTATATCAAAAATTACATTTTATATCATTTATTATATATTTATATATCTGATCTGATCTGAGCCGTTCAATAACAAACTCATCCAACGGTAAACTACAAGCACAATCCGCATCTATTAACTCCAACTAATCAAAAGCTAGCTAACCAAAGCACACGGATCACGCACATTAGCCGCTCGATCAATAAACAAAAACACAAACTCATCCCAGTAGTCCGATTGAAGTCAAACGATCAGCTAAACCATTTCAAACGATCGATTTCATCCCAACCGTTGATTAAATCTAAGATCAATTCCCAGTCATACGATCCATCAGATTAACATAAATATAAAAACCTAAAATCTAATTTTATTTCATTTCTCTCTCTCCTTCTCTCTCTTCTACTAACGTCCTCTCTTTTTTTTTTCTCTCTCTCTCTCTATCTCTCAAACGCTCTCAACTCTCTCAAACCCTAACATTTCATCAGCCAAAATCGAGCAATCTAAGTGAGTTCTCTGTGTCTCTCTTTCATTAAAATGAATATTCTTAATCGTGTTAACGTTTCTACCGATTTAATTTTTCTTTTCTTCTTGTTTCTGTGTTAGTGTTTCTTCTTCTTATTTTTTTTGGTGTTCTTAAAGATTTTCAAACCCTAGAACCATAAATCTCATATTTTTGTTCATATATATATATATTTAAAAAAATTACTATATTGTTTCTGGTTATCGATGTGTTTCTGGGTTCGATCTATCTCAAAAAAATATATTTTTGTTTCTGATTTTTGATTCCTATTTATGTTTTTTTCAAACGATTTATTTTAAAAAAATTATGTGTTTGTTTGCGAAACCCTAGATCCATATAAAATTTATTTTTCGCTAAGATTTCTTACAGGTTCGTATGTATATTTTTTAAAAAAAGTTATTATTAATTTTTTGTTTACTGATCTTTTAGGGTTCGACTGTTAAAAAAAATAATATTTGTGTATTCTTTTTTGTCTTCTTCTTTTTATTTTTTGTTTTTTTTTAAAAAAAAGGGAAAAATAGAACTTTCTAGTTTCTGATAAAAAAAATTTTTAGTTCATATAAGTATATGTGTGTATGAAACCCTAGAATTTTTACTTAAAAAAAGAGGAAAAGGTTTCTCGGTATTGATATATATTTGTAGATATCAGTTCAAAACTGATATGTTATTGATTGATAAATATATGTTCGAAACCCTAAATATTTCTGTCTATATTTTTTAAACTTTATCAAACCCTAATTCTTTTTACAGATTTATTTTTCATCTAAATATATACTTTTCGAAACCTTAATATTCTACAAATAATTTAACAATTATATATATATATATATATGTGCTTGTTTTATCAGAATATACATATATATATATATACCTAATTTCGTCGCCAAGAATATGAGTCTGAAGTTCTATATGTATGTACATATACAACTATTTGTGTATGTGAGTGTGATTTCTTCTACTGATACACCTGTGCTATACTGTGGATAAATTGAAAGCTGCTTAGCTTGTGATTAGCTATGCTCAGGTAATATCTTTTCTCTCTATGATAAACTATGAGTATTAGATAATAATATCATTGGGTGACTGTGATGAGTCTCATGCTTATGTTATGCAATTTTGCTGTCTATTTAAATATAGACATTAGGTGATGAAAATAATTACCATGTTATGTGCTCCTATCTATACCATTGTTATATGCTGTTATGTGTGATAGAGATCATATGTACTGTATCAGTGTTATGTAACACTGGCTTGTTAAATCTCTGTGTTGATTCACAATCTTTTGATATGGACATCGAGCAATGATAACATGTTAGTGTTATGTAACACTGACCTGTTGAATCTCTGTGTTGATTTATAATAGTCTGATATAGGCATAGAAGTAATAATAACATATCTATGTGTTATATGTAACAACTGACTTGTTGAATCCCTATATTGGGTTACTATCTTCTAATATGGGCCAATAAGTAATGATAGCATATCTCTTTATTAATATTGGACCATACCTGTCATGTCAATAACCTGCATAATTCTGAAATGTTCTTTGTGTCTTCTGATTGGACATCTGGTTTATATTTTTTTTAAAAAGGGGAAACTGACTTAGTCTAATCCATCTCTCCTACCCATCTGCTTTTAAAAAATTAAAAAATTGACAAATGATTTAAACCCCCTACAGTGACATGCATGACTGACCCTCTTGCTTCTTACTGTGCACTGTCACTACTTGAGAACTATTTTGACATACAAGTCATATCATATTACTTTAATTTTTTTTTGGAAATGTACTTTTTCTATAAAAGGATAGTTTTTCAAAAATTAACTACTTCAAACTATAAGTCCTGCTTTTCTGCAGTCTTTGAACTTCTATTTTTCTGCATTCACCATCTTTCAAAAATGCCTCCTATCTATTCTTCAAAAAGAAAGAAACTTGAAATGCTTTCTGAGTTTCATCCTGATATTTATACCCCTATGCTTCTTACTCTTACTGCCAAGACTAAATATGAACATATGAGACATAACTTGCTTCTTGGGGTAGGAACTTCTTTCAACAGTTTTCCAAATCTGTTAGAAAAAATAACAAATATAGGATGGGATTGTCTTATTTTTTTCACAAATAGAGAAATATTTCCTAGTTTGATTGCAGAATTCTATGCTCACATTACTTTTGTTCATGATTCAACTGGCGTCTTGTCTAGTAATAAAACTTGCATAGAAGGCTAAGATTATGTGATTGATGAAATTCTTCTTCTGCATGCACTTAGTCTTAGAAATGAGTTCTTAGATTTTCCAAAGATAAATGAATACACTTGTCCTATAGGAATTTCTACTACTGAATGCCTTACTTTCAAACACAATCTCTCACTCACCACTGATCAACTTGTGCCTGCAAACTTGTTTGAATATCCATGCAAAGTGCATCTTGATTACTTCACTGCTGAATGTCAGTTTTTGGGAAAAATTCTTAGACACAACTTCATGCCTGTCAGAAATGACAAACTATTGAATCCATTTGACATAGAACTCATGAAATGTGTTTTGACTAAATGTATGCCATATAGTCTGCCATATTTTCTCTTGACATCTTTTAATATTTACCACTCTAACAACTGCATGGGATATGGTCTTTTATTGACACGAATTTTTATACATCTGGGCATTCCTATTCATTTTCATAAGGCTCAAATGGTTCACAATAGTAATATTGTGTCACACTTAAACCTTCCCCATAAGCCTTTGATCATTTTTCAACCAAATGACACTGATCATATTGAGTCACACTTAAACCTACTATCACAAATTGACTCTATGAACAGTATGAATCAGCTGTCTTTGAAGAATTAATATGCCATTATGAGTCAATTAGAGGCTTTTTAATTACCTATGCATCACATACAAGACATGATGAGTGTGTTAATGGAGCATCAGAAGGTATCAATTCCTCCTTATAATTTCACTGCCACTACAAGTTCTGCACAGCTTGATCATACAGATCAAACTCCCACTGATCCCCCTCTTACAACCCTTGGTTTGAACTTCTCTCCACTTAACTTTGATGAACTCTAACTATTCAAGATGAATGTATCCTTAAATACTTAACTAACTATTCTAGATTACTGTATAACACACTAACATACTGATAATTAGGATTATTATATATTATTCTGACTTGCAGGTAAATATTGTAACTAACAGTTTCTGCAGGTAGTTTGGTATCTTTTCTTTACCCCTCCATTTTTGTTAATGACAAAGGGGGAGAAGAAAAATATCAGATTATATGAGTATATTACTTAGTATATACTAAGTAGTATATGAGAAATGAGCATAATTGAATCTGTTGGTTATTGGTTATAACTGTTATAAACTGTCTGGATGGTCTGAATGGTGTGCATATGAGATTGACAGGGATGAGCATACAGGATATAACTATGGGTTGGATGGTTTGTATGCTGGATATAATCTGCATACTGGATATAACTGTCATAACTATCTGGATGAGTTGAATGGTTTGCATGCCAGATAAAATTGCTATATAACTACCTGGATGGTTTTTGGATGGTTGGTTCGTCTGATGGTTTTTCGAAAATTTTAAAAATTTCTTTTGAAAATCGATTCATGATCCAAGGGGGAGCATCAAGGGGGAGCTCTGAAAACCAAAATATTTTTACTTATTGTCATCACCAAACCACTAAAATCAGTCAATATCATTTCAAGTCATAAAGCTATTTGTTTATTGAAAAACGGATGTCAAGCTTTCTTAGCTCATGTCACTGTTCTAAACCAGAATACATCAGATTTGAATGATATTTTTGTTGTTAATGAGTTTCCTGATGTATTTCTCGAAGAACTTCTCGGTCTACCCCCAGAACGTGAAGTTGAATTCTTTATTGACCTTGAGCCCGGTACAAAGCCCATTTCTAAAACCCCATATCGAATGGCTCCTATTGAACTTCGGAGTTAAAGATCCAATTACAAGAATTGTTAGATATCGGTTTTATTCGTCCTAGTACGTCTCCTTGGGGTGCTCCTGTTTTATTCGTAAAGAAGAAAGACGGGAGTATGCGACTTTGCATTGACTATCGAGAGTTGAACCATGTCACCATTAAGAATAGGTATCCGCTACCTTGTATTGATGACCTGTTCGACCAGTTGCAAGGAGCGCAATTCTTTTCAAAGATCGATCTTCGTTCTGGATATCATCAGTTGAAGATTAAAATTGAGGATATTCCAAAGACTGCTTTCAGAACACGGTACGGGCATTATGAGTTCTTAGTCATGTCTTTTGGATTGACTAATGCTCCTGTTGCTTTCATGGATATGATGAACCGTGTATTTAAGGAATATTTGGATCAATTCGTTGTTGTCTTTATTGATGACATCCTCATCTATTCTAAAAGCCGTGAAGATCATGAGCACCATTTGAAGCTGGTACTTCAAAAGCTTTGTGAGAACAAGTTATATGCCAAGTTGAAGAAATGCGAGTTTTGGCTTGAGGAAGTAGTATTCCTTGGGCACGTGGTATCGAAACGTGGAGTATCTGTGGACCCGGCGAAGATTGAAGCAATACAAAGCTGGGAGCAACCTAAGTCGGTGACTGAAGTACGAAGCTTTCTGGGCTTAGCTGGTTATTATCGGAGGTTCGTAGAGGGATTTTCTCGAATCGCTACTCCATTAACTCAGTTGACTTGGAAAGATACAAAATTCGTTTGGGGCGAGGAATGCGAGAAGAGCTTCCAAGAGCTCAAGAGGAGACTTATTTCGGCACCTGTTCTGACAATACCATCTGGTTCGGATGGATTTGTTATTTATAGCGATGCTTCGGGCAAAGGGTTAGGATGTGTTCTCATGCAACATGGGAAAGTCATAGCCTATGCCTCGCGATAACTCAAAGAATATGAGAGGAATTATCCTACTCATGATCTAGAGTTGGCAGCAGTCGTTTTCGCGTTGAAGATCTGGAGACATTACTTGTACGAAGAGAAAGTGGAGATCTATACAGATCATAAGAGCCTTAAATATTTCTTCACTCAGAAGGAACTCAACATGCGGCAACGACGTTGGCTTGAGCTGTTGAAAGATTACGATCATACCATCCAATACCATCCTGGAAAAGCGAACGTGGTAGCTGACACGTTGAGTAGAAGATCATATGTGGAAACGAATGCGATGATGTCAAGTATACGCGTAGAACCAGCTTTGATTGATAAAGTTAAAGCTGCTCAAGCTACGGATACGGAGCTGATGAAGATGAAGAAGAAGGTGCCATTCCAGAAGCAAGAATCGATGAAGAGGGAATACTTTGAGTCAACTCCAGACTTTGTGTTCCTAACGATTTTGAATTAAAATATAGAATCATGATGGAAGCACACAACACACCATTCGCAATCCATCCTGGGAGTACCAAAATGTATCGTGATCTTCGACATACATTTTGGTGGAGCAATATGAAGAGAGAGATCGCGGAGTTTATTTCGAGATGTTTAATTTGTCAACGTGTAAAGGCGGAGCATCAAGTACCGAAGGGTCCATTGCAACCACTGGAGATTCCAAAATGGAAGTGGGAGCATATTACGATGGATTTCGTTATGGGTCTTCCTAAGGTTTCTCAAGGCATAGATGCGATTTGGGTTATTGTTGATAGATTAACTAAGTCTGCTCATTTCTTGCCGATACGAGAGACTTATTCCCTTGAACGTCTTGCTCATATGTACGTGAATGAGATTGTGAGATTGCATGGAATGCCAGTGTCCATAGTTTCGGATCGTGATCCCAGATTTACTTCACGATTTTGGATCAGTTTGCAGAAAGCTATGGGCCCGAATTTAAGATTCAGTTCGGCTTATCATCCTCAAACAGACGGACAATCGGAAAGGACTATTCAAACTCTTGAAGATCTATTGAGACTCTATGTTCTAGACTTTAAAGGGAGTTGGGATAAGTACTTACCATTGGTGGAATTCTCCTACAACAACAGTTATCAGGCAAGTATAGGCGTAGCTCCATTCGAGGCATTGTATGGGAGAAAATGTCGCTCTCCAGTATGCTGGGATGAGGTGGGTGAAGCAACATTGTTGGGACCGGAGTTAGTACGTATGACTACGGAAAAGATCCAAATGATCCGACAACGTATACAAACAGCACAAGATCGACAAAAGAGTTATGCGGATCTTCATCAAAAGGAAGTGGAATTTAATGTTGGAGACCATGTGTTATTACGTGTTGCTCCGTGGAAAGGAGTTACGAGGTTTGGCAAGAGAGGAAAGCTCAACCCACGATTCATTGGTCCATTTGAGATTCTTGACCGAGTAGGAAATGTGGCCTATAGACTCGCTTTACCTCCAAGCATGTCTCGTGTTCATAACGTGTTTCACATATCCGTGTTACGTAAATATGTGAAGGATCCAAACCGCATTATTGAGTTAGAACCAGACGAGATAGCTGAAGATTTAACGTACGAGGAGGTACCTGTCAAGATCTTGGATAGGAAGGAGCATGTCCTACGCTCGAAAATTATACCTCAAGTTAAAATTTTATGGAGAAACCATGCTATTGAGGAAATGACCTGGGAGTTGGAATCGGAAATGAAAGCGAGGTATCCTCACCTTTTCGACATACCAGGTACGTACGTCAATTTCGAGGATGAAATTTTATAAGGAGGGGAGGTTGTAAGACCCCAACTTTTATGAATAAAGATTTAATTTTCTTTATATATTATTTCGAAATAGTAAGGTGTTGATTGATAAATGTGAAGTTATGGGTGAGATGTGCAAATATTTCAAAATGAGCAAGTGGTTATAAAATATTCTGGTTGTCGGGAAATATTCGTTTGGTCGTGGAATATTCTTGTTGTCGGGGAATATTCGTACGACGGCGCAGCTATTTGTGGGCCCCACAACAGAATAACTGTCGAATATAGAAAGCGAAAGAAATAACCTTTTTATAAAATAACGGCGTAGTTATTACCGTTAGTACTGTTGAAATACCCGGTGGTTAAAATACAATGATACGCGGTGTTGCACAGTAGCACGCGGTATTGCACAGTATTTCGAATTATTGAGTCTTACGTGAGAAGGCACTTACTCAATTATTGTTACAGTAATTGCTGTTCAATATTTTATATTATTGACTCAATAATTGCTACGTTGATATTTTATATTATTGACTCAATAATTGTTACATTAATATTTTATTGACTCAATAATTGCTACGTTGCTATTTTATATGATTGATTCAATAATGGCTATAGTTGATATTTTGGTATTATTAATTCAATAATTATCACTACACAGTATTTCACATTATCAACTCAATAATTCATATTATTTGAATAATATTATTAGATAGCATTATTGACAATGTCTAAGAAAGTTCTGTCTAGGAGGGGTTATTTAATTGCGCGCCAGTAAGGATAAGTCCTTATCGGAAGGCCCCCTCTTTCTTGGGAACGACCTGGTTGTCAATATTGTACTTCTGTAATATTATTTGTGAATAATTAATTATTGATTTATATGATAAGGAAATATTTATTTTGTGGATATTAAAGAAGGAATTAGTGCTGATGTATTTTTATCAGTATTTTGGTGTGAGAAATCATCTGTTTATGGATTTCGGATAATTTATGTTTGGAATTTGGAAAAACTTCCTTCTACAAAGTTGTAGAGAATTAAATTTCCTATGAAAGGACATAGAATTTGTATTTTTCTAACAAAGGGGCTATTTGTTATGAATTATTGAAGTTTCAGGAAAATATATATTTTTTAATGGGTGGGCCCCACTTTTGTTGAAAATTTAATTTTTTGGAAAGCCGCCAGGCGGCGGAAATTTTAAAAAATAATAATATTATTTTATTAATTTAGTCTCCTTTGGCATCCTAAGTTTTTCCTATAAATAGGGTGCTTAGATTAGAATTGAAAATCACACCAGAATCAGAAGTTTTCTCTCTCTATAATATCGAGCGTATTTTTGTGAGTATTTCAATACTTTGAGGATTAGTATTCAGTTTAAATTTTCTTCGGTATTATATCCGATATTCCAGTCAGAGGTACTATTCTTTTGAGGTAAGGGATGTTATTTTCTTTTGTAAATGATGTTATTCTTTTCAATATCATTATACCAAAATATTGACATGGATTTTATTATGAAATTCTTACTTTTTCCGTCGGGATTACTATTCACGTATACGGCACTATTCACGTATACAGCACTATTCACGGAAAAATTAAATTTTCTTCTATTTGTCCAAATTGTCTGTTGTAGTTACTATCTTTGATTGGATCTAAGTTTTGAGCTTTATTCTTGAATTTTGCTCCACAAAGTGTTATTATGGAGTATTCTTGAACTTGGATAAATTAGATTGTAAATTCTTAATCTTATCCTTTATTTCACTGGATTCGTTATTTAAAATGTTTTTCATCATCCTCAGTCCTAAAAGGTGATGTAACTGAATATCTTTGGCCTGTAGAGCAAAGATGAATGATTACCTGATGAATATCTTTGGCCTGTAGTGCAAAGATGACAGGTGTTGAGATGAACATGATCACTGATGATACAAATGAATATCTTTGGCCTGTAGTGCAAAGATGAATATTGATTTGAGATGTATATTGATTGATGTTACAGGGATAAAATATTGATGATGGACTTTTAAATCATAGAAGATAGTAGACTTCATTCTCTACTTAACTCTTCTAATGAATTGTTATTTTCGCTGCAAGTATTGATCTAAAGTTGGTTGTCCATTATATTTTATCTGATTTGTTGAAGACTAATGATAATTTATTTTCCATTATCTTAGTCATAATATTCTTTACTGGGCTAGTTGAGCTCACCCTTTTCATCTGTTGTCCTCTTCAGGAAATGAGAATGTTGCGGGAACTAGTCGGGGAACATAGTGATGGTCCGAGTTAGAGCAGTAGTAGTCCTCACTATTTCTAATAAATAGTGTGATAATAATTATAATGAGGACTTAGTTTGAATATTAATATTTTCTACATATTTGTATTGACACTCACAGTTGTGTGGTCGTATTTTGCACGACCGTATGATATAAAGTTTGTATTTGAATTATGTACCATGTATTTGGCGACTCAGAATGGGTTGGGTTGACTGGACCTATTCTGGGGGCGTCACAGTTGGTATCAGAGCTTAGGGATATGATCTCTGGCGGAGATCGGGGAATAGAACTAGGAGGGGAGAGACGAGTAAATCCTTCGCTAGTATGTCCTACCTAAGCTTATGTGGTATTTAAATGGTCAGTCGGAGCATAGGGTTAATATGTGATATGTTGATTTGTTTAATTAACCCTTGTTTTATGGCAGTATTTGAGAATGGCAGCTGAGAATGTTAACAACGAAGTGAATAAGACCGTGGAGACACCTTTAATCACTAAGCAGGAGAACGTGCAACAAAAAGGCAATGTTCATCCTGAAAATAACGTTGGTCAGACGATAAACGATGAGATGTTTAGAAGTTTTTTGCAGTTCATGCAAAATCAGACGAGGGAGACTCGTGTGCAACATACAGGTGGAGATAATAACAACTCGCGAGTTGTCACTGCTAAGCAGTTCAAAGAATTGGGACCACCAGAGTTTCTGGGAAAGCCAGATCCGATCAAGGCGGAGACGTGGATTAAACAAATTACCAAGATATTTGATGTCTTGGGATGCACGGAGGAACAGAAGGTTCCATTCCCCACGTTTATGTTTCGTGGAGAGGCAGATTACTGGTGGGAATCTGTGAAGCGTACGCAGTCTGCCGCACTCAAGATGTCTTGGGAAGCGTTCCAGAAACTGTTTAATGACAAGTACTTTCCTGAAAGTATTCGTCATATGAAGGAAGTAGAATTTATTAGACTCGAACAAAATAACACGACGGTATCCCAGTACGAGGCTAAGTTCGCGGAGCTGTCTAGGTTTGCACCTCATTTGGTGGAGAATGAGGAACGTATGACGCGGATGTTTCTAAGAGGTTTGAAACCCGAAATACGTCAATACCTCATTTCTCATAAATTTTCTCTATATTCGGATGTAGTAAACAGGGCCCAGTTGTTAGAACGAGATAATGATTATGTTCAACCGAGGGACCACAACCAAGGTCGTACCGGTGGCAGCAGTCATCGGAGCAATGACAACTAGCGAGGAGGAAAGTACGACAGAAGCGGTAACCACTCCGGTGGTAATTGTGGCCATGATAGTAGAAAAAGAGAATCGGGAGGAGATTTCAAGAAGAGATGGTACAACAATGAGAACGTGAAGACGTCGACATCAGCACCAGCATCAACTGTTTCGAGGGGAGGAGAACGACCACCGGTCGTATTCTATAAGTGCGGGAAAGAGGGACACATCAGTCCAAACTGTCCACAACAATTCAAAGCATGTTATAAATGTGGAAAAGAAGGACATATAGCTCGAGATTGTCCTATAGCGAAACCAAGTTCAGTGGGGGTGGTGATTCCAAAGGTGATTGCAGACAAGTCAAAGTCGGTGATTCCTGGAAGAGCGTTTGTCGTGACAGCCCAAAATGCGAGGAATCCACACGAGGTGATTATGGGTAAGCTAATCATAAACTCTTGCGAAGTTTACACCTTGTTAGATACCGGTGCTACCCATTCTTTTATTTCACCTGCTTGTGCTCAACGTTTGAACTTGACTTCTGATAAGTTAGACTTTGACTTATCTGTTGAAACTCCGTTAGGTGAAACCTTTGTTACATCTACAGTTTACAAATCTTGCTTGATTCAGATTGGTACCCTTACCTTACCTGTCGATCTTATATCTTTGAAAATACTTGCATTTGACGTGATTTTAGGAATTAACTGGTTAACCACTTACCATGCCAAAATTGATTATTTTCGTAAGGTTGTTAGTTTTCATATTCCTAATCAACCTGTTGTGCGAATCCAAATCACCAAACCACTAAAATCAGTCAATATCATTTCAAGTCATAAAGCTATTCGTTTATTGAAAAACGGATGTCAAGCTTTCTTAGCTCATGTCACTGATCTAAACCAGAATACATCAGATTTGAATGATATTTTCGTTGTTAATGAGTTTCCTGATGTATTTCTCGAAGAACTTCTCGGTCTACCCCCAGAACGTGAAGTTGAATTCTTTATTGACCTTGAGCCCGGTACAAAGCCCATTTCTAAAACCCCATATCGAATGGCTCCTATTGAACTTCAGGAGTTAAAGATCCAATTACAAGAATTGTTAGATATCGGTTTTATTCGTCCTAGTACGTCTCCTTGGGGTGCTCCTGTTTTATTCGTAAAGAAGAAAGACGGGAGTATGCGACTTTGCATTGACTATCGAGAGTTGAACCATGTCACCATTAAGAATAGGTATCCGCTACCTCGTATTGATGACCTGTTCGACCAGTTGCAAGGAGCGCAATTCTTTTCAAAGATCGATCTTCGTTCTGGATATCATCAGTTGAAGATTAAAATTGAGGATATTCCAAAGACTGCTTTCAGAACACGGTACGGGCATTATGAGTTCTTAGTCATGTCTTTTGGATTGACTAATGCTCCTGCTGCTTTCATGGATATGATGAACCGTGTATTTAAGGAATATTTGGATCAATTCGTTGTTGTCTTTATTGATGACATCCTCATCTATTCTAAATGCCGTGAAGATCATGAGCACCATTTGAAGCTGGTACTTCAAAAGCTTCGTGAGAACAAGTTATACGCCAAGTTGAAGAAATGCGAGTTTTGGCTTGAGGAAGTAGCATTCCTTGGGCACGTGGTATCGAAATGTGGAGTATCTGTGGACCCGGCGAAGATTGAAGCAATACAAAGCTGGGAGAAACCTAAGTCGGTGACTGAAGTACGAAGCTTTCTGGGCTTAGCTGGTTATTATCGGAGGTTCGTAGAGGGATTTTCTCGAATCACTACTCCATTAACTCAGTTGACTCGGAAAGATACAAAATTCGTTTGGGGCGAGGAATGCGAGAAGAGCTTCCAAGAGCTCAAGAGGAGACTTATCCGGATAGATTGGTACATATGTTGTTTGCTTATTGGATGAGGATGACTGGTCTCATGGTCATTTGTGTGGAGACACTAAAGCAAGTATGTAGGTGCTTATTGGAGAATAAGTTCACTGAACGTGACTCGCTATGGAATACCTAATGAAGTTTTACTTGTCTGTCAATAGGAATTCCTAATATGATAGTAGTACAAGTGATCCTTGAACTTGAGATCATCATAGTATCTTGTGTGTAATGAATTATACTTTGACTTATTCCTTAAGACCATTAGGGTATATCAAAGGGTATGCTTGGATATAATGAGTTACATATGGAGATAATGAATGATCAATAAAGAATCTACCACTTCTAGTACAAGAAGAGATATGTCATATGTGATTCGTTAAATGACAACCCATTAGTCCTTGGCCAAGGCAGTATGAAATTAGAAAGGAGTTTCTAGTTTATATTATTTGGTGTTGTGCATTTTCTAATCGAAATACATATAATTAAATAAAATAAGACTTGACAGTAATTCCATGTCTTATATTTAATTGGGACATTGTATGGTGGAATGATTGAATTGTACGGTAACTATTTACTCACATGTTATTTTATGATTAATGTTGAAATCTATATTATCTGAAAAGTCTTTGATCGCTAGGGAGGCTTATCCTTATTGTAGAATAAATATTATTTATTTAAATAGATTATTAGTTTAATTTAATTATTTAAATAAGATTAGAATTGTTCTAATTGATTTATTCACAACTGGTTTAATATGGAGAACCTAAAGGGTCACACCATAAAAGGAAGAATAATTATTTAAGAAGGTAATGGCATAATCGTAATAATACATTAAGTGTAATTAATTTAATGTATGGTGATAGAATAAATTAAATAGCTTAATGTTTATTATTTAATATTTTGAAAATATTAAATATTAATTAATAAGAGGAGTCTTATTAATATTATTACAATTATTATTATTTTAATTTTTAAAGGAGTCTAGGAATTAATTTAATATTAGTACACTCATTTATTTCTAATAAGATTAGGAGACAAATTAATTAAAGGAGTTTAATTAATTAATCCCAATATGATTGGGAAGCCTAATTAATTAAAAAAGTTTATTTAATTAAATGAAAATATATTTCTAATAGGATTAGAAGGGTTGACCAATATCTATATAAGAGGTGTTTTATAATAGATATCAGTTGATGAAATTCCAATTGTTGGAGAATACTCATTTTCTATAGAGGATAGAAAACTAGGGTTTAGTCAACCACCCTCCTTCTTGAATAATTTCTCTTCCTTGGTGGATCACCTCTAGACGCCAAACACTTGGCTGGCTAACGTTGATCAAAAGAAGGAATCTAACACAAAAATTCAAGGAGATCACGAAGAACAAGTAGTTAAACTCATACATGTGGAAGCTTCGTTCTACAAGGGTATAATTTCATAACTTCTTATTTATCGTTTTATATTAATAATTTGCATAAAGGATGATCTGGGTAATGGTTTTGTAGAAACTTTTAAACTCTGATATACAATGCTTCCGCTAATTTTTGCAATTTGATTGCGACATAATTTTGTACAAACCCAACAGTAGCATCAGAGTCAAACCTTTATGCAATTATTAATTATTTTGATTCCATATTATATGATTATGTATTTAGAATAATTTATTGGGCATAATTAATTATATAAAATTATCATTTTTTTTGAAAGAAAAAAAATCAGAAAGCTTCAAAAATCGCGAATGTTTTTTTTCCCGCGAAATCATAAGTGAATCAATTCAGGATCAATAGTCTACTGCTGAAGGCTTACGCTATAGTAAATATATATATTATAATAGTACCGTTTATATATATATATATATATATATATATATATATATATATGGTTTCTGTGTACAAGGAATCAAGGATTTCACAAAGCAGGAGTATATTTATTTCGTCACTTTATATATATATATATATATATATATATATACACTATATATATATATAATATTCTTAATAATTTTATAATTAAAATAAAGAGTTAATTTTAATCTTGAAATTGAATTTCATGAAATTTAATATTGTCCATTAAATGATACTTATATATATATGGAATATTTTAATTCATGAGATGAATGTTTATTTATTGATGCATCTGGTGATATTATAATAATAAATGAGATTGATTATGGGACTATTGACCTATCGAGGTTGGTTTTAAAAAATCCACAGGTCGGGTCACAACCCGGATCTTTTAATTCTCTTTTCCTAAGTTCTCTCTACCCTCACTCTTTTTATTTAGGAAAAAGGTTTTGAAGATTTTTTAGGAGAAAGGCCAACATATATCATGTCAACGATTTGAACGTTTTTACAGAGTCGCCAGTTGGTAGATTTGAAAATGGTTGTACCAACTCAATCGAGTTTTATTTAAAAAGAGGCCCAATTTCTGGACTCTGTCGAAACTTGATCTTTGAAAACAAAGTTTGAGCTCTGGGGCTTGGTTAAGTGTGGGGAAGGTGTTAGGCACTCCATGACTCCCGTGTAAACACGGTACCGCATCTTTTCAATATTTCCCTTTAAAATTGAAATACGTGAGTGAATGCTGTTTGAAAATTGGGCCTATTGAATTGATTGATTTGAAAGTAGTGCTTTGCTTCATTGAACATATATACGAAGGGTTTGATTTGATTTGAAAATCAGTCTTTGTTTTGATTTTCAAAAGCATTTAATTTTGATTTTCTTTGAAAAGCTTTTCTTTTGATTGATTTGAAAATCATGTTTTGAAAGCTGATTTATCAAACCCTTACGCTGCCATAGGAATTGAAGCCTGTTGATACTTCTAATTTTATCTTTATAGCCTTAAGGCTGCATGTGAATGGTGATTTTTCGGGCTGCGAAGCATCCTTGACCACAACATATACAAGTGTCGGTCTCCTCATGGGTATGAAAACCATCAGAGGGACGCTGACAAGACAATCAATATTTTTCATTATCTTGAGACCTTAAATCCGGATAACCGTTTTAAGGTCTGTTTACATGTACATTTCTACAGAAAAAATGGCAGGGTATATTTGTAAATTGGAGTTTATCCATCGTGAGAATCAGATTCTGATCATTTTGATCGTGAATCCCATAATTCCTAGGCTCACATATGAGTAGCCAAAACCTGCACAGTTCAAATTTGTACATAAATAGATAAATATCCCAAAATTGCCAGATCCGAGGATTCATTTAGTAAATCCCTGTCCTCACGGTCAAAGCGTCTCGTTCCCAATAGATAGCAATCTAAGGCACGCGAGGTTGCATTTGAAACTGAAACTAGAAAGAAAACTAGATTTAAGAAAATCTCCGCCATTCTAGCTTCCCGGTTCAGTTTGGAGATTTTGAACCGTTTAAAAACTAGAATTGGTGAGATTTGAATAAATCTAGTCAGCCTGCAGAGATATCAATGTTAATTCATATAAGATGAATATTTATAGCAGCAGTTGAATAGAGAGCAAGTAAAGCAATATATATACATATATATATATATATATATATATACAAATATATATAAAAGCTGTAAAGGGCGATGGGTTTTCACGCCGGGGCTCGGACTGAAATTGAAATATATATATATATATATATATTGACAGAAACGTAGTCAACCAAGATTGGGAAGAGGACTAGTGATGATGAAGGTTGCTTATATATGCATATATATATATATATATATATATATATATAAGCAGTAAAAAGGCCACAGAATGATCCAGGGCTAACTGGAATGTAAATATACAGAAAAGTAGTCAACTAGTGACTGGAAAGATCACCTAGTATGGCGAAATGTGCAAAAATAGTATAAAGGGTGATGAGTTTTCACACCGGTGCCCAAACTGAATTGAAATATATATATATATATATATATATATATATATATATATATATTGACAGAAATGTAGTCAACCAAGACTGATACGAGGACCAGTGATGGTGAAAATCGCTCATATATGCGTAAATATATATAAAAGCGATAAACTACCTCGGATTTGACATCCGGGCTTAACAGAATTGAAATTTTAGTATATATACAGTTAAATATATACAAAAAGGGCCAAACCAGGACTTGAAAGATAACCCAGTCCGGCGAAGTTGCCAGAATGTGTGTGCTAGTGCATTGAAGCTGCTGGAGCTGACGGATCGTCAATCCGAGTTGTAAAAATGCTAGAAATTCAGTTTATGTACAAAAATATACCAAATTTTGACGAAAATGTCCACGGAACTAAGTTCCGGTCATTTTTAGAAAATGAAACTTAACGTGCAAGTGTATAAAAGTACGAAAAAGTAATATTCACTTTCTGATTGTGAAAATACTTATAATATACTGCTACACGATCTTTTTACCAAATCGTAGGCTCTACACGTCCAAATCTTCCGGTTATTTTTTGATATGTGGTAGTATATGGGTATATCTATGGGTATATCTACGTGTTAGAGTGAAAATATTTGGGTTTGGAAGATGTGTAAAAGTCAGAAAATTGAACTGCCAGAGCTTCGCTGCGTTTTTTGATTTTTAAAATGAGGGGGGTGGCCTCATATTTATAGACCAGGGAGCCTCCAATCTAACTGTTGTTGCCGTAGGTAGAGGTACAGCTCCCCTAGTGGGGCCCGCGGTGCTGGACCGGACAACGCGCAGTCGAAGTCGAAACTTTCTAACTTTTGATCGGAGCGTCTGTTTGAGGCGTGCGATACCTTTTCGGAAAGCCCTCGCCGAGAGTGTTGCAATGACATGGGATAAAACATTTTTCGGGTCCTAGAAGATGGGTTTATAACTAGGTCTTTGATTCCCAGCAGTTTATCCGTTGAGTTATCTTGCGTCGTTTGCACTCGGGATCGTCATTATGGTTCATTCTGACTTCGATGGCATCAATTCAGCTTGAGTTTTACTGAATCAATTGAGAGTTGATAAAATGACTATTTTGCCCCTCTCGGGGTGGTCCTTGGTGGATCTGGCTTCCCAGGGTTATCTATGGGGCTGAACTGCACTTCCCGGATTGATATCGGGACTGATCTATACTTCCCGAGCTGAGACCGAGGATGGTTTGACACATTCTAGGTCGATGTCAAGGTTGACCTGCGCCTCCCGGGTTGATGCCGGGGATGACTTGTACCTCTTGGGTTACTGTCGAGGCTGATTTGTACCTCTCGGGTTGCTGCCAGGGTGATTTGTACCTCTCGGGTTGCTGCTGAGGCTGATTTATACCTCTCGGGTTGCTATTGAGGCTGATTTGAAGGCCCAATATTGAGATCGGGGTTTGAACTGATGGTCCGATCAGAGATAAGGGTTGATCTGACGATCTGATTAGAGATCGGACTTGGATTGACGATCCGATTGGAGATCGATGTTGTATTGATGGTCCGATTGGAGATAGGAGCTGTATTGACGGTTCGATTGGAGATCAGAGCTGTATTGACAGTTCGATTGGAGATCGGAGATGTATTGATGGTCTGATTGGAGATCGAACTTGGATTGACGGTCCGATTGGAGATCGAAGCTATATTGATGGTCTGATTGGAGATCGGAGCTGTATTGATGGTTCGATTGGAGATCAAGCTGGAGTGACGGTTCAATTGGATATCTGAGCTGGATTGACGGTTTGATTGGAGATCGGAGCTATATTGACGGTGCAATTGGAGATCAGAGCTGTATTGAAGGTCCAATTGGAGATCGGAGCTGTATTGATGGTCTGATTGGAGATCAGAGCTGGATTAACTGTCCAATTGGAGATCGGAGCTGGATTGACGGTCCGATTGGAGATCAGAGCTGGATTGACGGTCCGATTAGAGATGGGAGCTGTATTGACGGTCCGATTAGAGATCGAAGCTGGATTGATATTCCGATTGGAGATCGGACTTGGATTAACGGTCCGATTGGAGATCGGAGCTGTATTGACGGTTTGATTGGAGATCGGAGCTGTATTGACGGTCCGATTGGAGATCGGAGCTGTATTGATGGTCTGATTAGAGATTGGACTTAGATTAACGGTCTGATTGGAGATCGAAGCTGTATTAACGGTCCGATTGTAGATCAGACTTGTATTGACAGTTTGATTAGAGATCAGAGCTATATTGATGGTCTAATTGGAGATCAGAGCTGGATTAATGGTCCGATTGGAGATCGAAGATGTGTTGACGGTCCGATTGGTGATCGGACTTGGATTAACGATCCGATTGTAGATCGGAGCTGTATTGAGGGTCTGATTTGAGATCAGAGCTGTATTGACGGTCCGATTGGAGCTCGGAGCTGTATTAACGGTCCGATTGGAGATCGGATTTAAGTTTACCGATATTGGGGATTGGATTTAAGTTTACCGATATTGGGGATTGGATTTGGATCGAAAGCTTGGTATCGGTTCCAGGATTGGCTTGATTGACGGTTTTATCCTCCCGCAGTATTCGTATTGGGGTAAGGAAAATTTTGAGTGTCAACAGATGCCCCTCTTTATCATGTCCATGAAATGTAGTGGAATTGACATGATAAAGATTAGTAGACACTAGAAATAAGATAAATGCCAGAGTCATTACGAAGGCTGGGTGTCTTTGAATGGAACGGGGCGGCTCTTGGCTGCTTACGTCATCTATCTACTGGGGATGGCATTGTCATAGACGGCCCTTGATGTTATTGATAGGTTACCACGAACTATTCTTGTCATTTTCTGCTGCGGATGAAGTTATTCATGGTAGCTTGTTTAACTTTGATGGGGATGAGGTTGTCGAAGATGAGCTATCACAGATTGTTCTCGTCTTGATCTGCTGGGGATAACGTTCTCTGTGATAGTTTCGTAGATTCTGATGTGGGTGATATGATTGATACTACATCAGTGATCCCTTCGAGGATGTGTATAACAGATTCCATCATTGGTGATAGATTATTATAATTGCTCCTGTCACCGAATCCATTTCGATGCTTGGCTGGGGTTGAGCCTACGGTTGAAGCGTCATTGGGGTTAAGCCAATGGCTGTACTGGATTTCGGTCTGTACCCAAACTTCGCGAGAATGAAACCAACGTTTGAATTGTCATCGGTCAGTGCCCGACACTTCGCTGGGGTTGTGCCAACGGCTGAATTGACATTGGTCAGTGCCCGACGCTTCGCTGGGGTTGTGCCAACTGCTGAATCATCATTGGTCAGTGCCCGATGCTTCGCTGGAATGGAAAACCAATGGTTGAAATATCATCGGTCAATACCCGACGCTTTCGCTGGGGTTGTGCCAACGGCTGAATTTGTCTCGGTCGGAACCCGAACTTCGCTAGTGCTGAGCCAACGGCTGAACTGTCATCGATCAGTACCCAATATTTTGTTGGGGTTATGCCAATGGCTGAATTGTCATCGGTCAGTACCCGATGCTTTGATGGGGTTGTGCCAATGGCTGAATTGTCATCGGTCAGTACCTGATGCTTTGAAGGGGTTGTGCTAACGGCTGAATTATTATCGGTCAGTACCCGATGCTTCGCTGGGGTTGTGCCAACGGTTGAATTGTCATCGGTTAGTACTCGATGCTTCACTGGGGTGGTGCCAACGGCTGAATCATTATCGGTCAGTGCCTGATGCTTCAAATGGGTTGTGCCAACAGCTGAACTGTCATCGGTCAATGCCCGATGCTTCGTTGGGGTTGTGCCAATGGCTGAATTGTCATCGGTCAGTACCTGATGCTTCGATGGGGTTGTGCCAACAGCTGACTCATCATCGGTCAGTGCCCGATGCTTCGCTGAGGCTGAGCCAACAGCTAAATTTTTCTCGGTCAGAACTCGAACTTCGCTGGGGCTGAGCCAACGGCTGAACTGTTATCGATCAGTACCCGATGTTTCGCTGCGGTTGTGCCAACGGCTGAACTGTCATCGGTCAGTACCCGATGTTTCGCTGGGGTTTTGCCAGCGGCTGAATTGTCATCGGTCAGTGCCCGACGCTTCGCTGGGGCTTAGCCAACGGCTGAATAGTCATCGGTCAGTACCCGATGCTTCGAAAGTGCCAATTTTTGGCTGTTTTACGCAGTTTTTGTGCAGTTTTTGTGTAGTTTACTTTGTTGATCCCCGGACATGGCTCCAGGATGAATACCAAGGGTTTCCCTTTCTGTTAGATTCCCGCTGCTTAAACTCAGATTTTCAGGACAAACCGCTCAATCGCGTAGCGATTTTTCTTCAGATTTAACTTGGCAGCACATAAGAACACCGTTTTGACCCAAACTAAACTGAGCCCGGGGGAGTGGGACCCACCCTAGGCTATCGCAGGTGAAGGTGTGGCAGCTACAGGTGGGACCGCTTCCACCTGGGCTATGTAATGGGCTGCGGGATTTTCATTTTTTAAGTTTCAATTTTGAGTTCCAAACGGATTTCGATCTTCTTTTTCAGATCTACGGAGCGTGGACAGCTATTTTTTGAATCTGTCAGTTCCTATGCTATCAGCACAGCGCAGGTAACGTTTTCCGTCCTTTTTTAACATGTTTTGATTGTTAAAAGCATGCGAACCACTCAGGGCCTTTCAGACGCAATATATGAAAAATGTATGCCTATATGACCCGCTAAATTTTTTTTGACTACATATGTATGCATATCTTACTGTAATGCACGTTTGGATGTAAGAAATTTCAAGTTCTAAGATAGTGATATTTTGCACTTTTTGACCAGTTTAGTCATCCTTTTTGAGGCCTAGTGAGCCTAGATTTTCAACTAAAAATGTCCATGGTAATTTGGCTACCATGTGAGGTTGACTTTTGATTTTTCTTCATAAATATAAACTGTTTCTATTTTTGGGTAGGTGTTACTGAATGGCCACCTAGACATGCCTGTGTGCATGTGGACAGTCCATTTTACAAAGGAGACTCTAGCGAAATTTTTCCAAAATCTTAGGCATTGAAAAATATGTATTTTTGACTCTACTGGGGATTTTTGACTGACCCATGCTGGTTTTTAGCTTCTAGGTTTTGAAAACATGCAATTTTGACTTTATTAGGTATTTTTGACCGACCCATGCATGTCTTAGGACCTAGAGAGATATATGTTGTACTGATTGAAAATGATAAGTCATAGGTTTTAGGCTTACCTCACCCTTTTTGAGGTGATTTGGAGTGTTAGTGTATGCGATGGATCGTGAGAGACCTGACAGTTCCAGCAGGGTATCCTCAAGTATCAGACGGAGGAGGGCTTTTGATGTTCCCTAGCCTCGTCCAGCTCGAACGCCTTATAGATTGGTGGAGGCGGTGATTCGTCCAACACAAGACGAGCAGCCACTTGATATTAACGATGAGGAGGCTCATTTTGTTGCTCATGTTCCTGCTCAGGCTCCACGTGCGGAGGTTCCTGGCATTGTTGTGCAGATGCAGGAGCTGCTGGGCGACTTGAGTCGCCATCCATTGAGATACCTTCATGCCAACGAGGTGACTTAAAGTTTTTCTGTTCTTGGATTCTTTTTCTTCTTTTTTGCCATTCTCGGGGCACAGGTTTTTGACATGGCTGGTTTTTGATGCAGGTTCCCGGCTTTACGCAGCCTTGAGGGATTTGGTTCAGTGTGCACTCCCTGTATCATACTTTGCACGAGGATTACAGTGAGATCGTAGATGGTTGGGGCTTTCAGGCCTTTTTCTCGATCCTTCCCCGCCGTTGCCCCTGGCGGTATATGAGGGATTTGTCTGAGCTCTGGTTCCACCAGACTCAGTCCCTTCATCTGCTAGATTGCGAGGTGATGATGACTCCTATGGATTGGAGATTTATCACTGGCATTGAGTTTGAGGGCAAGCTAGTGCCAGTTGTGGCTGACATTATGCCCACTATCATTCAGTCCCTACGACGGCATTTAAGGGTCGAACGATCTGATTTGGTCCCTTGAGTATAGATGCCCAGGATTGGACTTTATAGGAGCCCCCGCCTGATGATCAGAGGGCTAGAGATTGCATTCAGAGGTGATTGTTTTTGTCGATCATCAGGGGTTATTTTGTGGTGGACAACTCGTCTACTGTGTCCTTCGCCTTAATTAGGGCCACTCGACATGTAGAGCGCCTAAGTGACTATGTTGGGGCTCCTATACCTTTGCCTATTTTCTCCGTGGCATGTGCATGCTTACGGAGGGTGTAATAGAGGTTTGGCTAGGATTTTACCCATTTCTGCTAGTGAGTACATCTTTCTGTACCTTTTTAACTTCAGCATTCATTTTTGTCAGTCTTGATCACTGAGGACTTTTGATATTTGCATGATCATCTTTGGGCATTTGGGCTTCCTTGACTACTGCCTACTTCTGCCCTAGGTCTGGAGACCTATCCTCTGGGACAGAGATGACATCACTCCACTTTGACAGAGGTCCCTGTTGCTGAGGGATTCACTCACGCCCGCTTATAGTTGGAGCTTTTGACGACTGGTTTGATCACCTGGACACCGTATACCTTTGAGTTTTTGACCGTCGGATTTGAGGGAGGCGTCCCTATAGGTAGGGAGTTTATTTTATCGACCCGCAGAGTCCCTTTGTTGATGGTGGGAGGCTGGGAGCTCTATCTTGGAGAACGTGCCATTAGGAGTGTTACGGGGGAGATCCACATTCCCACTGCTCCTCTTACTTGGCATCATTAGCCGTTGATAGTGCCATTGATAGATATCCTTATGGAGGGCATAGATGGCTTCACCTTATCAGAGGGCCCGTACAGCCAGGAGGCCTTTAGCAATTGGTGGAGTCCTCGCACTATTGGAGCTCAGACTCGTGCCACCTAGTTCATGGTAGACATGGTGCCAGGGTCCGTGATGATGATGGACTGGATAGCTTGCCTCAGGGAGCCTACTCATGCAGACCAGATAGCAGATCTGACCAGGGAGTTAGAGCAGGCCCGTTTCTTTATCAGGCACCTTGGCCGAGATCTATCAGAGCTATCTTTTTTTGACCCGTCCAGCTCTGGAGTGGGCGCCTCTTTAGGTCCATTTAGTAGTAGCTATGCAGGGGCAGATCCTCCCTTATACCATCCAGACATGCCTGATAGCAGTGTTTTTGTATCTACTTAGGAGATAGAGCAGGTCGATCGCTTTGACCCTGATGTCTTCGACTTCCTCTGATAGCTATTGGAGCTATATTTTTGGTCAGCCACTGTTTTGGCTATTTGGCGGTTGTGCCATCATTTTGATAGACCACTGTATTAGTTGGGTGGTTGTGCCCCATTTCCTTGTATTTTCCTTTCTTCTTTGTATTATCAGACAGTGATGATGTCCTGCAGTAGATAGTTTGTTGTAGATATTTATGATCTTCCCTATCTATCGCATCTTGTTTATATTTGTCATCATGCATATATTCTGTCATGTGTATGCATTCAGACAGCTGCGACTTGATTTAACCTCTAGATAGTCTTGTGGTACAGTGCTACAGATGACGTAGTATGCGGTTAACCGTATTGAGCATTCACCACCGTCTGAGGAGGCCTCATCATTGAGGTCTTAGTGTGAGAGCCTGCCTTACCCAGTCAGAGGGACAGTGGACCACATGCTAGGGCATTCGTTGGCCCTTATAGGTTTTCGGGTGCCGTCTAGATTTTTTAATGGCATTTTACCCTTCTGGATACCTGAGAGACAGGTGTTCCGCTTCGGGCGGTCATGAGTTGACGTCGACTCTCGAGGAGTACAAGCGATTTATTGGGTTGGATCTGGATTTGTCGTGTGCTCGTACGACCATTAGTGATATGAGGAGACCGTTTACCTATATGTCCGGTCTCCATCAGAGTGTGATAAGGGACGAGATTGTAACTGGACACGTGATCTTGATTGATTTCCTGATCAATCGATTTGGCGAGCTCGACAGCTATGATCTCCATATTGGAGATTTTATTATTTCAGCAGAGGCATGGCATTTGGCCAGAGTAGACATTCTACTGATGTGTGTTATGGCATATGTCTATATGCCACTTCACTTGGATTATTTGGATGTGGGATTGGTAGTTGTGGTCGGGCCATTAGACAGGGTAGCACCATCGTCCCGATGATATTGGCTGAGATATTTAGATCCGCCACACATTGTAGTACCCATCCAGAGGGGTTTTTTAGGGGCAGCTCGGTCTTGCTGTATATATGGCTGATGTCTCATATACGATCGATTGGATTCTTCAGGCCTCGGGGTTTTTTCTTTACTCACGAGACATCCACAATTTACTCCTTTTAGCCTGCGGAGTGCGTTGATGCAGAGTCATGGTTGGCATTTCTATCGGATATTGAGAATCCGTTCTCGATCTTGCCATGCTCAGTGCTAGCATCCCTATATAGCTTTATCACCCATGCTTCTGGCCTGGATTATTTGCCCCTAGCGGGTTTGAGGGGAATGACTACCTATCATCCCTTGGCAGTTATGTGTCAGTTTGATCAGCTGAAGAGTTTGCACCATTTTTGAGGGTTCTGCTGATCAGAGGACGTCGGCTTCTTCTATGTTGTCCACCGACTTTGTTATAGTATATGAGTGTTGGACTCATCGAGAGAGGGCTGATTTCTCTGGTAGCCATCCAGATCGTTCTCCAGAGTATTCTGCATGGTTAAAGGCAGAGATAGCAGTTGCAGCAGTAGAGCCTCATTTATCTCCGATTGTGGACTCTAACGAGGAGGAGCCTATAGAGGATCCAGATTCTCCTTCCGCAGATGAGCTGTTTACGGGTTTGACAGCGGCTCTAGTGAGTGATCCGTCAACTATTCCTACAGAGATAGATCTAACTTTGGCAGACTCACTATTCAGGATGACCTTTGAGCGAGATTCAGCTAAAGCACAGATGTTAGTCGCCTTATCTGGCAGAGATTTAGCATTTTTTGAGAGAGATGGGCTCAGGGCCGCTCTAGATGCTGGATTGATTGAGCGGGAGGATCTCCGATCTGCCAGAGATACAGTGGTTGTGGAGCGAGACAAGATCCGCTCGACTAGAATCGCAGTATATGTTGAGATCGAGGAGACTTTGATTGCTCGAGACGCAGCTTTTGCAGAGAGGGATGAGGCTATAGCTTTCCGTGATTTCCACATTACTGATAGTACTGCTCTTCGATCTTACACTCATGGTTTGCTCACCGAAATAAGTGCATACATTGATGACCACAGTGCCACCTTACAGATGACTATGGAGGTATTAAGCCATATAGAGGCTGAGTGGATGGCACTTACAGCTACTCCCCCATCTTCAGAGAGAAATGCTATGCTGGCATTGTTGACCTGCTTGTTCTTGGGTCCATAGACTATCTTTATTTTTCCTGCATAGACTAGATCAGCCATTTTTGTCATGTACAGGGCACTATGTATATATTAAACAGTGTTATATATCAGAGAAATATAGTTTTGATTCACTTCCCTGATTGGATATGTACGGTCATTGCTGAGTGATTACCACTTCTTTCATGACTCGCAGTTGTTGATGTATCTTGAGCTTTTCCTTGATGGACTGACAGTTGAGACGTCAGGGAGTATCTCAGATGGGTCTGTTGACCAGGGTAGCTTGATAGAATTTATCTTCTATTTGTCTTTGGTGTCTTGGCACTGGTCTTTTATTTATTTATTTATTTTTCTTGGAGGTCAAACCGCGTCGTAGATGGCTGCCTACGTACTCCCGGGTTGAGGGAGATCAGGTCATTTGTAGTTCAGGTTGTTTGGTTGGAGAGAGGTTTAAAAAGTATTTATCGTGGATTTTTGAGTTTGGTTTGATAAGTTTTTGAGTTTTTTATTATTTGGTTTGACCGCACCAGAAATGGCTGCCTACATACTCCCAGGTGTAAGGAGATCAGGTCATTCGTAGTTCCGACTTTTTAGTGAAAAACTGAACCTGATTCGATTCGTATGACCCGGATGCGGGTATGCATGTGTCTCAGACGTAGTACCTTTTTAAGGTGTCTGAATTGATGAGTTGAGGAAATTCATTACCGTCCATTTCTTGTAGTCTGACAGCTCCTGTAATACCCGAGAATTTTCATATATTATTAAATAAATATATTAATGGGAATGAGAATTTATTTGAATATAATGATTTTGTGTTATGAGAATGATT
Source organism: Panax stipuleanatus (assembly GCA_020205555.1). Lineage (NCBI taxonomy): Eukaryota > Viridiplantae > Streptophyta > Magnoliopsida > Apiales > Araliaceae > Panax > Panax stipuleanatus. The sequence continues at coordinate 23,460,553 of CM035123.1, forward strand.
AATTCAATTATATTAAATTGAATAATTATAATAATTGAGAAATTGATGGAGTTTACGATAAACTCGATGAAATGCCTTGTGTGGCACAGTGACGTAATATTAACGATTATATTAACTTAAGCGAACAATTAATCTATATTAATTGTTAATCGTAAAATATTAATTAATTGTCATCGTAGAATAATTGTTATAAAATATTAATGGTGAATGATTAATAATACGTGATTATTATTATTGCAAGAAATATAATAATAATAATGAGCAACGTGTCTATAATATAATAAGATTTATATTAAAGTAATGATTAATCATATAAGGGTTAATTAAATTGTTATGAAGATTAACAATTATATTGATTGATAAAGGATGTGTGTATATTATTAATTACTATTTAATTAATAAGATGAGTAATTCTATGTGCAAGCATGCGAATTAAATGTGTAACATATAGTAGCTAACTATGTATTACGTGAAGTGTATTATAACATTATTATATGGTAAGGCTTATTGAATTATGGGAGTTACATGATAATGCCTATGTGACATGTGATTATACCAGTATGATAAAAATGTACATGGATTATATGTGTACAAGTCACACTTACTACATTATGTGAATCCATGTTAGTATCATTAGAATTACATTGTAACTATAATTGTGGCCTAATTATATAGTATATATACATGTAACATATTTTGGCATAAGTATTGTGTATATATACAAATTCTAGAATGCTGATATATGGCCTTGTCCCAATATAATAGTCACTCTCCTTCTCCTTCACGTGTATGGCAAAAAGGCTAAGGCCTATTCTCCCCATTCTTTTCCCAAGCTTAGCTAGCAATGATCAATGGGGAGTGGTTTTGATGATGAGATTTACCAACCATTTACCAACTCCCTCTTATCTAGCATGCAATCCATTCATCTGTTAGTTTGATTTGCAATATAATTGCATTGTCTGTGTAATAATTCGTCTATAAATAGTAGCCATGTTTCTTCGCATTTCTTTTGCTGAGATTTTATTTGAGTTGATAAGTTGAGAGCATATACATATATCAGTATAATAGCATTGTGAAGTAGCAGCAAGTTCAATTATCTAACAGAGGTATAATTATCTTTCCATGTTCTTCATTCATGTTCTATATTTTGCTTACTGTCAAAATTTCCAATTCTTGATTTTGATTTCAATTCATGCTAGATTGGATTAGGACATGTTCTTAGTTGCTATATAGACTTATAAACATGTTTAAGCCATAATGTGGCTGCTTAGAAAAGTTTTCGTGAAGTAATTTTGTGATTTGGGATAATGTCTGCCGAAGTAGACTGCAGTCTGGCCAGAACCAGGGGTGGAGCAGCTGCGCCGGTTTGGCCTTAGTATGCTGCGCAGCTGCGCAGGACACTGTCTGCAGATTTTGAATTGTTGTTTCCTGCTTGATGTTTGCTACATGTTAGTTGATGAAATAAAATAGAACAAGCATGATGATATGGTTAATACATATATATTGACTTGTTAAACTAGAACGAGCATGTTATATTCGGATCGCTTGCATAAACGATGAAGTGATAGATTTTCAAAATAAACTTAGGATTTCAAAATGGACGTTGATTCGTTATATCCATTTTAGACATTCTGACTTGTGAGACATATTGGTATGACCTAGACACACACGAAATACATAGTGACTTAAGTATATATGTATCGTGATATGATATGAACATGTGAACACAACTAGTGCACCTTTCTAACAAAAACACAAGTTTTGGAGGTTGATATTGACATGTAAAGACCATACACACATTCTGATTTTTGGAGCATGTTTGAATAAACTTGAAATACATGTCGGACACATTAACTTACGGATATATATTTCATAATGTTGAACGTGAACGTCGACATGCTACATTGAGATTTGAATTTCGATACTTATGACCATGTTTGATAGAACTTGTAGACTTGCTAAGGTATCATTCATGTTTGCCTACTATGTTACATGTAGTGAAACCAAATTTGCGTAAATAAAGCATGTTTTCAAACTAATGATAATGATAGTTGCATATATGTGATATGAAAACTCATGAACATGTTTACTACAAGTTATGTGAACATTTTAAGTGTTTAAAAAGCGAGCATGTTAGACCTTATGAGTTCGTATCCTTGAATGGCTTTAAATTATTGAAAGTGTGAACTTAGAATCTATTGCATGTATATTTGAAACGAGGAAAGGTTGTACAAACATAAAAGTATCTTTTAATATGTTTATATGCTATGTGGTGTCGTTGGCTTGCATGACCGAACAGAAACCATAAGGCACAGCTCAACCTTGGCTTGGCCAAAGGGCTGAGCAGCTGCGCTGTCCCTAGGCTTAGCCATGGCGCAGCTGCGCCGGCCTGGAATCAGAAGCCATGCAGTTTGACAATCTAATTTTGGACATATAGCTTATATGATGCCTACATTGCTAGAAATGGTTTACACCCTACTGATATGTGTATATATGTGATGATTAAGTAACAAGATAATGTTTAACTTATATAATGGAAGCCCATAGGTCAAGGGATCATAGCTACTTGAACATGATGAGTTGCTATAATATCATTTATGTTATAACTATGTACTTGATTCATAATAACATATAATCTGATTTCATGTCATATGAGAATAAGTATGACATGTGACTAAGATAGTAACATGTATGTATATTGAGTAATAAGTTGTGTAACGGATGTGTTAACTAATGAAAATCCTATACTTATAATACACTATAAATAGGATTCAAAAGTGTTGAATTACTTTACGTGGATAAACTACGCTAAAGGAAAGTTTCCTAACTTACACTCTTTTACGGTGCAAGTATTCTATCTTTGTATATTGCGAACTAGCTTCCTACTTAATCGTTTGAACTGAATTAGCAAACTTGAACTCTTATTTCATTAAAGCTATTATTCATGTTGAACTTAGTATTGTTCTTGAATATTGTGAAAGTGTCTATGCCATTTGATTCGGCTAGACTTATATTATTGAAAAGCGACCCAAACTAATTGATTGGTGCTGGATCTTATATATGACTGAGAAGAACAAACTATAACTGTCGGAGAACCGACGCGCGCACATGAGTATGATTGATTGTTGTGCATAACGATGGTACTTTAGGCTGATCACCTGTTGTACCTGTTTTTATTGGATTTTCAGTTTCTTACTATCAATTCTAGTAGAAGTTCATAGTCCTTAGTGACTGCTCAGTATTCAATTATTTATAATCTTGAATTGACGTATTATTGAATCATATTGATATTATTATGTCCTTAGCGACTGTTATTGAGAACTATTGATATTCTTGTTATCCTTGAACTATCAAACCTTGTCATACCTTTTCGAGAATTAAGAATCTTATTACTCACCCTTATTGTATATTACTTGCTGGGCAATTTTTGCTCATTCTTTCTTTCCCTAAAATATTTCAGTTAAGGCAGAGCATGGCGAACCTTCGGGCGTTGATAAGGGCAAGGGCAAGGCTACCAACTAGCTTGTCTCTTTTACGTTTTTAAATATTTTAATGTTGTATTAAGATGATGTAGTAAGACTGGTTTTGATTATGTTTAAGCTTAAGTTAGGTTATGTAATAAGTCGTTAATTGATATTATTATGTAATCTATTAAGTACTGTAGGTTGCGAGACTTGGGGGAATAATTATAATAAATCATTGTAAATTATTCTAGAATAGATTTTCCGCTGTGATCATGTGATATTTAGTTATTATTATCGTGATGTATTACCATGAGCACGTGATGAACCGAATTCGAGAGGCCAAGTGGCGGTCCTGGAATTTGGGGGCATCACAGGTTGGTATCAAAGCTGTAGTTATAAACCTTAGGAACGAGTGTCCTTAGACTATAACTTAGGCGAACTTAGAAGTTAGGAAGGAGATAAAACTCATGTAGAGTTTTCCTTGAGAGACTTAGTCTGTTATGAAATGTAACTTCATTCTATACAATGAACTTATGTTTTATTTAACATTCTAATGGAGTTGCTGTTTGTTGTCTCGTGTTTGTGATTGTAGGATGACAGACACAGGGGTACCTAGTGGAGTGGCAGAGGAGGAGCCCAGGGATATACACGTAGTATACGAGGCACCTCTAGAGGCTGTGCCAGTGCAGGCAATTGCACCATCCGAGTTTGATGACGAGGATGAGATCGAGATTGAGATAGAGTCTGATCCGGAGGAGGAGCCGATGGAGTACGAGCCGATGGAGGATGAGCCAGTAGAGGACTCTGATGAGGCTACTATAGAGGAGCAGATGTTAGGAGAATACGAGGAGCGGATCCTAGAGTTAGACTGCAGGGTCCAGGAGCTGGAGGCAGAGGCCCAAGAGAGAGAGTCCGAGTTCCAAAAACTGAGGGACGAGGACCACCAGAGGAAGCTGGCTATGCAAGAGTTAGAGGTGGAGATTGCCTACCGTAGGGAAGCAGGGATCCAGATGGGGACTCTGTTTCACAGGTCAGTGGCTAGGAATGTAGATTTGGCAGAGAAGCTAGAAGAGGTTGAGCAGAGGGAACTGAGTGAGAAGACTGAGAAAGAGGCGCTCCGTACTCAGCTAGAGTTGGAGGTGATGGATAGGTTACACTTCGAGGAGAAGTGGGAAACGTCCAATGAGAGCGCTGACGACCTTGAGGACGAGGTCAGTGTTGGGTTTGTATGAAATCGTGACGCAATCAAATTGCTAAAATTAGCGGAAGCAGGGTATATCAGAGTTTAAAAATTTCTACAAAACCATTACCCGGATCATCCTTTATGCAAATTATTAATTTAAAACGATAAATAAGAAGTTATAAAATAATACCCTTGTAGAACGAAGCTTCCACAGGTACGAGTTCAACTCCTTGTTCTTCGAGATCTCCTTGAATTTCCGGGTTAGAATTCTTCCTTTGATTAACGTTAGCCACCCAAGTGTTTGGCCTCTAGAGGTGATCCACCAAGGAAGGTGAATTATCAAGAAGGAGGGTTGTTGGCTTAGATTTCTATCCTCCATAGGAAATGAGTACTCTCTAACAATTGGAATTGCATCAAATGATATCTATTATAAGACTCCTCTTATATAGATATTGGTCAACCCTTCTAATCCTATTAGACATGGGATTTCTTTTAATTAATTAAACTCCTTTAATTAATTTAGGCTTCCCACCACATGGGGAATGATTAATTAAATTCATTTAATTAATTTATCTCCTAATCTTATTAGGAATAAATGAGAGTACTAATATTAAATTAATTACTAAACTCCTTTAGAAATTAAAATAATAATAATTATAATAATATTAATAAGACTCCTCTTATTAATTTATATTTAATATTTTTAAAATATTAAATAATAAACATTAAGCTATTTAATTTATTCTATCACCATAGATTAAATTAATTACACTTAATGCATTATTACGATTATGCCATTACCTTCTTAAATAATTATTCTTCCTTTTATGGTGTGACCCTTTAGGTTCTCCATATTAAACCGGTTGTGAATAAATCAATTAAAATAATTTTAATCTTATTTAAATAAATAAATTAAACTAATAATCTATTTAAATAAATAATATTTATTCTACAATAGGGATAAGCCTCCCTAGCGATCAACGACTTTCTAGATAATATAGATTTCAACATTAATCAAAAAGAACCTGTGAGTAAATAGTTACCATACAATTCAATCCTTCCACCATACATTGTCCCAATTAAATATAAGACATGGATTTACTTTCAAGTCTTATTTTATTTAATTATATGTATTTCGATTAAAAAATGCACAACTCTAAATAATACAAATTAGAAACTCCTTTCTAATTTCATTTCACCTTGGCCAAGGATTCCTGGGTTGTCATTTAACGAATCACATAGGATATATCTCCTCTTTTACTAGAGGTGGTAGATTCTTTATTGATCATTCATTATCTCCATATGTAACTCATTATACCCAAGCATACCCTATATATGCCTTAAAAGGTCTTAAGGAATAAGTCAAAGTATAATTTGTTACATACAAGATACTATGATGATCTCAAGTCCAAGGATTACTTGTACTACTATCACATTAGGAATTCCTATTGACAGGCGAGTAAATCTCCATAAGGTATTCCATAGCGAATCACGTTAGTGAACTTATTCTCCAATAAGCACCTACATACTTGCTTTAGTGTCTCCACACAAATGATCATGAGATCAATCATCCTCATCCAATGAGCAAGCAACATATGTACCAATCTATCCAGATTTACTAATCCCCTTTTTAGTAATCCCACGATTGGGAACTATTTTAGTTTTAAAACTTTCTAAGAATTTAGATCTCATTAGCATGATCATCATCATGATTCTAAAAGCATTGCTTAAAACTATGGGTTATTTACATATTATAAAAGCAGCAACATGTAGATAATTAAATGCCTTTAATAAATGAATATTTTATTAATAAATAAATAAGATTGTTTACAAAGTACGAGCTTTATCATCATACATGATTGGCTTGTATGCACACTACTATCAATCTCCCACTTGCACTAAAGTCAATCGCCATGGTATCTCATACCCATCTTCTCTAAGTGACGATCAAACTGCTATTGTGTTAAAGCTTTAGTAAATGGATCTGCAATGTTGTCTTGAGAATCTACACGCTCCAAGGTGACGTCTCCTCTTTCAATGATTTCCTTGATCAAATGAAATCGCCGCAACACGTGTTTAGATTTCTAATGAGACCTCGGTTCCTTAGCCTGTGCAACTGCTCCTGTGTTGTCACAGTAAACGGGAACTGCTTCTCCAATGCTAGGAACCACACCAAGTTCAGTTATGAACTTCTTCATCCAAACAGCTTCCTTTGCAGCTTCACTTGCAGCTATATACTCTGCCTCTGTCACTGAATCAGCAACTGTTTGCTGTTTTGAACTCTTCCAACTAACTGCGCCTCCGTTCAAGGTAAAAACATACCCCGAAATAGATTTACTGTCATCTTGGTCCGTTTGAAAACTTGAGTCTGTGAAGCCCTCGAGTTTTAATTCAGACCCACCGTAGACAAGAAAAATATCCTTAGTCCTTCTCAAGTATTTTAGGATATTCTTCACTGCCTTCCAGTGCTCTTCTCCTGGATTCGACTGGTATCTGCTCGTTATACTAAGTGCATGAGCAACATCCGGTCTAGTACATATCATACCGTACATGATAGATCCTATTGCAGAAGCATAAGGGATCTTACTCATACGGTCTCTCTCCTCAGGTTTCTTTGGGGCCTTTTTCTTGGAGAGATGTATTCCATGGCTCATCGGCATGAGACCTCTTTTGGAATCTTCCATGCTAAATCTCTTTAGCATTACATCAATGTACGTTCCTTGGGATAAACCAAGCATCCTTTTAGATCTATCTCTATAGATTTTTATCCCCAAAATATAGGATGCTTCTCCCAAGTCCTTCATGGAGAAGTGTTTAGATAACCAAATTTTAATTGATTGTAGCATAGGAATGTCATTCCCTATCAGTAATATATCATCAACATATAATACAAGGAATGAAACTGCTCTCCCACTAACCTTCTTGTACACACATGGTTCATCGTCGTTTTTGATAAAATCAAACTCTTTGATTGTCTCATCAAAACGAATGTTCCATCTACGAGATGCTTGCTTCAATCCATAAATGGATCGTTGCAGCTTACAGACTTGATTTATTCCAACCTTTGAAACAAATCCCTCTGGCTGTGTCATATACACATCCTCCTCAAGTTTCCCATTGAGGAAGGCCGTTTTCACGTCCATCTGCCAGATCTCATAGTCGTTATAAGCTGCAATCGCAAGAAAAATCCGAATGGACTTGAGCATAGCTACTGGTGAAAAGGTTTTATCATAGTCAACTCCTTGTCTTTGTTTGAAACCTTTTGCAACCAGTCGGGCCTTATAGGTCTCCACCTTGCCGTCCGCTCCAGTCTTTCTTTTAAAGACCCATTTACACCCAATAGGCTTAATGCCTTCAGGTGGTGAAACCAAAGTCCATATTTTGTTTTCATACATAGAGTCCATTTCGGATTTCATGGCTTCAAGCCATTTCCCTGAGTCTTTATTACTCATAGCCTGTTCGTAATTCAATGGATCATCATCATTCATGATGCGTACTTCATCGTCATCCTCTATAACGAATCCATACCTCTCAGGTATCTTCGGTACTCTTCCAGATTTACGAACAGGGTGTGGTATAGTAGGTTCTTCTACTTGGTCAGGTACCTGATTTTGATTCGTGGTAATTTGTGGTTCTTGAACTTCTTCAAGATATATCTTACTCCCACTGACCCCTTCATGGATAAACTCCTTTTCCAAGAAGGCAGCATGTTTCGCAACAAACACCTTTTGATCAGTTGGATGATAGAAATAATACCCTATAGTTTCTTTAGGGTATCCCACAAATCTACACTTGTCGGATTTAGTTTGTAGCTTATCATTTTCAAACTTTTTGACATAAGCTGGACAACCCCAAGTTTTAACATGCTTAAGATTTGGTTTCCTCCCCTTCCACATCTCATATGGAGTCTTTGGGGCGGATTTGGTAGGTACCTTGTTAAGTAGATATGCAGCCGTTTCTAAGGCATATCCCCAGAAGGAAATTGGAAGGTCGGTAAAACTCATCATGGATCGAACCATGTCTAACAGTGTTCGATTTCTCCTTTCAGATACTCCATTTAACTGTGGTGTACCTGGAGGAGTCCATTGTAAGATTATACCATTTTCTTTGAGACAATTGAGAAACTCACCGCTTAAGTATTCTCCACCTCGATCTGATCGAAGTATCTTTATACTCTTGCCCGTTTGTTTCTCTACTTCACTTCTGAACTCTTTGAACTTTTCAAATGATTCTGACTTGTATTTCATTAAATACACATATCCAAATCTTGAGTGATCATCAGTGAAAGTAATAAAATAAGAATACCCACCCCGTGCACTTGTTGTCATAGGTCCACAAACGTCTATGTGAATCAATGCCAATAACTCTGTAACTCTTTCTCCTTTTCCACTAAAAGGAGATTTAGTCATTTTACCCATGAGACAAGATTCACAAGTTGGATATGATTCATAATCGGATAGCTCGAGGAGCCCATCTTTATGCAACTTAGATAATCTTGTTTCATTGATATGACCGAGTCTATAGTGCCACATGTGGGTATAATTAATATAATCTCTTTTCCTTTTCTTAGTTTGTTCAATTTGAAATATATTTTCTTGTAAGTCAAGTGTACAAAGTCCATTTCGCAAATTTTCAATACCATATAAAACATCGTCTTTATAAATAGAACAACTATTGTTCTTTATAACAACGTTAAATCCTTCCATATCCAATACAGAAATTGAAATAATATTTTTAATAATATTTGGAACATAATAACAATTATTAAGATAAATGGACTTGCCCGAAGGCATTGCTAAATAATAAGTTCCTACAGCTAATGCAGCAACCTTTGCTCCATTCCCCACTCGTAGGATCACCTCATCATTTTTTAGCTTTCTACTTCTGACCAGTCCCTGCACAGTATTACATATGTGAGAACCACAGCCGGTATCCAATACCCAAGTAGAATTATGGCTTTCAAAAAAATTAATTTCAATCATAAACAAACCTTGATTGGAAGTCGAAGCTTCTCTAAGCTTCTTCTCTGCTAGATACTTCTTGCAGTTCCTTTTCCAATATCCTGGCTTGTTGCAATGAAAGCACATTCCTTTAGCTGGTTCAGGTTTCTTTTGTTCCTTTTCTTTCCCCTTTCCCTTAGCCTTCTTAGATTTCTTCTTTTCAGAAGATACCTTGGGCCTCTTCCTTTTATTGGAAGAATCCACCATCAAGATATGGTTCTTCTTGGATGGGAAGTGACCTTCTGCAGTTTTCAGCATGTTAAGCAGCTCGGGCAAGCTGACATCTAGCTTATTCATGTGAAAATTAACCACAAACTGCGAGAAGGTCTCAGGGAGTGACTGCAAGACCAAGTCTTGACTCAGCTCCCCATCCATGACGAACCCCAGCTGTCCAAGGCGTTCAATCAAATTGATCACCTTTAGGACATGAGTTTCGACGGCAGTACCCTCGGTCATCCGAGATCGGAAGAGCCTTAGATATCTCATATCTAGCAGTCCTACTCTGTTCACCATACAACTCCTTGAGGTGAAGCAGCATAACAGGAGCATCCATATTTACGTGCTGACGCTGAAGCTCGTTATTCATGGATGCGAGCATGATGCATTGAGCCACAGATGCATCATCTTGCCATTTATTGAAAGTGGCAATCTCTTCATAAGAGGCTGTTTCTAAAACAGATTCAGGGACAGTTGAATTTAGGACATAAGAAATCTTTTCAGCAGTGAGAACAATTCTCAGATTTCTTAGCCAGTCCTCATAATTTGGCCCGGTAAGCTTGTTTGCATCAAGTATGCTTCGTAGTGAGATTAGTGATTTAGACATTTTTAAAATTCTGCATGTGAAAGAAAACAACATTTTAGCAAACATTCATTTTACTAACTTTGCATACCAAAATAAATTTAGGTCTTTATTTTAAATTGGTATCTCCCACTATTTTCATCAAACTATATTACCCTCACTTATATAGTTCGGCAACATCTAATTAAAGATTTGCTAGTGAGAATAAGGATCCCATTTCAAATGTATATAACCTTGTGGATAGCACAACAAGCGATATACAAATAAATAGGTAGACAACTCTTGTCAATTACATCACCATGTAATTCCTTTTATTTTACCTCTTAAATCATAATGGTCAAGTGTGTGCACATCCGAACTAAAATAATTTAAGTTAAGTCCAGCCTAGCACTTCCATAAATTCAAAAAAGAAAAATGTTCGTCCTTGTGGATAGCACAACAAGACTAGATCGTTCAATTTTCTTGATAAGCATCAAATGTGATTAATTAACATCTTAAATACTCAATACTCGCCTTGTGGATAGCACAACAAACTTATATTAAATATTTAATACTCTATTAATTAATTATGCTAGAAGGCGACGTTCGATATTCCAAATATCATTTGAACGCTTCAGACTTAATATTATTTCTTTGAGGGGTTTGTTATTATTTGTCTCATCTTGTTTAGCGCGCATGCACATATATATATAAAATACGCATCATTTTATTAAACATGCGAAGCATGTTTGCATAAAATATAATATATATAATATTTAGCATGCAATATAGAATACTATATTCTACCCGGATTGATTATGGACTTTTATTCTAGTTTGGTTCACTAGAGCCACCAAGTGAACCAAAAGGTCAAACCTAGGAGTGCAAGAATTTAAATTTAAACGTAACTATTACATTTAAACCCGGGCTCCATACAAACGGGTCTTCACGCGCTCCTTGCTCCTTAGTCTCCAATTTCTTCAAGATAATTCTAAATATTTCTATTACATTAAACTATTTAATTTAAATAGAAACCTAGATCAGCAGTCAAGGGGAAGTACATAGGAGAGAGATAGAATTTTCCATCAAGAAAAAAATTAGAGAAGACGAGGTACGCAGACCCCATTTAATAAAACCCATTAATTCAAGCATTCAACTAAAATAAAATCTAATCACATTGGTCAAATAGTCCATAATCAATCCCTATTTATTATCATACATAGCACCATATATATCAATAAATAAATATCCATCTCATGAATTAAAACATTCCATATATATATGAGTATCATTTAATGGACAATTTTAAATTGCATGAAATCCAATTTCAAGATTAAAATAAACTCTTTATTTTAATTATAAAATTATTAAGAACAATATATATATATATATATAATATATATAAACCGAATATATATTATATATATATAGAATATATAAAGTAACTTTTGTTAACTATTATATATATAATAATAACTTTTCGTTTAAAACCTTCCTGGATACTAAAATAAATAATATATATGTTCAAAGCAATCCTTTTGAAAAACAATCTTGATTAGCTTTTGAATCATGCTGCTCGCCTACAGTAACGTGATGGCAATTCCAAACTGATTTTTTTTTTCTTAAAAATCGTGACTCATCTATTGGATAAACAATCAGATCACTTTTTCTTCTTATGAAATCCTTCAGGATACTGTTGAAACATTAGTGCAGGTTCGCCACTTCAGAATAGGTACCTTTGTATAACGCGGATGCAGTGATATTCCAACAGCGAACGGAAGAAAAACAGATTACTTTTCGAATTTTTTTTTTCTTTCAAAAAATAATAATTTTATACAATTAATTATGCCCAATAAATTATTCTAAATACATACTCATACATATATGAAATTAAAATAATTAATAATTGCATAAAGGTTTGGCTCTGATACCACTGTTGGGTTTGTACGAAATCGTGACGCAATCAAATTGCAAAAATTAGCGGAAGCAGGGTATATCAGAGTTTAAAATTTTCTACAAAACCATTATCCGGATCATCCTTTATGCAAATTATTAATTTAAAACGATAAATAAGAAGTTATAAAATCATACCCTTGTAGAACGAAGCTTCCACAGGTACGAGTTCAACTCCTTGTTCTTCGAGATCTCCTTGAATTTCCGGGTTAGAATTCTTCCTTTGATTAACGTTAGCCACCCAAGTGTTTGGCCTCTAGAGGTGATCCACCAAGGAAGGTGAATTATCAAGAAGGAGGGTTGTTGGCTTAGATTTCTATCCTCTATAGAAAAGGAGTACTCTCTAACAATTGGAATTGCATCAAATGATATCTATTATAAGACTCCTCTTATATAGATATTGGTCAACCCTTCTAATCCTATTAGACATGGGATTTCTTTTAATTAATTAAACTCCTTTAATTAATTTAGGCTTCCCACCACATGGGGAATGATTAATTAAATTCATTTAATTAATTTGTCTCCTAATCTTATTAGGAATAAATGAGAGTACTAATATTAAATTAATTACTAAACTCCTTTAGAAATTAAAATAATAATAATTATAATAATATTAATAAGACTCCTCTTATTAATTTATATTTAATATTTCCAAAATATTAAATAATAAACATTAAGCTATTTAATTTATTCTATCACCATAGATTAAATTAATTACACTTAATGCATTATTACGATTATGCCATTACCTTCTTAAATAATTATTCTTCCTTTTATGGTGTGACCCTTTAGGTTCTCCATATTAAACCGGTTGTGAATAAATCAATTAAAACTAATTTTAATCTTATTTAAATAAATAAATTAAACTAATAATCTATTTAAATAAATAATATTTATTCTACAATAGGGATAAGCCTCCCTAGCGATCAACGACTTTCTAGATAATATAGATTTTAACATTAATCAAAAAGAACATGTGAGTAAATAGTTACCATACAATTCAATCCTTCCACCTATACAATGTCCCAATTAAATATAAGACATGGATTTACTTTCAAGTCTTATTTTATTTAATTATATGTATTTCGATTAAAAAATGCACAACTCCAAATAATACAAATTAGAAACTCCTTTCTAATTTCATTTCACCTTGGCCAAGGATTCCTGGGTTGTCATTTAACGAATCACATAGGATATATCTCCTCTTTTACTAGAGGTGGTAGATTCTTTATTGATCATTCATTATCTCCATATGTAACTCATTATACCCAAGCATACCCTATATATGCCTTAAAAGGTCTTAAGGAATAAGTCAAAGTATAATTTGTTACATACAAGATACTATGATGATCTCAAGTCCAAGGATTACTTGTACTACTATCACATTAGGAATTCCTATTGACAGGCGAGTAAATCTCCATAAGGTATTCCATAGCGAATCACGTTCAATGAACTTATTCTCCAATAAGCACCTACATACTTGCTTTAGTGTCTCCACACAAATGATCATGAGATCAATCATCCTCATCCAATGAGCAAGCAACATATGTACCAATCTATCCAGATTTACTAATTCCCTTTTTAGTAATCCCACGATTGGGAACTATTTTAGTTTTAAAACTTTCTAAGAATTTAGATCTCATTAGCATGATCATCATCATGATTCTAAAAGCGTTGCTTAAAACTATGGGTTATTTACATATTATAAAAACAGCAACATGTAGATAATTAAATGCCTTTAATAAATGAATATTTTATTAATAAATAAATAAGATTGTTTACAAAGTACGAGCTTTATCATCATACATGATTGGCTTGTATGCACACTACTATCAGTCAGGTGCAAGAAGAGAAAGATGAACAAGATGGGGTATGTGTTCGTTCATCTTTTGAAAGGGTGATTGATGGTATGTACCACTACCCGGCAGAACAGGGACAGATTCTACATACCTTGAGCCGAGAGCTGGTTGTGTATATAGCACAGTTGGAGTACAAGAGCGCAGTTGAGCGCGGGATGATGTGATGAGATTTCCTTAGTCAGTCTAGTGGTAGTACTAGTTGTGTCTTTATGTATTGTATATACTATGTTGTAATCCCAATCTTTTGTGTAAGATGTGGGATAATGATGTGAACCCCGAGTTAGCTTTTGTTAGAGGGGTAGTATGGTGGTAGGTTGATATATTCCCCATCTTTTGTGATATTAGGGGATATATGTGATAACATTTATAGCAGTATGCTAGGAAAATCATGTAATGAAATGATTTGGCATATGAATATAAATGAAGTTTATTTCGGAAACGTGTTATAGATTTATTCTTTTAGTATTAGAAGAAATTCTTAAGTAATATACTTGAATAATAATAAAATGGAAACTTGTGATGCAGATAATGCCGCCCAGACGTAGATTGACTGCACCCGAAGAATCTGTTAACAACGAGAGGGAACAAGTAGACCCGATCCAGAAACTGGTAGACTTGTTAGGAGAAGCCTTAAGGGGAAGGAACAATGAACCCGTTCGCCCGAACCCTCAGACTGTGCCAGTAACAACCTTTAAAGACTTTAAGAGTGTAGGACCCCCAGAGTTCGAGGGAACTACCGACCCAATCGTCGCACAAACATGGATCAAAGAGATCGAAAAAGCTTTCACTATAGCTAGCGTAGGCGAAGATCAGAAGACGGTGTTTGCCACGTACATGATGAGGGGAGAAGCGAACTACTGGTGGGAGGCTAATCAACAAAGAGCTGGAGAAGGAATAATAGCTTGGGATAAGTTTAAGACGCTGTTCTTCGAGAATTACTTCCCGAAGAGTATGAAGAATCGGATGGAGGTGAAATTCTTAGAGTTAAAACAAGGTGAGATGACGGTGGCGCAATACGCGGCTAGGTTTAACGAACTAGCACAATTTGCGGAGCACCAAGTTAGTGATGAAGAGAGAAAGGCTAGACGTTTCGAACAAGGGTTGAAGCCGTCGCTGTTCAATAAGGTATCAGTTCTTCAAATTGATTCCTTTGCAACATTACTAGAGAAGGCAATCATTGCGGAAGGTGGCAGTGAGGCCTTAAGTCTGTATAACAAAGAAAAGAAAGGAAAGAATGCTGGAGGAGAGAATCGTACGGGAGGAAGCAGTAGCGGAGGAAGCAACTTGGGAAAGAGAAAGTGGGAGAATAACAACAACAACAAAAACAACAATAATCAATCAGGGAATTTTTGTGGAGGTTTCAAGAAGAGGGCTGAAGGATGCCCGAAGTGTGGGAAGAATCATCAGGGCGAGTGCTGGAAGGGACGTGGCACTTGCTACAACTGCGGACAGGAAGGGCACATCTCGCCCAACTGTCCGAAACTAAAGAAGATACAAGGATGCTTTGCGTGTGGCTCGACGGAGCACCGAATTAAGGACTGCCCAAAGAAGGGAAGTGGCGGGGTGGAGGCAACAAGCTGATGATCGGTGGACCGGCACAATCCAACCGCATAACTGCCAGAACCTTTAACATGATCGTCCAAGACGTCGTGGCTGCGAAGGACGTGGTTTCAGGTATAATCCCAATCAATGATATAAATGCTTATGTATTATTTGATTCGGGTGCCACCTGTCCTTTTGTATCTGAAGAATTTGCTAGTAAACTTAGTACACCCCGTGAACGATTAGAAAATCCTTTAGTCATAGAAGTTGCTAATATGGAAGTGATCCCTTTAGAATACATTTATCGAGATTGTCACGCAAACATTAGAGGACATGAACTGAGCGTAGACTTGATTCCTATTAGACTGGGATAATTTGATGTGATACTAGGAATGAATTGGTTGTATAACCATGCTGCGATAATTGACTGTCAGAACAAATGTGTGAACCTTCAGACTCCGAGTAACTCTAAGGTAGTGTTTTATGGTAGCTCATCGCTTAAGCAATCGTGTTGCGTTACGATGATGCAGGCCAAGAAATTGTTAAGGAAAGGATGCGTAGGATATTTAGCTTACATCGTTGATACTCAGAAAAAGGGAGTAGAAATTAAGGATATATCCGTAGTGAATGAATTTCAAGATGTATTTCCAGACGATCTGCCTGGTCTTCCGCCAGACAGGAAAATCGAATTCGTAATAGACTTAGCACCGTGAACGGCACCGATTTCGAAAGCTCCATATCGTATGGCGCCAGTAGAAATGAAGGAATTGATGATACAATTGCAAGAGTTGTTGGATAAGGGTTACATTCGACCGAGTGTTTCTCTTTGGGGAGCACCAGTACTATTCGTTAAAAAGAAGGACGGATCGATGAGGCTCTGTATCGATTATCGAGAATTGAACAGAGTAACGATCAAGAACCGATATCCGCTACCGAGGATAGACGACTTATTTGATCAACTGAAGGGAGCAAAGTGTTTCTCAAAGATTGACCTACGAACAGGATATCATCAACTGAAAGTGAGGGATGAGGACATACCAAAGACTGCGTTTCAAACCCGTTATGGACACTACGAGTTTTTGGTAATGTCATTTGGATTGACTAATGCTCCGGCAGCATTTATGGACTTGATGAACCGAGTTTTCAAGCTATACTTGGATAAATTTGTAGTGGTTTTTATCGACGACATTTTGATCTACTCGAAGACAGAGGAAGAACACGCCGAACATCTGAAGATTGTTTTGGAAGCACTAAGGAAGGAGAAGATGTATGCAAAATTTTCAAAGTGCGAATTTTGGATGGAGAAGGTTCAATTCTTAGGCCACGTGGTGGATAAGAATGGAATTGCTGTAGACGCTGCGAAGGTAGAAGCAGTAAGTAATTGGGAACAACCGAGAACACCGACGGAGGTAAGAAGTTTTTTAAGGGTTAGCTGGGTACTATCGAAGATTCATCCAAGATTTTTCTAAGATAGCAACCCCGCTGACCAATTTGACTAGAAAGACGGTGAAATTTGTATGGACAGACAAATGTGAAGAGAGTTTTCAGGAGTTAAAGAAGAGATTCAGCGAAGCACCTGTATTATCATTACCAGATGACGCGGGAAATTTTGTGGTGTATAGTGATGCATCGCACAAGGGACTTGGTTGTGTGCTTATGCAGCACCGCAAGGTCATTGCATATGCATCACGACAATTAAAGGATTACGAAAAATGATACCCTACTCAGGCAGTAGTTTTTGCGTTAAAGATATGGAGGCATTATTTGTACGGAGAAAAATATGAGATATACACGGACCATAAAAGTCTGAAGTATATCTTCACAGAGAAGGAGTTGAACATACGGCAGAGGAGATGGTTAGAATTAATCAAAGACTATGATTGCGATATTCTTTATCATCCGGGGAAGGCGAATGTGGTTGCCGACGCTCTGAGCAGGAAAGGAAGGGAGAAGTTGTTTAATTTGACGACTCAGGAAGAATTGATAAGAGAGATGGAGAAATTGGAAATAGAAGTGAAAGAACCAGAGAAGCTTGGAGAGAAGTTGTTTGTAATGGAAGCTCATCCGACATTGTTGGACAGAGTAAAGGAAGCTCAGGAAAGGGATGAAGAGTGTGAGAAAATCCGAAAGAGGATCACAGAAAATGAGGAAGAGAAATTTCAAATGGATAAAGACGGTATCTTGAGATTTGAAGAAAGAGTATGGGTACCAGCGGTAACCGAGTTGAGGGAAGAGATTTTGCACGAGGCACACAATACGACATATTCTGTTCATCCGGGAGGCACAAAGATGTACCGAGATCTAAGGAAACATTTTTGGTGGCCCAATTTAAAACTGGAAGTCGCAGAGTGCGTCAGTAGATGTTTGACTTGCCAACGCGTTAAAGCAGAGCATCAGCGGCCGAGTGGTTTACTACAACCGTTGGAAATACCAGAGTGGAAATGGGAGCATATTACGATAGACTTCGTGGTAGGACTTCCAGCTACGCAGAAAGGTTATGATGCCATTTGGGTTATCGTGGATCGACTAACCAAGACCGCACATTTTCTACCAATCAAGATCCGCTACAGTTTGAACCAATTAGCGAGTCTGTATGTAAAAGAGATTGTTTCACGACATGGAGTGCCGGTATCAATTGTCTCTGATCGAGATCCGTGCTTCACGTCCAATTTTTGGAAGAGTTTGCAAGAGAGAATGGGAACACAGTTGAGGTTGAGTACTACTTACCATCCTCAGACCGACGGACAGAGTGAGCGAACGATACAAACGCTGGAGGACATGCTTAGGACTTGCGCGATGGATTTTAAGGGAAATTGGGACGACCACCTACCCTTAGTCGAATTTACGTATAATAATAGTTACCATGAGAGTATCGGCATGCCACCGTACGAAGCTCTTTACGGAAGAAAGTGCAGAACGCCATTATATTGGGACGAAGTCGGAGAACGACGAATACTCGGACCAGAGTTAGTACAACAAACCGCAGACGTGGTGACAGTGATAAGAGCCAGATTAGTAGCAGCTCAAGATAGCCAGAAAAAATTCGCAGATTTGCATCGCAGGACCGAGACTTCAAAGTCGGTAGTTTTGTCTTCTTAAAAGTATCTCCATAGGAAGGAAAGATCCGTTTCGGCAAGAAAGGAAAATTGAGTCCAAGATTTATAGGACCGTTCGAGATACTGAAGCGAGTGGGCGAAGTGGCATACAAAGTTGCGTTACCACCCGAGTTGGAGCACATCCACAACGTATTTCACATTTTCGTGGTGCGACCGTACAAGGCCGACTACAAATATGTGATTTCTTACGAGCCCATTCAAGTGGAGAAGAACTTGGCGTATGAAGAAATTCCTGTCCAGATATTAGATAGGAAAGAGCAAACCTTGAGAAATAAAATTATTTCGTCTGTAAAAGTACTTTGGCGTAACCACGATGTCGAGGAGGCAACGTGGGAATTAGAAGATAGGATAATGAGGGATTATCCCCATTTATTTGTGTAACCTCGTAGCAATTCCGGGACGAAATTTTTATAAGGGGGGGAGGATGTAATACCCGAGAATTTTCATATATTATTAAATAAATATATTAATGGGAATGATAATTTATTTGAATATAATGATTTTATGTTATGAGAATGATTAATTCAATTATATTAAATTGAATAATTATAATAATTGAGAAATTGATGGAGTTTACGATAAACTCGATGAAATGCCTTGTGTGGCACAGTGACGTAATATTAACGATTATATTAACTTAAGCGAACAATTAATCTATATTAATTGTTAATCGTAAAATATTAATTAATTGTCATCGTAGAATAATTGTTATAAAATATTAATGGTGAATGATTAATAATACGTGATTATTATTATTGCAAGAAATATAATAATAATAATGAGCAACGTGTCTATAATATAATAAGATTTATATTAAAGTAATGATTAATCATATAAGGGTTAATTAAATTGTTATGAAGATTAACAATTATAATGATTGATAAAGGATGTGTGTATATTATTAATTACTATTTAATTAATAAGATGAGTAATTCTATGTGCAAGCATGCGAATTAAATGTGTAACATATAGTAGCTAACTATGTATTATGTGAAGTGTATTATAACACTATTATATGGTAAGGCTTATTGAATTATGGGAGTTACATGATAATGCCTATGTGACATGTGATTATACCAGTATGATAAAAATGTACATGGATTATATGTGTACAAGTCACACTTACTACATTATGTGAATCCATGTTAGTATCATTAGAATTACATTGTAACTATAATTGTGGCCTAATTATATAGTATATATACATGTAACATATTTTGGCATAAGTATTGTGTATATATACAAATTCTAGAATGCTGATATATGGCCTTGTCCCAATATAATAGTCACTCTCCTTCTCCTTCACGTGTATGGCAAAAAGGCTAAGGCCTATTCTCCCCATTCTTCTCCCAAGCTTAGCTAGCAATGATCAATGGGGAGTGGTTTTGATGATGAGATTTACCAACCATTTACCAACTCCCTCTTATCTAGCATGCAATCCATTCATCTGTTAGTTTGATTTGCAATATAATTGAATTGTCTGTGTAATAATTCGTCTATAAATAGTAGCCATGTTTCTTCGCATTTCTTTCGCTGAGATTTTATTTGAGTTGATAAGTTGAGAGCATATACATATATCAGTATAATAGTATTGTGAAGTAGCAGCAAGTTCAATTATCTAACAGAGGTATAATTATCTTTCCATGTTCTTCATTCATGTTCTATATTTTGCTTACTGTCAAAATTTCCAATTCTTGATTTTGATTTCAATTCATGCTAGATTGGATTAGGACATGTTCTTAGTTGCTATATAGACTTATAAACATGTTTAAGCCATAATGTGGCTGCTTAGAAAAGTTTTCGTGAAGTAATTTTGTGATTTGGGATAATGTCTGCCGAAGCAGTCTGCAGTCTGGCTTGAACCAGGGGTGGAGCAGCTGCGCCGGTTTGGCCTTAGTATGCTGCGCAGCTGCGCAGGACACTGACTGCAGATTTTGAATTGTTGTTTCCTGCTTGATGTTTTCTACATGTTAGTTGATGAAATAAAATAGAACAAGCATGCTGATATGGTTAATACATATATATTGACTTGTTAAACTAGAACGAGCATGTTATATTCGGATCGCTTGCATAAACGATGAAGTGATAGATTTTCAAAATAAACTTAGGATTTCAAAATGGACGTTGATTCGTTATATCCATTTTAGACATTCTGACTTGTGAGACCTATTGGTATGACCTAGACACACACGAAATGCATATTGACTTAAGTATATATGTATCGTGATATGATATGAACATGTGAACACAACTAGTGCACCTTTCTAACAAAAGTACAAGTTTTGGACGTTGATATTGACATGTAAAGACCATACACACATTCTGATTTTTGGAGCATGTTTGAATAAACATGAAATACATGTCGGACACATTAACTTACGGATATAGATTTTATAATGTTGAACGTGAACGTCGACATGGTACATTGAGATTTGAATTTCGATACTTATGAACATGTTTGATAGAACTTGTAGACTTGCTAAGGTATCATTCATGTTTGCCTACTATGTTACATGTAGTGAAACCAAATTTGCGTAAATAAAGCATGTTTTCAAACTAATGATAATGATAGTTGCATATATGTGATATGAAAACTCATGAACATGTTTAATACAAGTTATGTGAACATTTTAAGTGTTTAAAAAGTGAGCATGTTAGACCTTATGAGTTCGTATCCTTGAATGGCTTTAAATTATTGAAAGTGTTAACTTAGAATCTATTGCATGTATATTTGAAATGAGGAAAGGTTGTACAAACATAAAAGTATCTTTTAATATGTTTATATGCTATGTGGTGTCGTTGGCTTGCATGACCGGACAGAAACCATAAGGTACAGCTCAGCCTTGGCTTGGCCAAAGGGCTGAGCAGCTGCGCTGTCCCTAGGCTTAGCCATGGCGCAGCTGCGCCTGCCTGGAATCAGAAGCCATGCAGTTTGACAATCTGATTTTGGACAGATAGCTTATATGATGCCTACATTGCTAGAAATGGTTTACACCCTACTGATATGTGTATATATGTGATGATTAAGTAACAAGATAATGTTTAACTTATATAATGGAAGCCCATAGGTCAAGGGATCATAGCTACTTGAACATGATGAGTTGCTATAATATCACTTATGTTATAACTATGTACTTGATTCATAATAACATATAATCTGATTTCATGTCATATGAGAATAAGTATGACATGTGACTAAGATAGTAACATGTATGTATATTGAGTAATAAGTTGTGTAACGGATGTGTTAACTAATGAAAATCCTATACTTATAATACACTATAAATAGGATTCAAAAGTGTTGAATTACTTACGTGGATAAACTACGCTAAATGCAAGTTTCCTAACTTACACTATTTTACGGTGCAAGTATTCTATCTTTGTATATTGCAAACTAGCTTCCTACTTAATCGTTTGAACTGAATTAGCAAACTTGAACTCTTATTTCATTAAAGCTATTATTCATGTTGAACTTAGTATTGTTCTTGAATATTATGAAATTGTCTATGCCATTTGATTCGGCTAGACTTCTATTATTGAAAAGCGACCCAAACTATTTGATTGGTACGGGATCTTATATATGACTGAGAAGAACAAACTATAACTATCGGAGAACCGACTGCGTGCACTTGAGTATGATTGATTGTTGTGCATAACGATGGTACTTTAGGCTGATCACCTGTTGTACCTGTTTTTATTGGATTTTCATTTTATTACTGTCAATTTTAGTAGAAGTTCATAGTCCTTAGTGACTGCTCAGTATTCAATTATTTAAAATCTTGAATTGACGTATTATTGAATCATATTGATATTATTCTGTCCTTAGCGACTGTTATTGAGAACTGTTGATATTCTTGTTATCCTTGAACTATCAAACCTTGTCATACCTTTTCGAGAATTAAGAATCTTATTACTCACCCTTATTGTATATTACTTGCTGGGCAATTTGTGCTCATTCTTGCTTTCCCTAAAACATTTCAGTTAAGGCAGAGCATGGCGAACCTTCGGGCGTTGATAAGGGCAAGGGCAAGGGCAAGGCTACCAACTAGCTTGTCTCTTTTACATTTTTAAATATTTTAATGTTGTATTAAGATGATGTAGTAAGACTGGTTTTGATTTTTTTTATGTTTAAGTTAGGTTATGTAATAAGTCGTTAATTGATATTATTATGTAATCTATTAAGTACTGTAGGTTGCGAGACTTGGGGGAATAATTATAATAAATCATTGTAAATTATTCTAGAATAGATTTTCCGCTGTGATCGTGTGATATTTAGTTATTATTATCGTGATGCATTACCATGAGCACGTGATGAACCGAATTCGAGAGACCAAGTGGCGGTCCTAGAATTTGGGGGCGTCACAGCTCCCCCTGTCAACACCTCCTTGACAATGAAAGGGCCTTCTCAATTAGGGGCAAACTTTCCTTTGGCTTCATCCTGGTTGGCCAGGATTTTCTTTAGCACCAAGTTATTTTCTTTGAATTGTCAAATTCGGACCTTTCTGTTGTAGGATCTGGCGACCCTTTGCGGGTATAACAGTCCGTGGAAAATGGTCGTAGCCCTTTTTTCATCTATCAGGGACAGTTGATGATACCGGTCTTGCAACCATTGATCCTCGTCTATCTGAGCATCGATCAATACTCGCAAGGATTCCACCCTTACCTCTATGGGAAGGACTGCCTCCATGTCATAGACTAACGAATAGGGGGTAGCCCCAGTAGAGGTGCGCATTGACGTCCTGTATGCTAACAGGGTGAGAGGCAGCAGGTCAGACCATTCTTTGTGATTAGAAGATATTTTTTGCATAATTTTCTTGATGTTTTTATTGGCCGCTTTGATAGCGCCGTTCATCTTGGGTAGATAGATGACGGAATTGAGATGCTTGCTGTGGAACTTATTGCACAATTCTTTCATCATTTGATTGTTCAAGTTCTTGGCGTTATCTGATACGATCACATCCGGTTGTCCATATCGACAGATGACATTATTTCTGATGTAACTAATGATGACCTCTTTTGTGACTTTGGGAAAGGAGGCTGCTTCAACCCATTTGGCGAAGTAATCGATCATGGTGAAAATAAATCGATGACCATTGCTGGCTTTTGGTTCCACTGGACCTATCACATCCAGTCCCCACATGGAGAAAGGCCATGGTGAACTCATGTTGTGCAGCTCATTTGGAGGAGCGTGGATGGCATTTCCATGTATTTGGCATTGAAAACATCACTTAACGTGATCGTCGCAGTCAGCCTTAAGAGAGATCCAATAATGACCTATTCTGATTATCTTCTTGGCCAGCAGATGATCGCTCATGTGTGGACCACAGACTCCACCATGGATTTCATCCATAAGTCTTTGGGCTTGCTCTTTGTCGAGGCATCTCAACAGGCCTATTCCAGCATCCCTTTTGTAAAGTGTATCTCCACTCAAATAGAACTTCATGGCCATTTTGTGAGTTTATTTTCACTCTGATGGATTTGCCCCAATGGCTGTGGATCCATCACGGAGATATTCCTTGATGTCTTGATACCAAGGCTTCTTGACAGGAGGTATTTCATCTGATACTTCTGCAATATAACCCCCATAGGTCGGGGCTTTCTGAATTGTGAACTTGATATTGGGAAATCCACTCTTATCGGATAGGCGGATTAATGAAGCCAACGTTGCCAATGCATCAGCGAAGTCATTTCAACCCTGAGGAATATGAACAAAGGTTATGTCTTCAAATTCTCGGGATATTTTGAGGACCTGCCGATGATAGGGCAGCAAATGCAGTTCTTTGGTGAGATACGCGCCGGTGGTTTGTCTGATGACCAACTCAGAATCTTCGAAGACGAGTAGGTGTTTGATAGACATGGATTAGGCTAATTTCAACCCCATTATACAGCATTCATACTTGGCCGTGTTGTTAGTGTTTCCAAATTGAAGTTTCGTAGCCACAACATACTATTTTCCTGTACCAGAGATGAGGACTGCCCTAGCTCTGACACCTTCTATATTTACCGCTCAATCAAAATACATTTTCTATGGTTGGACTGTATTCTCTGACTAGAGTTGTTGAATTGTCATGATCCCATCATCTGGGAAATATGTCTCCAGGGGCTCGAACCCTCCTGAAGGTGCTTCAGCTAATTGATCTACAATGCCTTGACCATTGATTGACTTCTGAGTCACGTAGACAATGTCGAACTGCTGTAGGATCAACTGCCATTTGGACAGTCGGCAATTCAGCATTTGTTTGTTGAATACGTATTTGAGTGGATCCATGCGGGATATGAGGTAGGTCGTATACTAGTGCAAATAGCGTTGCAACCTTATGGCAGCCTATGCTAATGCACAGCATGTCTTTTAGATTAGGGTGTACTTCTGTTCACCACTACTGAATCTTTTGTTGATATAGTAGATAGCTCTTTCTTTACTACTATCATCCTTCTGTCCTAACATGCAGCCCATTGCATTGTTATTGACGGACAGGTATATGAATAAGGGAACTCCATCCCTTGAGGGTACCAAAACAGGTGCTTCAGTCAGCTGCTTCTTGATGGCAAGGAAGGCTTGTTGACAGTCCTCATTCCATTTGGCGGAGGAATTCTTCCTTAACAGCTTGAAGATAGGTTCACAGGTTGCTGTGAGCTGTGAAATGAATTGGCTTATGAAGTTGATCCTTCCTAGGAATCCCCGTATCTCCTTCTCAGTATGAGGTACGGGCATTTGAGTAATGGCTTTGATCTTGGTAGGGTCGAGTTCGATGCCACGATTGCTCACCAAGAATCCTAGCAGCTTGCCTGCTTTGACGCCAAAAGCACATTTGGCGGGATTAAGCTTGAGGTTATACTTACGTAACCTGTTGAACAGCTTTCTGAGATGGTCGATGTGATCATCCTCCCTCCGGGATTTGATGATGATGTCATCCACATAAACTTCGATCTCTTTGTGTATCATGTCATGAAAGAGGGCCATCATGGCT
Source organism: Panax stipuleanatus (assembly GCA_020205555.1). Taxonomy (NCBI): domain Eukaryota; kingdom Viridiplantae; phylum Streptophyta; class Magnoliopsida; order Apiales; family Araliaceae; genus Panax; species Panax stipuleanatus. Next base: position 23,486,416 of record CM035123.1, read on the forward strand.
CGCTGATACGTGGCTCCGGCATTGATAAGGCCGAAGGATAGTCGTCTATAGCAGAAGGTTTCCCAGGGAGTAATAAAAGCTATTTTCTCCCGGTCCTCTTCAGCAACTATGATTTGATGATAACCAGCAAAGCAATCCATGAAGGAATACATGCCATACTACGCAGTATTGTCAATCAGGATGTGGATGAAAGGTACCGGGAAATTATCCTTGAGGCAGGCTTTGTTCAAATCCCGGTAATCCACGCAGACTCGTTCCTTCCCTCCAGGTTTAGACATGGGAACTATGTTTGACAGCCATCCTGGGTATGTTGATACGATGATGATTCCGATTTTGAATTGTTTAAAAATTTCTTCTTTAACTTTCAAACTCCATTCAGGTTTCAATCGCCTGAGCTTTTGCTTGACTAGTTTGAATCCATCTTTGATGGGCATTCGATGGATGACAATATCAGTGGATAAGCCAATCATGTCTTCATATGACCATGCAAATACATCCTGGTACTATCTTAGGAGTTTAATCAGGTCGACTTTTTGTTTGGGTGTGAGGTCTGAACCTATTTGGATTTCTTTGATGTTTTCGGAGGTTCCTATGTTTATGGTGGTGGTTTGTTCGAGGTTTGGTTTGGGTTTGTCTTCAACCCATTCTTTGATCTCCTCGGGCACCTCATAGTCATCTTCCTCCTCTTTATCAATATCCATCAAGTCGAAGTTCATTTCTACATCAAAGTCGTAGTCATTTTGACAGGTTGACATCTCATCAGTAGAGACACACACATCCAATGCTTGGGTCCTGAAAACAAAAATGCTTTCATTAATATATACAACTGCTTAAACATACAGAGCATTTGTAAAGCATGACAAAAGTTACTGCTATAGCTGTGCAAGAAAACGTAAGTAGTAAATGAAAGCATGATTAATGGCAGATTGACTTTCTGCCCCTTTACCCTTTTCGACCGAGGCAAGGGACACTGCTCCAGTTGTCCAAGGTCAGATCCTCATGAACCAGGAGGATCAAGGATTTATGATTATCTATCTCGTCTTGGATGATGACTGAGACATCCTTTATAATAGGGCCAGGGATCTTCTTTGAACTGCTCCCTTTTCCCTTCTTGATGAGAGGAATTTGATCTTGATCCTCGTCGTCACTGTCTGGGAGTTCGTCATTCATGCCCTCGTAGTTGATAATGGCCCTCATGTTAGCGAATGGGTCTCGTCCTTTATACAGGATCTTTTCTTTTCCTTTTCCTTGTCTGCCTCAGGCTTGAGGGCTTTTCTTTCATGGACATGTATGATTGGAGAGAATAGCATGGCTGATACCACAGCCAGGATTTTCCTTGTAGGTTTCACCCATTAGGCATTTGTGAGGTTGGGCAACAAATTTGTGGAGGCATAAGCGTTGGGATGCTTATGTGGGTTCTGGTGGCTTGACCCGGATGAATATCCCAATCCTTCTCTCCCAGTCTGACTTGGGATTTGGACTGGCATCTTGATTCCTTGCTTAGCCTTTCCCAAACCTTCTCCAGATTGGAAACCCGAAGATATCATTTCTTGCCCCACTGCCATTACTTCGGTGGAGACTTTAGGTTTTAGGGCTGGTGCCCCGATAGGTAGATACTGAGTAGCGCTCACCTCTAGAGCTTGAAAATTGGCAAGTTAAATCCCCGCATCCAGACTAATCACTGGCATATCCCCATATATGTAGTTAGGGTATTCTAATTTGGCATTCACTGTGATGAGGTTGCCGTGAATAATGTACTTGAGTTATTGATGGAGGGTGGATGACACTGCACCAACCATGTGGATCCAGGGTCTGCCCAGTAATAAGTTGTATCCGGTGGCGATGTTGAGCACCTGAAAAGATACGTAGAAAGTGTGTGGGCCAATCTCTATAGGAAGCTCTATTTATAGCTTTTCAGCGAGATCCATCGAAGGCCCGGATGACCATATAACTGGTTTTGATCCGGTTCGAATTAATCTTCATCCTTTCTAAATTGTCGTATGGACAGATGTTGAGGGATGATCCTCCATCGATGAGCACACCTCCGATCACATATTTGGAGGACATTATAGCTATATGCAGGGACTTGTGGTGGCCCGTTCCCTCTACCAGGATATCATCGTCAATGAAAGATATCACATTGTTGTTGAAGATGTGCTCTATCATGTGATGGAATTTCTCGGTGTCCACTATATGTGGCAAATGAGCTTCTTCTAGTATTTTTACTAGAATGTTGCGATGATCCACTGAGGATAGGACCAAGTAGAGGATGGACATTTGTTTAGGTGCGTCCTCCAAGCTTTGCACTTTTTTTATTTCATGGTGTCCCATCTGTTTGAGGAACTCTTTGATTTTCTCTTCAGCCATTTTCTCTTTTTCTTTGATGACAGGCTTGATTACCCGCTGCGGTTTGTATAAGGGATTGTCCTTCGGCACAATGGTAACATTGTTGGAAGTGGAGCCTTCATTGTCCCCGTAGTTCCATGGGACACACTTTAGACTGATGATTGGATAATGAGGTCTGAAGGGAAAGATTAGAGGCTGAGGTGCAGCCACCTTCACAGGATTTGATACTTCTTGAACCCCTTTCCCAGGCAGTACTAAGTGTTTGAGAGTCGACTCCCCATCGCAGGATATAACATCCACTGTGTTCTAGTTCCATATAGTGGGGATCCAGAGAGTGTCATTGTCTAGGAGATCGAGGATTTGATAGCCCCTTATCAGGTCCCCATTTTCAATCATGTCTTGAATCAAGTTATGAAGTGCTCAGCAATCTTCAGTATCATGGCCGGGTGAATTTGAATGGTATTGACATATTTGGTCAGGTTTGAATATTCTAGCTCGAGGGTTCAATGGAGGTAACAAGTCAGCAACCATTCCTTCGTTGATTAGCATTTGAAGGATTTCTTCCATTGATTGATTTAGGTTTGTGAAGTTCCTTTGGAATAGGAATTTCCCATATACTCGAAGATTCTCTTCTTCTGCCACCCTGTTGGCCCAAAGATCATTCTCATTAGACTGGTATTGACTTCTCGGGGAAGTGATCTCTGGTGTGGGAGGACAATCAACAATGGACTGATTAATTTGTTTCACCATATTCCTGGTGATCTGATGCTGGTAAACGACCAGTTCTGCTTACTGCTCGATCTGCTCCTTGATAGACTTGATCTCCTGCTCTATCAGGAACCGCCTTTCAAAAACTTCCCAACTATTTGGGCTGGTGTTGTTGGATTGAATTGATTCTCCCACATAACGGAGGTAATTGGATCCTTCTCCATTTGTGGCGCTAATCATGTTGACATTCTCCTCTTTATGTTGTGGCAGAGGATTATCATGCGCATGGGGTTGCTCAGGCTTTGTGACCACAATCACTCCGCTGTCAATCAATTCTTGTATTTTGTTCTTGAGAGACCAACAGTCTTGGGTGTCATGGCCTGGAGATCCAGAGTGATAAGCATACTTCTTGCTTAAGTCGAAATTTCGACCATTAGTGTTGGTTGGTGGAAGGAGTTGGACAATCTTCTTCTGGGCTACCAGAAGTTTGAAAATGTTCTCGACTGAATCCCCTAGAGGGGTGAAAGTTCTTTGACGCCTAACCTCCATATTTTTCTGGAGTGAAGGGTTTGAAGGCTGCGCCGGATTTTGAAAAGGGGTATAATTCCTCCTTTGGATGGGCATATTGTTTGACTCACCCCTTGGATTTTGTCCTTATAACACTAAGGAGACTTCTTCGTCTTTCTTCTTGTGGACCCTACGGGGATTACTCCCGTAATTTTTGGACTGGATATTCTCAGCGACAGCTTTGAGGGCAGTTAGATCTTTTATCTTCCCGGATTTGAGCCTTAATTCGGCCATTTCTCCATGTTTGATCATATTAGAGAATGGTTTTCCTATGCCTGCTAGGACCCTCTCATAATAAGGTGCTTTTTGGATGTCGATGAAGGTCATGACAATTTTAGGTTCAGCCATGGCTGGGGTGACTTGTGCTGCGACCCGTCTCCATCGCTAGGCATATTCTCTAAATGATTCAGTGTTATTCTTCCTGATCTTGGTAATTTGGTATCTGTGTAGAGCCAGTTGAGATTGGAAGCTGTATTGACCGAGGAAAGCGTGAGCCAATTCTTCCCAACTGTGGATTTTGGAGTTGTCCAGACGAGCGTACCATGCTCTGCCTATTCGGTTAGTCTTTTTTGAAATAGCTATATTCGAAGCTTCTCGTCCTCTGCATAGGATCCGAGTTCTCCAATGAATAATTTTAAGTGTGTGTAAGGATCTCCAGTTCCATTATACTTCTTGAAGTCAGGAGTTTTAAATTTTTTGGGATAACGAGCCTCGGGGAATATATAGAGGTTGGAGTAATTGACACTACCGAATGCCCCAATCCCTTTGATTGATCGGAGAGCTTCCTCCATTTATTGTACTTTCTTCATAATGTCACCAGCTTCCTGTTCTTTGGCGAGGGGGGTGATTTCAGGGGTTTTGTTGGTCGTGTCCTGGTTTTGTGGTCCAGAAATCTGAGTTTTAGCCTTTTCAGTCTCTTGACCTCCAGCATTACCACTAGATGCTCCTGGTTCTGCGTGAGCTTGAGATTGCTTCCCTCTAAGGGCCTTACTTTATTCTCGTAAGAAATCGGCTAACTCGACTATCTAATTTTTCAGTCCTTTGATATCGGGGTGGATTCTGTTTGAGCACTGGAAGCCATGTCCGTGGATGGACTGGGTGCTTTGGATTCAGACCTAGTTACAGGACCAATTTTTACCTACAACAAAATATAGGCGTGTCAATTTCCCGATGTAGGTAAGGATAGGATGCATGATGTGTTTTTTAGATTTGATCCTACAAAACCGAGGTTAGTTATTTTGATGGCAGGATGACATGGTATTTTGACAAGGAAAGTAAATCTTTCATTATGATATTTACATTGTGCTCCTTGATAATTGGAGACTTAACATGGATTTGAAAGAGGAAAGCATGAAGAAGCTTCCCTTCAGATTTGGTTAATCAGAGGCTGACCTATCCTAGGTTACTCTCGCAGATTTTGTTTCGGCATGAAGGTTCCCAGATCATCGCAATCTACTAGAGGGGAAATTAATCCGATCTTGCAACTGGAGCGAATCTGGGTGGTGCATTTTCATGAGCCCCAGAGACTTAGCCGTCCCCAGAGACATTACTTATCACCGACTGGGTTTTCCTTCTTGTGAGAGGGACACACAACATACATTCACATACATCGTGCCTTACCGGAGTGCATATGATGACATGGGTGCGAAGCACTAAATATGAGTGTAAAGCACTCAAAAGCAGGAAAGCATTCATTCACACTCATTCAATGTAAAGATGCAGCATTCACTCATTCATTGACTGTGGAGACGCAGAATTTCATGCATTCAATAGTTTTGAAAGGGAACTGTTTGAAAAGATTTGAAAGCGGTCTAAGCCCTCTAATGTCCCCAGCAGAGTCGCCACCTGTCGACGTTGGTTTTAAAAAATTCGCGGGTTGGGTCATAACCCGGATCTTTTAATTTTCTTTTCCTAAGTTCTCTCTACCCTCACTCTTTTTATTTAGGAAAAATGTTTTGAAGGGTTTTTTAGGAGAAAGGCCAATATGTATCATGTTGACGATTTGAACGTTTTTACAGAGTCGCCAGTTGGTAGATTTGAAAATGGTTGTACCAACTCAACCGAGTTTTGTTTGAAAAGAGGCCTCATTTCTGGACACTGTTAAAACTTGATCTTTGAAAACAAAGTTTGAGCTCGGGGGCTTGGTTAAGTGTGGGGAAGGTGTTAGGCACCACACGACTCCCGTGTAAACAAGGTACCGTATTTTTCAATATTTCCTTTTAAAACTGAAATGCGTGAGTGAATGCTGTTTGAAAATTGGGCGTATTGATTTGAAAGTAGTGTTTTGCTTCGTTGAACCTATATACGAGGGGTTTGATTTGATTTGAAAATCTGTCTTTGATTTGATTTGCAAAAGCATTTAATTTTGACTTTCTTTGAAAAGCTTTTCTTTTGATTGATTTGAAAATGATGTTTTAAAAGCTGGTTTATCAAACCCTTATGCTGCCATAGGAATTGAAGCCTGCTGATACTTTCAATTTTATCTTTATAGCCTTAAGGTTGCATGTGAATGGTGATTTGTCGGGCTACAAAGCATCCTCGACCACAAAATATACAAGTATCGGTCTCCTCATGGGTAAGAAAACCATCGGAGGGACTCTGACACGACAATTGATATTTTTCATTATCTTGAGACCTTAAATCCGGATAACCATTTTAAGGTCTGTTTACATGTACATTTCTACAAAAAAACTGGAAGGGTACATTTCTAAATCGGAGTTTTTCCATCGTGGGAATCAGATTCCGATCGTTTTGATCGTGAATCCCATGATTCCTAGGCTCACAAATGAGTAGCCAAAACCTGCACAGTTCAAATATGTATAGAAATAGATAAATATCTCAAAATTGTCAGAACCGAGGATTCATTCGGTAAATCCCGGTCTGCACGGCCAAAGCGTCTCGTTCCCAATAGATAGCGATCTAAGGGATGCGAGGTTACTTTTGAAGCTGAAACAAGAAAGAAAGCTAGATTTAAGAAAATTTCCACCATTCTAACTTCCCAGTTCAGTCTGGAGATTTTGAACCGTTTGGAAACTAGAATTGGCGAGATTTGAATAAATCTAGTCCGCCTACAAAATATCAATGTCAATTCATATAAGATGAATATTTACAGCAGCAGTTGAATTGAAATATATATGTATATATATATATATATATATTGATAGAAACGTAGTCAACCAAGACTGGGAAAGAGGACCAGTGATGGTGAAGGCTGCTCATATATACATAAATATATATAAAAGCAGTAAAAAGGCCACAAAATGATCCAGGCCGAAATTGAATGTAAATATACAGAAAAGTAGTCAACCATTGACTGGGAAGATCAACCAGTATGACGAAGTGTGCAAAAACACTATAAAGGGCAATGGGTTTTCACGCCGGTGCCCGGAATGGAATTGAAATATATATATATATATATATATATATATATATATATATGTGTGTGTGTGTGTGTGTGTGTGTATGTGTGTGTGTGTATATATTGACAGAAACGTAGTCAACCAAGACTAGGAAGAGGACCAGTGATGGTGAAGGCTGCTTATATATGCATAAATATATATAAAAGCAGTAAAAAGGCCACAGAATGATCCAGGCCGAACTGGAATGTAAATATACAGAAAAGTAGTCAACCAGTATTTGGGAAGATCACCCAGTATGGCGAAATGTGCAAAAACAGTATAAAGGGCGATGGGTTTTCACGTCGGTGGCCGGACTGAATTGAAATATATATATATATATAGACAAAAATATAGTCATCCAAGACTAATACGAGGACCAGTGAAGGTGAAAATCGCTCATATATACGTAAATATATATAAAAGCAGTAAACTATCTCGGATTTGACATCCTGGCTTGACAGAATTGAAATATTAGTATATATACAGTAAAATATACACAAAAAAGGGCCAAACCCGGACTGGGAAGATAACCCAGTCCGACAAAGTTGCCAGAACATGTGTGCTAGTGCATTGAAGCTGCTGGAGCTGACGGATCGTCAATCCGAGTTGTAGAAATGCTAAATAATCAGTTTATGTACAAAAATGTACCAAATTTTGATGAAAACAACCACTGAACTAAGTTCCGGGCATTTTTAGAAAATGAAACTTAACGTGCAAGTGTATAAAAGTACGAAGAAGTAATATTCACTTTCTGATCGTGAAAATACTTACAATAGACTGCTACACGGGCTTTTTGCCAAGTCGTAGGTTCTATATGTCCAAATCTACCGGTTATTTCCTGATATGTGGTAGTATATGGGTATATCTACGTGTTAAAGTGAAAATATTTGGGTTTGGAAGAGGTTTAAAAGTCAGAAAATTGAACTGCCAGAGCTTGCATTTTCCGATTTTTAAAATGAGGGGGGTGGCATCATATTTATAGACCAGGGAGCCTCCACTCTACCTGCTGCTGCCGCAGGTAGAGGTGCAGCTCTCCTAGTGGGGCCCGCAGTGTCAGGTTCTGTCGTCTCGAAGTACGTGTACTTCGGACAACGCGTCGTCGAAGTCAAAACTTTTTGACTTTTGATCAGAGCGTCGGTTTGAGGCGTTCGATACCTTTTCGAAAAGCCCTCGCCTATAGTGTTGTAATGACATGGGATAAAATATTTTTTGGGTCCTACAAGATGGGTTCATAACCAGGTCTTTGATTCCCCGCAGTTTATACGTTGAGTTGTCTTGCATCATTTGCACTCGGGATCGTCGTTATGGTTCATTCTAACTTCGATGGCATCAATTCGGCTTAAGTTTGACTGAATTGACTGAGAGTTGATAAAATAACCATTTTGCCCCTCCTGGGGTGGTCCTTGGTGGATCTGGCTTCCTAGGGTTATCTCTGGGGCTAAACTGCACTTCCCGAATTGATATCAAGGCTGATATGTACTTCCCGGGCTGAGACTGGGGATGATTTGACACGTTCTAGGTCGATGTCAAGGTTGACCTGTACCTCCCGGGTTGATGCCGGGGATGACTTGTGCCTCTCAGGTTACTGCCGAGGATGATTTGTACCTCTCGGGTTGCTGCCAAGGCAGATTTGTACCTCTCTGGTTGCTGTCGAGGCTGATTTGAAGGCTCGATATTAAGATTGGGGTTTGAACTGATGGTCCAATTGGAGATCGGGGTTAATCTGATGATTCGATTGCAGATCAAACTTGGATTGACGGTCAGATTGGAGATCGGAGCTGTATTGATGGTCCGATTGGAGATCGGACATGAATTGATGGTCCAATTGGAAATTGGAGCTGTATTGATGGTCCGATTAGAGATCGGAGCTGTATTGACGGTTCAATTGGAGATCAGAGCTGGATTGACGGTCTGATTGGAGATCAAAGCAGGATTTACTATCCGATTGGAGATCGGAGCTGGATTGACGGTCCGATTGGAGATCAGAGCTGGATTAACAGTCCGATTGGAGATCGAAGCTGGATTGATGGTCCGATTGGAGATTTGAGCTAGATTGACAGTCCGATTGAAGATCAGAGCTGGATTGACGGTCCCATTTGAGATCTGAGCTGGATTGATGGTTTGATTGGAGATCAGAGCTGTATTGACGGTCTGATTAGAGATCGGAGCTGGATTGACGGTTCTATTGGAGATCGAACTTAGATTGACGGTCTGATTGGAGATCAGAGTTGTATTGACGGTCCGATTGGTGATCAGAGCGGTAAGGGAGATTTATAGGTCTCTAATTTTGGGTATTTTATTTTGATGATAACAAATTAGGTAAAATAGGTCAAAAGGGTAGAATCCTCTCCATAGGATTAAAATTATTAAAAACACGATTTAAAATACCTCGAATATTTTGACCAAAAATATTTATCTTCTTAAACTTCTTTTGAATTTATTTTATGACCTTGATAAATCTAATATCAAGTGTTAATAAAATGAGTTCATATAGTAACATTTTCTAAGGTAATAAGATTCCTATTTCTATTTTAAAATGATTTTAAAATCTTCGTGGGCAAAAAGTATTTCTAAATACATATATATTCTAAAGTATAATATATATGTTACAGTATATAATATATACGATAAGGATCTTAGGCTCATCCAACTAAAAGCTCACCCAAACTCACCCCCTTTAGCTACGGATCGGGCGATGGTTCGTCCGTCGCTATATATACAACCGTCGTCTATATGTTGTTCGTCGCTAAAAGCTAAGACGACTGTTGTATATATAGCGACGGACCAAACCGTCGCCCGGTCCGTCACTAAAGGGGGGTGAGTTGGGTGAGCTTAAGATCCGGACCGATAATATATATATATATATATATATATATATACAAAACGTGTGTGTGTGCATGTGTTGGTGTGTGCCGCATATATGTGTAGTGAGTGTGTGCCCATGTGTGTGTGCTGTAACTTTGGGCATACATATGTGTTGGGCATATTTGCTAAACAAAGGCTTATGCCTTTGTTATATGGGCGGACGAAATTCAAAATGTTAGGCATGTGATGAGTCACAAGTTACAAACTTTTTCTTTGGGGACAAACCATTTCTCAATTCGACAAAATCAAAGTGATCCGAGCCCTTCATTTTTGAAACATTCAATCCGAACCTTCTATTTCAAAAATTAATTTCCAAAATTACGTTTTTGCCCTAATCTCAAAAGTCCTATAAATAGGAAGCTTTTCCATTCATTTCAATTTACCAATTTACATATCTAAAAAGCTTAATCTCCTTGCCTACATTCTGTCCAATTAAGCTTTCACTCTTTTTTTCTAATCAAAGTTCTAATTCTATATTGGAAGAGAAAAATTGGTCAAAGTATCTGAGATAAGTTGTTAAATTATTATTGTTCTTATTATCTCATACTTGCTTATATATATATATATATATATATATATATATATATATAGATAATCAGATATAAACTACGATACACATATATATATATATATATATATATATCTATATTTTATCTATCAATATCAAGTAAAAAGTTAGTACTTAGATACCGATATAATTCGGAAGTAATTTCTTTGAAATTCTCCGAACGGTCTTTAAAATCCTAAGTGGACTTTTACTAATATAAATAATCTATGTAAATATTGTATAATATTTATATACGATTATCAAGTTGTGAATCGAACAATTTAGTCAGTACTTAGATACCGATATTCAGAGATATTTCTTAACAAAGAATATTATCTGGACTGTCTTTGAAATCCTAAGTGGCCAAATTATTCACAATGTAGATCAAATATAATATAATATATATAAGTGGGTGAAACAAGTTTATTCAAGTATTATCTAAATTTATCATATTATTATACTTGATAAAACTGTCATTAAATATACTACTCATATAATTGATCATAAATTATTTGTTGCATTATATGTGAGTTAATATAGTTGTTTAAAGTCAAAGTCACATTTGTTTAAAACCATAGAAACTCACTTTAAAAGAAAAATCTTTTTCTTAAACCATAGAAACACATTCTTTATTAAAGAAAAAGAAAATCCTTATTAAAAGTGCTTAAATTCATCTATCTGCTTTCACAGAAGTACACTACATAAAAGTCTTGAACTTTTATCAAATACTTTAATTCTATATCTGCTTATCTGAGAAGTATCTGTTCTACAATTTTATCTGCTTACTATTAGAAGCAAATATTCAAACAAACTTTTTGTAAAAAGAAAAAGGTTGAATTAATTTATTTTATACTTGTGAGAAAGACAAGAATTCTTTGATCTAGACCAAAGTCTTAGAGAGTTCAGCTGGGAGTTGGGTCTCTAGTGTACTTGTGAGGTGAGGAAGAGATAGTTGTTTCAAGACCAAGCTATAAAATAATTCTAAGCTCAAAAGAAGATTCAACTAAGCTTGAGGAAGGAGCTGGGAGTTCGCTGTCCAAGATAGTTAGTTGTGGATAGTTGTAAGTTTATCTTTAAAACTTTGTAAAGGCTTCTCCGCCTATTAAAGGAGTATTTGTTATAGGGAGTAATTGTAATACCCGAGGATTTCCATATATTATTAAATAAATATATTAATGGAAATGAGAATTTATTTGAATATAAATGATTTTGTGTTATGAGATGAATTAATTCAATTATATATAATTGAATAATTATTGAGAAATTGGTGGAGTTTGTGATAAACTCGTTGATTGCCTTGTGTGGCACAGTGACGTAATATAAGAATGATTATATTAATTTAAGCGAACAATTAATCTATATTAATTGTTAATCGAAGAATATTAATTAACTGTTATAAAATACTAATGAGGATTGATTAATAATATGTGATTATTATTATTGCAAGAAACATAATAATAATGAGCAACGTGTTTATAAATACAATAAGATTTATATTAAAGTGATAATTAATCATATAAGGGTTAATTAAATTGTTATGGAGGTTAACAATTATATTGATTGATGTAGGATATGTGTATATTATTAATTAATATTCAATTTATAAGATGAGAAATTATACGTGCAAGCATGCGAATTAAATGTATAGTAACTATATGTTATGATATGTGTAGGTGACAAATGATGTGTGGATATACATTAAAATAATGTATCATGGATCTATTATAAATAATTGTTGAGTAATACAATTTAATAATATATGATATAATGTAATGTGGTAGTATCCGATTGTATTATATCGGTAAGATAAAATGTACATAGATTATATGTATTCAAATTGCATTTATTACATTATGGGGAGAACATTGTAATTATAACCTAAGAGTACATATAATATATAACATAAGTGTAGCATATAGTCCATTTGTAAGAATGCTGAGATTTGTTTGGCTTGTCCCAATATGATAGTCACTATCTCTTCACACGTGAAATGCATCATGAAGCTAGCCTACTCCTACCTTCTCAAACTCAGCAAAATAGCAATGATCATTGCAAGGGGAGTGGCCTCAATAGTGTAAGCCAACTGCTAAATACCAACTCTCCCATAACCAGCATGCAATCCTCTCTTCCGTTAGTTCAAAATGATGAGCAAAGCTATGGACTAAATAATGAATTTCTCTATAAATAAGCTCTCCTCCTTCTTCAGTTCTTTTGCTGAGCATTTTGGCTAAGTGATACTAGAGAGCATATATATATATATATCAGTGTTATTGAGATAGCAGCAAGCTTAAATCATTTACAGAGGTATAATTCCTCTTCCTGTGTTTTTCATTTCCGTTTTCTGTTTCCGAAGTTTCCTTGAAATTCTTGATTATGCTAAATTGGTTCATGATTGGGTTGTAGAACCCTTATATTGTTGTTATATGAACATACACACATGATAGAACCACTGAATAGTCTTTCATTTCCATTGTTCCTCTTTAATTTCTGTGAATACATAAAATTCGTAAATTAGTTAGAGTTCATGAAATTGGGAATTGATAATTGCTATTGACTGTTATATAAGCATATATGTATGTGTTAGTAAGTTAAACAAGTCTAATAGCATTTGGGTATGTTGAAATCGATGAAATGGGAGGTTTTTGGTCGGATCTCGCTGCAGTCTAAACTGCAGAAAACTGCCTCGACGCCGCAGCGCCGCAGCCCGCGCCACAGCGCCGCACCCAGCGCCACTCGCGCCGCAGCGCCAGTAGTGAGCTGCTGTGCCGCGCCGCAGCGCCAGCCTCTGTGTTCAGTTTTCTGCATTCTGCAACAAAACTGTTATGTACCAATTGTTTGATTTTTGTTTAAACAAGCATGGGAGCATGATTAATACATATATATAAACCTAATGAGGCAATGTGAGCATGTTTTAGTATATTAGCATGCATGATTAACCAAACGACATATAGTTTGGAAACGAATTTAAAGTTTCATAAACGACGTTAACATATATGAAGCATGTTTACATACTGACCTTGCAAGCACGTTAGTACCACCTAGAGACACATGAAGTGCATGTTAACTTATCTATATTGGTTCCGTAATAAAATATGAACATGTGAACCTAACTAGTGCTCATTCCTAACAAGAATAGAAGTTTGAAGGTGGATATGATCATGTAAATGCTATATAGTCATTTTGATGTTATGAGCATGTTTAGATAACTTTGAAATATATAAATGAAGCCTTAACTTACATATATAGGTTTCATAAGGAAGCATGAACATGATAGACCTTATTAATGAACTATACTAACAAAGTATAAGCTTTGAACGTGAACGTTGGTATGTTATGACGAGAATTAGAATTTGACATTTATGGACACATGTGATAGTACTCTTAGCCTCATTCATGTGTCATGCATATATATATACCATGATTAGTTGCCATGATTAAAGTTTAGCATGAACAAAGCATGTTTTCAAGATAATAACAATGCTAGCTACATATATGCAATACGAGTACTCATGAGCATGACTAGTACAAGTTATATGAATATCTTATGTGTTTAAAAGCGACCATGTTAGACCATATGAGTTCGTGTCCTTGAATGGCTTTAAGTATTAACTTAAGAACCTATACCATGTACGATTGGATTTGGAAAAGTTATACAAGCATGAAAGTATCCTTTAAATATGAATACATGCTACGTGATATTATATGATGTTACTTGAACCCGATTTTGACGGTTAACTTAAGGAGATGCCGTAACTTGCTAAAATGAAATATATTTAGTATTGATTGTGGTCTTATGTGATATTAATAATATGCAAGCATGTTTGCAAATTGTTGAGATCTTATATAATATGAGAATGCGTTTAAACTCTAAAGAAGGAACGTTAAGGATAGAAATTATATTCTATATAACTGTGTAGCTAGGTAAAACTTAGCTTATGTGTTGATCGTATATTCAAAGAGAAAATGTGAAGTTAAATTATATGACTAATGAATATCATATATATACGTAACTGTATTACGATAGGAATTCGAAAGTGTTGATTTGCTTTTCGTGGATAAACTACGCTAAAGGAAAGTTCTCTTACTTACACTCTTTTAAAGTGCAAGTATCCTAACCGACGCATTTACTTTATGCAAGGAAAGCTATGATTGTGAAAGTTTCCTAACTTATACTCTTTTACTATGCAAGTATCCTATCTTGTGTATTGCGAACTAGTTTCCTATTTAATCGGTTGAATTGAATTAGCATACTTGAACTCTTATTTCATTAAAGCTATTATTCATGTTGAACTTAGTATTGTTCTTGAATATTGTGAAAGTGTCTATGCCATTTGATTCGGCTGGACTTATGTTATTGAAAAGCAACCCAAACTAATTGATTGGTGCGGGATCTTGTATTTGACTGAGAAGAACAACCTTCTTTGAAGGGAATATATAATTGTCGGAGAACCGACGTGCACACTTGAGTATGATTGATTGTTATGCATAACAAGGGTACTTTAGGCTGATCACCTGTTGTACCTGTTTTTGTTGGATTTTCAGTTTATTACTGTCAATTCTAGTAGAAGTTCATAGTCCGTAGTGACTACTCAGTATTCAATTATTTGAAATCTTGAATTGACTTATTATTGAATCATGTTGATATTATCCTGTCCTTAGCGACTGATATTGAGAACTGTTGATATTCTTGTTATTCTTGAACTATCAAATCTTGTTATACCCTTTCGAGAATTGAGAATCTTATTACTCACCCTTATTGAATATTACTTGCTGGGCAATTTGTGCTCATTCTTGCTTTCCCTAAAACATTTCAGTTAAGGCAGAGCATGGTGAACCTTCGGGCGTTGATAAGGGCAAGGGCAAAGCTACCAACTAGCTTATGTCTGTTATGTTTTAAATATATTAATATTGTATGAAGATGATGTAGTAATACTGGATTTGATTATGTTTAAGCTTAAGTTAGATTATGTAATAAGTCGTTAACTGATATTATTATGAAATCTATTAAGTACTGTAGGTTGCGAGACTTGGGGGAATAATTATAATAAATCATTGTAAATTATTCTAGAATAGATTTTCCGCTGTGATCGTATGATATTTAATTATTATTATTGTGATGTATTACCATGAGCACGTGATGAACCGAATTCGAGAGACCAAGTGGCGGTCCTGGAATTTGGGGGCGTCACAGGTTGGTATCAGAGCCGTAGTTATAAACCTTAGGAACGAGTGTCCTCAGACTATAACTTAGGTGAACTTAGAAGTTAGGAAGGAGATAAAACTCATGTAGAGTTTTCCTTTAGAGACTTAGTCTGTTATGAAATGTAACTTCATTCTATACAATGAACTTATATTTTGTTTAACATTCTAATGGAGATGCTATTTCTTGTCTTGTGTTTGTGAGTATAGGATGACAGACACAGGGGTACCTAGTAGAGTTGCAGAGGAGGAGCCCAGGGATATACACGTAGTATACGAGGCACCTCTAGAGGCTGTGCCAGTGCAGGCAGTTGCACCATCCGAGTTTGATGACGAGGATGAGATCGAGATTGAGATAGAGACTGATCCAGAGGAGGAGCCGATGGAGGATGAGCCAGTAGAGGACTCTGATGAGGCTACTATAGAGGAACAGATGTTAGGCGAGTACGAGGAGCGTATTCTAGAGTTAGACTGTAGAGTTCAGGAGCTGGAGGCAGAGGCCCACGAGAGAGAGTCTGAGTTCCAGAAGCTGAGGGACGAGGACCACCAGAGGAAGCTGGCTATACAAGAGTTAGAGGTGGAGATTGCCTACCGTAGGGAGGCAGGGATCCAGATGGGGACTCTATTTCACAGGTCAGTGGCTAGGAATGTAGATTTGGCAGAGAAGCTAGAAGAGGTTGAGCAGAGGGAACTGAGTGAGAAGACTGAGAAAGAGGCACTCCGTACTCAGCTAGAGTTGGAGGTGATGGATAGGTTACACTTCGAGGAGAAGTGGGAAGCGTCCAATGAGAGAGCTGACGACCTTGAGGACGAGGTCAGGTGCAAGAAGAGAAAGATGAACAAGATGGGGTATGTGTTCCGTTCAACTTTTGAAAGGGTGATTGATGGTGTGTACCACTACCCGGCAGAACAGGGACAGACTCTACATACCTTGAGCCGAGAGCTGGTTGCGTATATAGCACAGTTGGAGTACAAGAGCGCAGTGGAACGCGGGATGATGGGATGAGATTTCCTTAGCCAGTCTAGTGGCAGTACTAGTTGTGTCTTTATGTATTGTATATACTATGTTGTAATCCCGATCTTTTATGTAAGATGTGGGATGATGATGTAAACCCCGAGTTAGTTTTTGTTAGAGGGGTAGTATGGTAGTAGGTTGGTATATTCCCCGTCTTTTGTGATATTAGGGGATATATGTGATAACATTTATAGCAGTATGCTAGGGAAATCATGTAATGAAACGATTTGGCATATGAATATAAATGGAGTTGATTTTAGAAACGTGTTATAAATTTATTCTTGGAGTATTAAAAGAAATACTTAAGTAATATACTTGAATAATAATGCAGATAATGCCGCCCAGACGTAGATTGACTGCACCCGAAGAATCCGTTAACAATGAGAGAGAACAAGTAGACCCGATCCAGAAACTGGTAGACTTGTTAGGAGAAGCCTTAAGGGGAAGGAACAATGACCCCGTTCGCCCGAACCCTCAGACTGTGCCAGTAACAACCTTTAAAGACTTTAAGAGTGTAGGACCCCCAGAGTTCGAGGGAACTACCGACCCAATCGTCGCACAAACGTGGATCAAGGAGATCGAAAAAGCTTTCACTATAGCTAGCGTAGGCGAAGATCAGAAGACGGTGTTTACCACGTACATGATGAGGGGAGAAGCGAACTACTGGTGGGAGGCTAATCAACAAAGAGCTGGAGAAGGGATAATAGCTTGGGACAAGTTTAAGACGCTGTTCTTCGAGAATTACTTTCCGAAAAGTATGAAGAATAGGATGGAGGTGAAATTCCTAGAGTTAAAACAAGGTGAGATGACGGTGGCGCAATACGCGGCTAGGTTTAACGAACTAGCGCGATTTGCGGAGCACCAAGTTGGTGATGAAGAAAGGAAGGCTAGACGCTTTGAACAAGGGTTGAAGCCATGGCTGTTCAATAAGGTATCAGTTCTTCAAATTGATTCCTTTGCAACATTACTGGAGAAGGCAATCATTGCGGAAGGTGGCAGTGAGGCCTTAAGTCTGTATAACAAAGAAAAGAAAGGAAAGAATACTGGAGGAGAGAATCGTACGGGAGGAAGCAGTAGCGGAGGAAGCAACTTGGGAAAGAGAAAGTGGGAGAACAATAACAACAACAAAAACAACAATAATAATCAATCAGGGAATTTTCGTGGAGGTTTCAAGAAGAGGGCTGAAGGATGCCCGAAGTGTGGGAAGAATCACCAGGGCGAGTGCTGGAAGGGACGTGGCACTTGCTACAACTGCGGACAGGAAGGGCACATCTCGCCCAACTGTCCGAAACCAAAGAAGATACAAGGATGCTTTGCTTGTGGCTCGACGGAGCACCGAATTAAGGACCGCCCAAAGAAGGGAAGTGGTGGGGGTAGTAATCAGCAAGGAGGCAACAAGCTGATGATCGGTGGACCGGCACAATCCAACCGCCCAACCGCCAGAACCTTTAACATGACCGTCCAAGACGCAGTGCCTGCGAAGGATGTGGTGTCAGGTATAATCCCAATCAATGATATAAATGCTTATGTATTATTTGATTCGGGTGCCACCTGTTCTTTTGTATCTGAAGAATTTGCTAGTAGACTTAGTACACCTCGAGAACTATTAGAAAATCCTTTGATCATAGAAGTTGCTAATAAGGAAGTGATCCCTGTAGAATACGTTTATCGAAATTGTCGCGCAAATATTAGTAAACATGAACTGAGCGTAGACTTGATTCCTATTAGACTGGGAGAATTTGACGTAATACTGGGAATGGATTGGTTGTATAACCATGCTGCGATAATTGACTGTCAGAACAAATGTGTGAACCTTCAGACTCCGAGTAAGTCTAAGGTAGTGTTTTATGGTAGCTCATCGCTTAAGCAATCGTGTTGCGTTACGATGATGCAGGCCAAGAAATTGTTAAGGAAAGGATGTGTAGGTTATTTAGCTTACATCGTTGATACTCGAAAAAAGGGAGTAGAAATTAAGGATATATACGTAGTTAATGAATTTCAAGACGTGTTTCCGGACGATCTGCCTGGCCTTCCGCCAGACAGAGAAATCGAATTCGTAATAGACTTAGCACCGGGAACGGCACCGATTTCGAAAGCTCCATATCGTATGGCGCCAGTAGAAATGAAGGAATTGATGATACAATTGCAAGAGTTGTTGGATACGGGTTACATTCGACCGAGTGTTTCTCCTTGGGGAGCACCAGTACTATTCGTTAAGAAGAAGGACGGATCGATGAGGCTCTGTATCGATTATCGAGAATTGAATAGAGTAACGATAAAGAACCGGTATCCGCTACCGAGGATAGACGACTTGTTTAATCAACTGAAGGGAGCAAAGTGTTTCTCGAAGATTGACCTACGAACAGGATATCATCAACTGAAAGTGAGGGATGAGGACATACCAAAGACTGCGTTTCGAACCCGTTATGGACACTACGAGTTTTTGGTAATGTCATTTGGATTGACTAATGCTTCGGCAGCATTTATGGACTTGATGAACCGAGTTTTCAAGCCATACTTGGATAAATTTGTAGTGGTTTTTATCGACGACATTTTGATCTACTCAAAGACAGAGGAAGAACACGCCGAACATCTAAAGATTATTTTGGAGGCACTAAGGGAGGAGAAGATGTATGCAAAATTTTCTAAGTGCGAATTTTGGATGGAGAAGGTTCAATTCTTAGGCCACGTGGTGGATAAGAATGGAATCTCTGTAGACCCTGCGAAGGTCGAAGCAGTAAGTAATTGGGAACAACCGAGAACACCGACGGAGGTAAGAAGTTTTTAGGGTTAGCTGGGTACTATCGAAGATTCATCCAAGATTTTTCTAAGATAGCAACCCCGCTGACCAATTTGACTAGAAAGACGGTGAAATTTGTATGGACCGACAAATGTGAAGAGAGTTTTCAGGAGTTGAAGAAGAGATTGAGCGAAGCACCTATATTATCATTACCAGATGATGCGGGAAATTTTGTGGTGTATAGTGATGCATCGCACAAGGGGCTTGGCTGTGTGCTTATGCAACATGGCAAGGTTATTGCATATGCGTCACGACAATTGAAGGATTACGAAAAACGATACCCTACTCACGACTTAGAGTTAGCGGCAGTAGTTTTTGCGTTAAAGATATGGAGGCATTATCTATACGGAGAAAAATGTGAGATATACACGGACCACAAAAGTCTGAAATATATCTTCACACAGAAGGAGTTAAACATGCGGCAGAGAAGGTGGTTAGAATTAATCAAAGACTATGACTGCGATATTCTTTATCACCCGGGAAAGGCAAATGTGGTTGCCGACGCTCTGAGCAGGAAAGGAAGGGAGAAGTTGTTTAATTTGACGACTCAGGAAGAGTTGATAAGAGAGATGGAGAAATTGGAGATAGAAGTAAAAGGACCAGAAAAGTCTGGTGAGAAGTTAATTGTAATGGAAGCTTGTCCGACGTTGTTGAATAGAGTAAAGGAAGCTCAGGAAAAGGATGAAGAGTGTGAGAAAATTCGAAAGAGGATCACGGAAAATGAGGAAGAAAAATTTCGAATGGATAAAGATGGTATTTTGAGATTTGAAGGAAGAGTGTGGGTACCAGCGGTAACCGAGTTGAGGGAAGAGATTTTGCACGAGGCACACAATACGACATATTCCGTTCATCCGGGAGGCACAAAGATGTACCGAGATCTAAGGCAACATTTTTGGTGGCCTAATTTGAAACGGGAAGTCGCAGAGTGCGTCAGTAAATGCTTGACTTGCCAACGCGTTAAAGCAGAGCATCAGCGGCCAAGTGGTTTACTACAACCGTTAGAAATACCAGAGTGGAAATGGGAGCATATTACCATGGACTTCGTGGTAGGACTTCCAGTTACACAGAAAGGTTATGATGCTATTTGGGTTATCGTGGATCGACTAACGAAGACCGCACACTTTCTACCAATCAAGATCCGCTACAGTTTGAACCAATTAGCAAGCCTATATGTAAAAGAAATTATTTCACGACATGGAGTGCCGGTGTCAATTGTCTCTGATCGAGATCCGCGCTTCACGTCCAATTTTTGGAAGAGTTTGCAGGAAAGAATGGGAACGCAGTTGAGGTTGAGTACAGCTTATCATCCTCAAACAGACGGACAAAGTGAGCGAACAATACAAACGCTAGAAGACATGCTTAGGACTTGCGTAATGGATTTTAAGGGAAATTGGGACGACCACCTACCCTTAGTAGAATTCGCATATAATAATAGCTACCATGCGAGTATTGGCATGCCACCGTACGAAGCTCTTTACGGGAGAAAGTGCAGAAAGCCGTTATGTTGGGACGAAGTCGGAGAACGACGAATACTCGGACCAGAGTTAGTTCAACAAACCGCAGACGTGGTGACAGTGATAAGAGCCAGACTTGTAGCAGCTCAAGATCGCCAAAAGAAATACGCAGATTTGCATCGGCAGGACCGAGACTTCAAAGTCGGCAGTTTCGTATTCTTGAAGGTATCTCCATGGAAGGGAAAAATCCGTTTCGGCAAGAAAGGAAAATTGAGTCCAAGATTCGTAGGACCGTTCGAGATACTGAAGCGAGTGGGCGAAGTGGCATACAAAGTTGTGTTACCACCCGAGTTGGAGCATATCCACAACGTGTTCCACATTTCCGTGTTGCGACCGTACAAGGCCGACTACAAGCACGTGATTTCTTACGAGCCCATTCAAGTGGAGAAGAACTTGGCGTATGAAGAAATTCCTGTCCAAATATTAGATAGGAAAGAACAAACTTTGAGAAATAAAATTATTTCGTCTGTAAAAGTACTTTGGCGGAACCACGATGTCGAGGAGGCAACGTGGGAGTTAGAAGATAGGATGATGAGGGACTATCCCCATCTATTTGTTTAACCTTGTAGCAATTCCGGGACGGAATTTTTATAAGGGGGGGAGGATGTAATACCCGAGGATTTCCATATATTATTAAATAAATATATTAATGGAAATGAGAATTTATTTGAATATAAATGATTTTGTGTTATGAGATGAATTAATTCAATTATATATAATTGAATAATTATTGAGAAATTGGTGGAGTTTGTGATAAACTCGTTGATTGCCTTGTGTGGCACAGTGACGTAATATAAGAATGATTATATTAATTTAAGCGAACAATTAATCTATATTAATTGTTAATCGAAGAATATTAATTAACTGTTATAAAATACTAATGAGGATTGATTAATAATATGTGATTATTATTATTGCAAGAAACATAATAATAATGAGCAACGTGTTTATAAATACAATAAGATTTATATTAAAGTGATAATTAATCATATAAGGGTTAATTAAATTGTTATGGAGGTTAACAATTATATTGATTGATGTAGGATATGTGTATATTATTAATTAATATTCAATTTATAAGATGAGAAATTATACGTGCAAGCATGCGAATTAAATGTATAGTAACTATATGTTATGATATGTGTAGGTGACAAATGATGTGTGGATATACATTAAAATAATGTATCATGGATCTATTATAAATAATTGTTGAGTAATACAATTTAATAATATATGATATAATGTAATGTGGTAGTATCCGATTGTATTATATCGGTAAGATAAAATGTACATAGATTATATGTATTCAAATTGCATTTATTACATTATGGGGAGAACATTGTAATTATAACCTAAGAGTACATATAATATATAACATAAGTGTAGCATATAGTCCATTTGTAAGAATGCTGAGATTTGTTTGGCTTGTCCCAATATGATAGTCACTATCTCTTCACACGTGAAATGCATCATGAAGCTAGCCTACTCCTACCTTCTCAAACTCAGCAAAATAGCAATGATCATTGCAAGGGGAGTGGCCTCAATAGTGTAAGCCAACTGCTAAATACCAACTCTCCCATAACCAGCATGCAATCCTCTCTTCCGTTAGTTCAAAATGATGAGCAAAGCTATGGACTGAATAATGAATTTCTCTATAAATAAGCTCTCCTCCTTCTTCAGTTCTTTTGCTGAGCATTTTGGCTAAGTGAGACTAGAGAGCATATATATATATATATCAGTGTTATTGAGATAGCAGCAAGCTTAAATCATTTACAGAGGTATAATTCCTCTTCCTGTGTTTTTCATTTTCGTTTTCTGTTTCCGAAGTTTCCTTGAAATTCTTGATTATGCTAAATTGGTTCATGATTGGGTTGTAGAACCCTTATATTGTTGTTATATGAACATACACACATGATAGAACCACTGAATAGTCTTTCATTTCCATTGTTCCTCTTTAATTTCTGTGAATACATAAAATTCATAAATTAGTTAGAGTTCATGAAATTGGGAATTGATAATTGCTATTGACTGTTATATAAGCATATATGTATGTGTTAGTAAGTTAAACAAGTCTAATAGCATTTGGGTATGTTGAAATCGATGAAATGGGAGGTTTTTGGTCGGATCTCGCTGCAGTCTAAACTGCAGAAAACTGCCTCGACGCCGCAGCGCCGCAGCGCCGCACCCAGCGCCACTCGCGCCGCAGCGCCAGTAGTGAGCTGCTGTGCCGCGCCGCAGCGCCAGCCTCTGTGTTCAGTTTTCTGCATTCTGCAACAAAACTGTTATGTACCAATTGTTTGATTTTTGTTTAAACAAGCATGGGAGCATGATTAATACATATATATAAACCTAATGAGGCAATGTGAGCATGTTTTAGTATATTAGCATGCATGATTAACCAAACGACATATAGTTTGGAAACGAATTTAAAGTTTCATAAACGACGTTAACATATATGAAGCATGTTTACATACTGACCTTGCAAGCACGTTAGTACCACCTAGAGACACATGAAGTGCATGTTAACTTATCTATATTGGTTCCGTAATAAAATATGAACATGTGAACCTAACTAGTGCTCATTCCTAACAAGAATAGAAGTTTGAAGGTGGATATGATCATGTAAATGCTATATAGTCATTTTGATGTTATGAGCATGTTTAGATAACTTTGAAATATATAAATGAAGCCTTAACTTACATATATAGGTTTCATAAGGAAGCATGAACATGATAGACCTTATTAATGAACTATACTAACAAAGTATAAGCTTTGAACGTGAACGTTGGTATGTTATGACGAGAATTAGAATTTGACATTTATGGACACATGTGATAGTACTCTTAGCCTCATTCATGTGTCATGCATATATATATACCATGATTAGTTGCCATGATTAAAGTTTAGCATGAACAAAGCATGTTTTCAAGATAATAACAATGCTAGCTACATATATGCAATACGAGTACTCATGAGCATGACTAATACAAGTTATATGAATATCTTATGTGTTTAAAAGCGACCATGTTAGACCATATGAGTTCGTGTCCTTGAATGGCTTTAAGTATTAACTTAAGAACCTATACCATGTACGATTGGATTTGGAAAAGTTATACAAGCATGAAAGTATCCTTTAAATATGAATACATGCTACGTGATATTATATGATGTTACTTGAACCCGATTTTGACGGTTAACTTAAGGAGATGCCGTAACTTGCTAAAATGAAATATATTTAGTATTGATTGTGGTCTTATGTGATATTAATAATATGCAAGCATGTTTGCAAATTGTTGAGATCTTATATAATATGAGAATGCGTTTAAACTCTAAAGAAGGAACGTTAAGGATAGAAATTATATTCTATATAACTGTGTAGCTAGGTAAAACTTAGCTTATGTGTTGATCGTATATTCAAAGAGAAAATGTGAAGTTAAATTATATGACTAATGAATATCATATATATACGTAACTGTATTACGATAGGAATTCGAAAGTGTTGATTTGCTTTTCGTGGATAAACTACGCTAAAGGCAAGTTCTCTTACTTACACTCTTTTAAAGTGCAAGTATCCTAACCGACGCATTTACTTTATGCAAGGAAAGCTATGATTGTGAAAGTTTCCTAACTTATACTCTTTTACTATGCAAGTATCCTATCTTGTGTATTGCGAACTAGTTTCCTATTTAATCGGTTGAATTGAATTAGCATACTTGAACTCTTATTTCATTAAAGCTATTATTCATGTTGAACTTAGTATTGTTCTTGAATATTGTGAAAGTGTCTATGCCATTTGATTCGGCTGGACTTATGTTATTGAAAAGCAACCCAAACTAATTGATTGGTGCGGGATCTTGTATTTGACTGAGAAGAACAACCTTCTTTGAAGGGAATATATAATTGTCGGAGAACCGACGTGCACACTTGAGTATGATTGATTGTTATGCATAACAAGGGTACTTTAGGCTGATCACCTGTTGTACCTGTTTTTGTTGGATTTTCAGTTTATTACTGTCAATTCTAGTAGAAGTTCATAGTCCGTAGTGACTACTCAGTATTCAATTATTTGAAATCTTGAATTGACTTATTATTGAATCATATTGATATTATCCTGTCCTTAGCGACTGATATTGAGAACTGTTGATATTCTTGTTATTCTTGAACTATCAAATCTTGTTATACCCTTTCGAGAATTGAGAATCTTATTACTCACCCTTATTGAATATTACTTGCTGGGCAATTTGTGCTCATTCTTGCTTTCCCTAAAACATTTCAGTTAAGGCAGAGCATGGTGAACCTTCGGGCGTTGATAAGGGCAAGGGCAAAGCTACCAACTAGCTTATATCTGTTATGTTTTAAATATATTAATATTGTATGAAGATGATGTAGTAATACTGGATTTGATTATGTTTAAGCTTAAGTTAGATTATGTAATAAGTCGTTAACTGATATTATTATGAAATCTATTAAGTACTGTAGGTTGCGAGACTTGGGGGAATAATTATAATAAATCATTGTAAATTATTCTAGAATAGATTTTCCGCTGTGATCGTATGATATTTAATTATTATTATTGTGATGTATTACCATGAGCACGTGATGAACCGAATTCGAGAGACCAAGTGGCGGTCCTGGAATTTGGGGGCGTCACAGTAATAGAATCTCAAGTTCAGGAGAGGAGCTTGAGACTGGACGTAGCAACATACCCGAGCTGTATGTTGTGAACCAGATAAATATATGTGCATTGTGTGATTGAATTTTAATCGGCTTATTAATTTCTTAAAATTAACCTACTAAAATTCAAAAAGACCAAAGATAATTTTTAACAAGTAATAATCTATTCAACACCCCCCTCCCCTTCTAGATTATTATTGGACTTTCATAATCAATGAACGAATCAAATAGAATTCGAGAACTTGCATGAATATAATTGAATTAAGAATACTTGTTGAACCAAAGAGCCATTGCATAAATGCAAGAGTGCAGATACATGCTCAATAAAGGTATAGTTAAGAAGCTTGCCTTGATCGCTACTTACTGCTACACAATTTAGTTTAATCTTTAATATAAAGACCTATCACTCATAAGATTATTCTTTCAATTAGAATAATACATCATAACTTATAATACGGCTATTTACAGTCATCACATAGCTTAAACACATTGTCACGTATTCATAGTAGTCATTAGAACATATAAGAACAGTTATTAAGTCAAACTATTTCAATTTGGTTTGATTTCGGTATCAATTCGATGCCCCGATTGCGTTATCGGATAGTTATCGAGTTTATTTTTAATAAAACTCTATTTAAAAGCTTCAATATTATTTTAGATAATTTAATTATCATTTATAATATTTTTCGGAAGCTCATATAATTATCAAATAATTATTATCATTTATTATAATTTTCAAACATTAATATTATTTTTAAATAATTTAACTATTAAATAATTTTATTATCATTAATATTTAAAAAATTTAAAATATTAATGAAATCCATGTCAAAACATTAAAAGTTATTTATTATAACTTAAAACATTTTTAAAACCTTAATATCACCTTTAAATGATTTTTAAAATATTAAAATTATTTTAAAATTATTGTCATTAATATCAAAATATTAATGTAATTCATGTCAAAGTATTAAAAGTTATTTAATATAACTTAAAATATTTTTAATACCTTAATATCATTTTTAAATAATTTTTGAAATATTAAAATCATTTTTAAATAATTGTCATTAATATTAAAATATTAATGTAATTCATGTCAAAATATTAAAAGTTATTTAATATAACTAAAAATATTTTTAATATCATAATATCATTTTTAAATGATTTTTAATACCTTAATATCATTTTTAAAATATTAAAATTATTTTTAAATAATTTTTTTAATATAATAAATAAATAAATTTATTATCATCAATATTAAGATATTAATAAAATTTATATAAAAATATTAAAAGTTATTAATTATAACTTAAAATATTTTTTAAAACATTGATATCATTTTTAAAATATTAAAATCATTTTTAACTAATTTATTTAATATAATTATTAAATAATTTTATTATCATTAATATTTAAATAAATTAAAATATTAATAAAATTAATGTCAAAATATTAAAAGTTAATTTTTATAACTTAAAATAATTTTTAAACTAAATTATGAATTTTTAATAATTATTTTCTATTATTTTTTATTTTTTAAAATTAATTAATTAATTTTTATTAAAATTGTCGCTAAAGGCTTTAGTGACAAAAAGTGTAGCAATAGGGTTCTTCATTAATGAAGAACATGCTTGGTCAATGTCATGGGGGCTACTTTGACCATAAATAATTTTTATTTGGTTATGTTTCTAGGCATGAGAGTGTATCATTGATGTAGTATTGATGTAATACTACAAATGTATAACAATTTCTGGGTCTAACTACATCATACAAGGAAGATATAAGTGATCAAACCACCCACCTAAGATTGTTCTTCATTTTCTAGAATTTCAAGATTTGCAGTCAATTTTGAGCAGCCTACTTTGAGCTTTAATACCTTTGATTGTATATGTTATCTAAGTGATCTAGTATCACACTCTTGTAGCAGACATGCTAGGCTACAAAAGTGATACACTGGCTTAGCCTAACAACATCAAAAACGCAAGATCTATCTTGGTTAAATAGCCTGTCAGAACTTATTGTTCAATTTTTTAGAATTTCTAGAAAAATGAATTTTAAGTTTGGTCAACCCATATTTGACCATTAATAACTTGGATCCTGATTATTATTTAGGTGTTTTGATGTCATGGATTTGTATACATATGTCAGAGTATAAAAGTGACACACTTAGACAAACTAACAACATCACAAATAGAAGATCTAAGCCTTCAAAAGTCTTGTCAGACCACAATTTGGGTTTTCCAGAAAATTTTTCGTGACTGGTTAACGGGTTGTGACCGTGAATAACTTGAAATCTAGATATGTTATGGTCATGATTCCACTTCCAGTTTACTCTACTCATGTCATACTACAACAAGGATACACTAAACAAATCTAAACATTAACAGATTAAGATCTACAGGCCTTGACATTTGACTGTCAGGCCACATTTTTAGGGTTTATCCAGATTTCATAAATCTCAATTTTCATGCATTTAAATGTTATGGATCCATGATCTAACAACCCATATCACTAAATAACATAACATGCAACATTGTTAAACACAAAAACATGAAATCTACATAGGCATGCAAAATCTAACTTAGGGTTAGGGTTTATACCTTCTCGAACAAATTTCTTGATTTCCTTTTCTGATCTGATCTTGGATGGTTATGGGGTGTTCTTGGCTTATCTTTGGACTGAGTTTCTTGTTAAAATTTCGTGGGTTTGGAGAGTCTTGGTTATAGAAAAATAAAGTAAGGCTTTTCTTCTCTTTTTCTTTCTTTACAAATCTTTTTATTTTGATTCATTGCATATGGCTGGTATAGGAGTCCAAATATGGTTGATTGGAATGAATTTTGAGCACATGGTGTATCTAGAGAGTTGGTGAGCCAAAATATTTTGGCAAGATCTAGAATCCACCTCATTAAAGAAAGTTAAAAAATGGTATTTTGGTCATTTCTCAAATAAATTTAAAGGCATTCTTGTAGTTTGACCTAACCCTTAGGTTTTAACTCTTAGGTTTTAATCCTTAGGTTTTTCTAATTAGATTTAGGATTTTTTAATTAGGGTTTAGAATAGAAAATTAGGGTTTTTAAATTAGAAAGTAGGGTTTCCTAATTACATTAGGATTTACAAATTAGGATTAAGGTTTCCTAATTAACGTTAGTGTTTGCAAATTAGGATTAGGATTTCCTAATTAGGTTTATAACTAATAACACTTATCCTTAATCACATAAATACGAATACATATAATTCTTAAATACAATTATAATAATAAATGTATTAATTTTTAAATCCCTATTTGAAATTCAAATTAGGGTTTCTAAATTTAACATTTGGGTTTCTAATGTTATACCTTAACTGATCAATATTTAACATTAATCACATACTGCATATACTTATTATTTTGAAATATAATAATCTTATTAATATTCAAATCCCTATTTAATATCCAAATTAGGGTTTTAAACACTATCCATCTTAGCTTTCCTTCGTAGTCAACTTATTATAATTAAATTGACTAACCTATTTAATTCATATCGCATATGTTCAAAATATTACTAATAACAATAATTATAATAATTAATAAAAAAAATTCATTCGTAAAAATATAGTCGTTTAGAATTCTCGGTCTTTACGTTCTCCCCTGCTTATTAGGATTCCGTCCCCAGAATCACCATTTTCGTACATTTGATTTACATGTTTATCCTTAGAGTTTTATTTATTAAATTTTTTATTGAATTATACTTTCTCCCCTCCTTATAAGATTCTGTATTACGAGTCCAGAACTATTGCGCGTCTTGATCCATTGCTTGCGGTTTGCTTACACCAATTATGGTAGTTCCTAACGGAACAAAATTCCTCCTTCAAAATCCTTTTATTAACTAGTTATTATTATATTATATATCTTTTCTTGAAATTGTCTTTCGTATATCTATATTCAAGGGTTACTAATGTTCACA
Source organism: Panax stipuleanatus (assembly GCA_020205555.1). NCBI lineage: Eukaryota > Viridiplantae > Streptophyta > Magnoliopsida > Apiales > Araliaceae > Panax > Panax stipuleanatus. The sequence continues at coordinate 23,515,993 of CM035123.1, forward strand.
AGGGTAAATGTACTTATCTTTAACAAACTTATGGTAAGTAAAATAGGTTATAACCGAATCAAGCATATACATTGATATCTGATCGGAATCATACCTGGGCCTCCATCTCCGGCTGCTACAGTATCTTGGACCGTCATATTGAAGGTCCTTGCTGTTTCTTTATTTGGTGGAGTTGGACCAACTATTGCTAATGTTCTGCTGCTTTTCCCTGCATTCACATTTCCCCCATCGGTTCTTCGCTTCAGACAATCCCTCAGCATGTGATCTGTTGATCCACAAATGAAACACCCACTATTCTTTCTTGGATTGGGTTAATTAGGAGAGATGTGTCCATCCTGCCCGCATTTAAAGCACACAAACTTCCCCTTTAGACACTCACACGAGTGATTTTTCCCACAATTTTCACACTACTCACCCTGCTTCTTCATACCTCCTTGCCTATTTTCGGTATTCTTGAAATTGTTCCACTTCCTTTTTCCACCTCCACTGCTTTCCTCCACCTTGACAGCTCCCTCGATTTTAACCTTTTTCTTCTTTTCCTTGTTATAGAGGCTTATGGCCTCACTTCCTCCTTCGGCTATGATAGCCTTTTCCAAGAGAGATCCAAAAGAACCAATCTGCAACACCGCCACCTTATTCTAGAGCCAAGGTTTTAGGCCCTGCTCAAACCTTATTGCCTTCATTGCCTCTGTATCCACTTGGAGTGGAGCGAATCTAGCTAACTCATTAAACTTAGCGGCGTATTCCAAAACGGTCATATTCTCCTACTTTAATTCTAAAAACCTAACCTCCATCCTATCCTGCATACTGGACGAGAAGTAATTCTTGAAGAACAGTTCCTTGAACCTAGTCCATGCTACCACTCCTTCTACAGCTCTAGTTTAATTTGCCTCCCACCAGAAATTTGCCTCTCCCTTCATCATATAGGCAGCAAAAGTTATCTTTTGCTCCTCTGCTACCCTAGCAATAACAAAAGCCTTCTCCATCTCCTTCACCCAAGTTTGGGCTTCTATAGGGTCAGTTGTCCTTCTAAATTCTGGTGTTCCTACTGCCTTAAAGTCTTTAAAGTTCGCCAATCGATTACTTGTCCGATATCTGGCTGCTGGTGCTCTATTCTGCATGGCTTGTGCCAACATATTCGCAAGATTTTTCATTGGGTCTACATTACCTCCTCCATCATTATTCACCGATCGTTCCTCCCTTTGGTTTTGGTTTCGTCTCCTTATCAGCATTATCTAGTTAAACAAAATCTTAAATTATTATTTCTTGTTTTACATTTTATGTCGCATCGTATAAGTGTTAACATGTAACGCGTAATTTCAAACTTAGACAATCATATAATCAAAATGTTGGATTTTTAAAAATTCAGTTTACTGTATTAACCAATTTGGTTTGCTACATTACTACATTATCAGATAAACAACTTACTCTCTTAATTTTTAAAAGTCATTTACTTAATCAAGCATATATTCATATTCATTCAACGAGTTCATAGTACTTCACATTATATAGAACATATTGCTATAAACCTTTACTATCCCTTTTGTGACAACAATAAGTCAGGAATTACTACTACAATTTATTCAAAAGTTGGGAGTAATACATTACACACATATGCATATCATATAAACATCATACATGTTCATAAAATTATTCATCCTACTTGTCTCCTACACCCTCCCTTGATCCTGGACAACCTTTCACTTGGTGACCTACCAACCCACATATAAAATATGCACCTTACTTCGGATTGGGACATTGAGGAGAGATATGTCCCTCATGTCCACAATTGTAGCATACATTTTGACCTTTCATGCATACGCCTTCATGTTTCCTTTTACATTTTGTACACTAGATCGCGGTCATTCATCTTTCTTTTCCCCTCCTGGCTTGGAGCTTCACACGATATGCTGTATTTGGCTCCCATATGTTTAATTTGAATTTTTAGCTTATCTTGTTCTTCCATTATTTCGATTAACATCTTTTGAAATTGACTATTTAATAGCCTTTCTATTTCCCACAACTTTTCCAGAGAAGAAACCTTATTCTTCAAATTCTGCACTTCAGTTGATACCTGATCAACTCCAACTTCCATGTCCGAATCACTATCTGCTAGTACCACTGTTACTGGTTCCGGTACTATATTTTCCAAAATAACCACTTCTTTACGGTTGCTTTCAATGTGAGCCTCTATTTCAGCTATTGGCTTATATATTGGCTCGGATAGAGTGATTTGCTCTTTCTTCACGATATGAGAGTCTCCTAATCCTTTTTCGCCTGATATCTGCGCATAATTTTATTTCTGATTAGTACATATTATATACACATAACAAATAATAGTTTCATATAAGTTACTTTTATTTTATTTTATGATAAATTTCCTTAATTAATATCCTTTAAACTATATTTGAGTTATTTATTTTTCAACGCTTCCATCTAGCATAAGGTTATAGCCTAAGGTATCCCTACCTAAGATTTTTAACCTAAAGCTCTGATACCAACTTGTGAAGCCCCCAAATTTGGGTACTTTAAACCCGTACTTGGTGCTACACGATACCATTCATTCGAACTACTTAATATATAACAAACTTAAAACTTTTATCAAAGTTGTCTAATCCCCATGTACTGCGACCTTTAAGTACTTTATTACATGATAGTTAATATATTAACATAACACTAAAGTCTAGATATTACAAATAACACCTTATAATTATTCCTTCAGCTTCCCCTTTCCATTGTCCTTGCCAAAACCTTCTGGTTGATCACGCTTAGCTGAAAATATTTAATTTTAAAGCAAGAATAAGCATTTAATTGCTCAGCAAGAAATAGCAGTTAATAATATTAGCTGAAAGAAATAAATATTTTCTTTGAATTATACTTCTACAACTAATCAATAGTTGTGAAGCCATTTGAAACTATTCTCAATAATATATCAAACCGTTTATAATTTTGAAACGACGTAGTGAATATAAATGCTAAGCGGTCAATAGACCTTGAACCATTATTTTACAAGTTTGAACAGGATTGTACATAAATTCATCTGCAAACAGTCATGACTTACGGACACATTGGGTGATCAGCCTGTATGCCCTGTATTGATCAACACTACATGCTAGAATGATATACACGTTCATCATAACCGCCTTTGGCGCATAAATTTTTTTCCAATTACGGGATATTCATACTCAGTCTGGAGTCCGAACTAAAGCAATTCAGTTGGACGACTTTATCATAATCAATAATATTCAAGGATACATTTTCTAACTATGTCTAGCCGAGTCAAATAGCTTAGAAAACTTTTAAACCATGTATACATACCAATATAAAATGGTAGGCATCAAAACTTGCCATGTCAAAGAATTTTCGAGTTCAATGATACTTGTTCAAATACAATAGTTTATACAAGTGAGGACACTTGTATAACCAAACTTAACTTATAAAGAACATAAAACTATATATGAATTATATGAAAACAATAATGAGATACTTATAATCAATGAACGAATCGAATAGAATTCGAAAACTTGCATGAATATAAATGAATTAAGAATACTTGTTGAACCAAAGAGCCATTGCATAAATGCAAGAGTGCAGATACATGCTCAATAAAGGTATAGTTAAGAAACTTGCCTTGATCGCTGCTTACTACTACATAATTTAGTTTAATCTTTAATACAAAGACATATCACTCATAAGATTATTCTTTCAATTAGAATAATACATCATAACTTATAATACGGCTATTTACAGTCATCATACAACTTAAACATCGTCACGTATTCATAGCAGTCATTAGAATATATAAGAACAGTTATTAAGTCAAACTATTTCAATAGTTATTAAGTCAAACTATTTCAATTTAGTTTGATTTCGGTATCAATTCGATGCCCCGATTGCGTTATCGGATAATTATCGAATATATTTTCAATAAAACTCTATTTAAAAGCTTTAATATTATATTAGATAATTTAATTATCATTTATAATATTTTTTGGAAGCTCATATAATTTTTAAATAATTATTATCATTTATTATGATTTTTCAAACATTAATATTATTTTTAAATGATTTAATTATTAAAAAATTTCATTGTCATTAATATTTAAATAATTTAAAATATTAATAGAATCCATGTTAAAATATTAAAAGTTATTTATTATAACTTAAAATATTTTTAAAACCTTATTATCACCTTTAAATAATTTTTAAAATATTAAAATCATTTTTAAATAATTGTCATTAATATTAAAATATTAATCTAATTCATGTCAAAGTATTAAAAGTTATTTAATATAAATTAAAAAAATTTCATACCTTAATATTATTTTTAAAATATTAAAATTATTTTTAAATAATTGTCATTAATATTAAAATATTAATATAATTCATGTCAAAATATTAAAAGTTATTTAATATAACTTCAAATATTTTTAATACCTTAATATCTTTTTTAAAATATTAAAAACATTTTTAAATAATTTACTTAATATAATAATTAAATAAATTTATTATCATTAATATTAAGATATTAATGAAATTTATATCAAAATATTAAAAGTTATTAATTATAACTTAAAATATTTTTTTAAACAATAATATCATTTTTAAATGATTTTTAAAATAGAAAATCATTTTTAACTAATTTATTAATATAATTATTAAATAATTTTATTATCATTAATATTTAAAGAAATTAAAATATTAATGAAATTAATGTCAAAATATTAGAAGTTAATTTTTATAACTTAAAATAATTTTTAAAACTAAATTATGAATTTTTAATAATTATTTTCTATTATTTTCTATTTATTTAAATTAATTATTTAATTTTCATTAAAACTGTCTCTAAAGGCTTTAGTGACAAAAAGTGTCGCTATAGGTGTTCTTCATCAATGAAGAACATGCTTGTCAATGCCATGGGGGCTACTTTGACAATGAATAATTTTCATTTGACTATGTTTCTAGGCATGAGAGTGTATAATTGATGTAATACTACAAATGAATAATAATTTCTAGGTCTAACTACAACATACAAGGAAGATATAAGTGGTCAAACCACCCACCTATGACTGGTCTTCATTTTCTGGAATTTCCAGATTTGCAGTCAATGTTGAGCAGCCTACTTTGAGCTTTAATACCTTTGATTCTATGTGTTATCTAAGTGATCCAGTGTCACACACTTGTAGCAGACATGTCAGGCTACAAAAGTGATACACTGGCTTAGCCTTACAACATCAAAAATGCAAGATCTATCTTGGTCAAATAGCCTATCAGAACTTGTTCTTCAATTTTTTGGAATTCCCGAAAAAATTAATTTTAAGTTTGGTCAACCCATATTTGACCATTAATAACTTGGATCCTAGTTATTATTTAGGTGTTTTGATGTCATGGATTTGTATACATATGTCAGATTATAAAAGTGATACACTTAGACAAGCTAACAACATCACAAATAGAAGATCTAAGCCTTCAAAAGTCTTTTTAGACCATTATTTGGGTTTTCTGGGTTTTCCAGAAAATTGTTCGTAACTGGTCAACGGGTTTTGACCATGAATAACTTGAAATCTAGACATTATATGGCCATGATTCCATTTCCAGTTTACTCTACTCATGTCATACTACAACAAGGATACACTTAATAGATCTAAACATTAATAGATCAAGATCTACAGGCCCTGACATTTGACTGTCAGTCCACATTTTTAGGGTTTATCCAGATTTCTTAAATCTCAATTTTCATGCATTTAAATGTTATGGATCCCTGATCTAACAACCCAGATCACTAAATAACATAATATACAACATATTTAAACACAAAAACATAAAATCTACCTAAAAATGCAAGATCTAGGTTAGGGTTAGGGTTTATACATTCTTGAACAAATTTCTTGATTTCCTTTTCTGATCTGATCTTGGATGGTTATGGGGTGTTCTTGGCTTATCTTTGGAGTGAGTTTCTTGCTAAAATTTTGTGGGTTTGGAGAGAGAGAGAGAGTCTTGGCTATAGAAAAATAAAGTAAGGCTTTTCTTATCTTTTTCTTTCTTTACAAATCTATTTTTTTTATTCATGGCACAAGGCTGGTATAGGTGTCCAAATATGGCTGATTTGAATGAATTTTGAGCACATGATGTATCTAGAGTTGGTGAGCCAAAATATTTTGGCAAGATCTAGACTCCACCTCATTAAAGAAAGTAAAAAGAAATGGTATTTTGGTCATTTCTCAAATAAATTTAAAGGCATTCTTGTAGTTTGACCTAACCTTTAGGTTTTAACTCTTAGGTTTTAATCCTTAGATTTATGATTTTCTAATTAAGGTTTAGAATAGAAAATTAGGGTTTCTAAATTAGAAAGTAAGGTTTCCTAATTACATTAGGATTTGCAAATTAGGATTAAGGTTTCCTAATTAACATTAGGGTTTGCAAATTAGGATTAAGGTTTCCTAATTAGGTTTATAACTAATAACACTTATCCTTAATCACATAAATACGAATACATATAATTCTTAAATATAATTATATTAATAAATGTATTAATTTTCAAATCACTATTTGAAATTCAAATTAGGGTTTCTAAATTTAACATTAGGGTTTCTAATGTTATACTTTAACTGATCAATATTTAACATTAATCACATACTACACATACTTATTATTCTGAAATACAACTATAATTTTATTAATATTCAAATCCCTATTTAAAATCCAAATTAGGGTTTTAAACACTATCAATCTTAGCTTTCCTTCTTAGTCAACTTATAATAATTAAATTGACTAACCTGTTTAATTCATATCGCATATGTTCAAAATATTACTGATAACAATAATTATAATAATTAATAAAATAATTTAAAAAAATCATATGTAAAAATATAGTCGTTCAGAATTCTCGGTCCTTGCAATCACTTTTACTACTATCACATTAGGAATTTCTATTGACAGACAAGTAAAACTCCATTAGGTATTTTATAGTGAGTCACGTTCAGTGAACTTATTCTCCAATAAGCACTTACATACTTGCTTTAGTGTCTCCACACAAAGGATCATGAGATCATACATCCTCATTCAATGAGCAAGCAACATATGTACCAATCTATTCGGATTTACTAATCCCCTTTTTAGTAATCCCACGATTGGGAACTATTTTAGTTTTAAGCTTTCTAAGAATTTAGATCTCATTAGCATGATCAACATCATGATTCTAAAAGTATTGCTTAAAACTATGGGTTATTTACATATTATAAAAACAGCATCATGTAGATAATTAAATGCCTTTAATAAATGAACACTTTTATTAATAAATAAATAAGATTGTCTCCAAAGTATATGCTTTATCATCATACATGATTGGCTTCTATGCATACTACTTTCATTAACAGTAGTCAAATATAGTACACTGAGTGGTTTCTCACAAACAACCAACAAACTAGTTTTCCGTCTCGTCTACAATATCTTTCACAGTGAGTTAGATCGGTTGCTAGTTTATATTAATCGTCGTTCTCTGACGGAATCGTTTAGCTCAGATACTATATCTCGACCGTTATAGACTACACTTGCATTACCATTTTTGAGTTAACTTATACGAACCGTTATAACTATTATGTTTGTTAAGTTACCCCTCATTACATTTCTTACCACGTTCGGTCCATACGACTCGAAACGTTTATTCAAGTTATTACCATTAACTAGGCTTTTCAACGTTATACTTTAATCATCATTCTCTTATGACCGTTCGTTATGGCTTATTAACCTTCATATGCCATTAACCGACTCTCATCGATCATCATTAGATAACAGGACAAGCGAAACCCTAATCGGTTTGCTATGTCGCATGTATTTCCACCAGATTCCCAATATTGGACTCCGTATAGGAATTACACAAGTTTTATCTTCATTTCTTAACATTCTTATATGTCACACCTCTATTATATATCATGTAACGTTAAGGCGCACATTAAACTTGACTACGATCCACATATTACGTTTTTGGATTTCGAGTTTAAAATTTAAATACGTTTATTCAACATTTAATTCTTACAACCATCCTTAAACATGTTTTTAAGTGTTCTCTGTTCATGAATATTAATCATATACTTACCCCATAATTACCATATAAAAAGTTGGGACATAAAATAATCGTGTCGAAAAGTTTCCCTTAAGGGCGCTGCATCGCTACCTCAAGGGTTAAATCCGGCGCTGCAGTGCTGGCTTGCAGTGCCCGGATCCCTGTTCTGGCACTGCGGTGGCAGGTTGAAAGGCTTGGGCGGCGCTGCGGCGCCAACCCTATTCCATTGATTATTATTTTTAAGTTTTTCAATTTCTGAAATTCCAGAGCTCATAACCAGATCGTTATAACTCGGAATTAGCTCGTTCTAAAGGTAATAGTTCACATATCTTATGTTCTACGATTCCATCCAGCCGAAATTCATTTCTGAATCCATTGGTTAAAAATTCACCATTTCGTCCATTTTTACGCATTCTTTAAACGTTCGTGAATGTTCGACGCTCAATTCTTCGTTTTAACTCCGAATTTGTTCGTTCTTACTATTGCAAGTATTATTTACCTAATTCTACGTTATGCCATCGAAAACCAATGTTTTTGAATCAAATAATGACTTTTAACTTTCATTCCGGGAAAATTCACGATTTTGACGTTTAACGTCTAATCAGCGTAACTTTCGCTGAATGTTCGTCATTCAATATTTTTACTCCAAACCAAATGGAGTCAACCCATTAGTTATTCCTCTATGATTCAAACTATCATGAACATCTAAGTTTTAATGGTTCTCTTTATTACATTGCTTAACCATTACATTATGGTTTTAACTCATTTCTTCATTAACTTCTTCTCCATTCCATTATGGTTTTACTTGTTATTGGTTATTAGTGTTTTAATGTTCACTAATATCCATCTTACCATATCCTAAAATTCATGCTCTATTAATTCTCACTTCTCTATCAATTCAAGGATTGAAAGAAAGATGAAATCTTAAGGCTAACACTTATACCTTTTAAGTGTTCTTGAATTCATGCCTTTGTTCTTGACAAAAGCATTACATAACTTCCATGCCTCTTGGATTGCTTGACATAAGCTCCCCCTCTTCTCTTCTGTAGCGCCCCCAAATCCGGGTCCCCAGAACCTCGGACCTGGTACGTTACGATACATCATTTCAATAACTATTGCGGAAGATATAAACATAAATTGTTTATACAATAACTTTTTACAACATAATCCCCAAGGTCTGTAACCTTAACTTAATACCTGCCTTCAATATCCTATACGACATACCATGTCATTTGCATTCAATACTATTACAAGTTTAACATGCATCCAAATCCAATTCTGGAGTTTGCCTTTGTCTTTGCCTGTATCCGAAGTTTCGTCTTAATCTGAAATGTTTATCATGATATAGCAAGGGTGAGCAACAAGTTTGCCCAGCAAGTTTAAGTTCAAATGAAGATATATTATGATTGAAAAGAATAATAAGTTGACAAACTTTCAACAATATAAATAATTGTGAAAGCATATAAATCAATTTTCATAACTGAATGACCGAGTCAATAATAAAGAATGGCCAACAATAAACATGAAAAAATTTAACTGAACCAAATGGTAATGAAAGGATCAGCCTTTCATACCTGATGGACATATGCAACATGCACTAAGTGCGAATCAATAATCAGTATAGATGTGAATAATTAACAATAATTATTCACGAACATGCTTTGAAATATAACTCAAAGTTGAGTTAGAGAAAAACTTGCTCAATAAATGAGTATAGGAACTGACCTGTATCGTCGATTACTGCTACGCAATCTAATTTAATCACTTTATTGAAAAGACCTATCAGTTATAAGATTTTATCTTTCAATTAGTATAACATACTTATCTCATAATATTGTTAATTTAAAAGTAATCTATCTAACACTTAACAACATAGTCAAATATTAGATAATCTTAACACTAAACTTATTCATAAGTCTAAACCTAGCACAAATCGAGTCTTTAATAGTATTCAATACAGTATACTAAGGGGGTTTCCACAAACAACCAACAAATTAGTTTCAATCTCATCTACACTGTTTTCACAGTGAGTTAGATCGGTTACTAATTCGTATATACCTTCCCACGGAATCTTTTAGCCCAGCTACTATACATCAACCATTAAAGGGTACAATTGCACTACCTTAGACTTAACACTTACTCGTTCATTTATAAGTTATTATTATAACTCGGTAAATTATTTACTATTTAAGAGACTTAATATCTCATTTCAGTAAGCTGAAACCAAACTATTTCCTATTCTTGACATTTCAGTTTCCATTTCAGCAAGCTGAAATCAAACTGTCTTCCTAACATTTTCAGTTTCCATTTCAGCAACCTGAAATGTTCATTTTAGCAAGTTGAAACACCCTATTTATGAAAATACCAAATCAGTTTATTATTTTTCTATCTTTTGGCAAAACATATATACATATAATCCATACACAAAAATAATTTTTTTGAAAATTTTCAACTCTCTTAAGTATTTTTTAAAAATCCATTTTTAGTTAATTCCTTAAGAAACTAGCTACCTCACGCTTAACTCCAAAAATTCCCAACTCTTGGTGGGATCTTACACATGTTAACGTGAGCTTCTAGTTTAAATTTTGTGGCCATCGGAGTTATACAACTCCGGTTATAGCGATTTTCGTCGAAAAAACGTAAATATTGAAATGGTCATAACTTGGTCAATTTAAGTCGAATGAGCTCATTTTTGGGCACAAGCTACTTTATCTCATATATTTGCATGTCCCAAAATATTGGAATTTTTTTCATAAATTAAGTTGTCGAAACAGCCCCTACAAATTCTGGACAGAATACTTTTTAGTATTTTTCAGCTTTTGCTTCCTTTATTAAATTCAGTCCACACAAAAAATCTATAATTTCTTTTTTCAGCGATTCTATTTGAAAAAGTTAGAAGACTTATATATCTAACTCCAAAAATTGACTACACTCAAAAATTCAAAATACTAAGAGATATATGGTCGTTTGAATTTCATGTTGCGTTTTCTAAAAATCTGATTTTAGAGTTTTTGTGATTTTTAAGAAATCTTCCATATTCTCACCTATTCACCAACAAAACCCATCATCAATCACCATAATACATACCAATGCATCATATATTCATGGATCTATCATGATCCATGATCTAGTTCATCAAAAATCACCACTCATAAGATTAAACATAAGTAAAGCTAGAAAAATTAGGCTTCCTCACTTTTGAAAGACCTAGTTCCCCTTTTATGCTTTAGACCCAATTTCTAACACTTGAATAAAATAGATCCATACTTGAATTTATATAAAACACATAGATTAAAGTGTTTACACTTCCAAATCAAGAAACCCCCCCTTTTTTTATTAAACTATTATAAGAAAGGAAAATAAAGTTTAGATATTAGATTATACCTTTGCTTCTCTTCCTTCTTCATCTCCATAAGCTTTGTTAGGAACCTAAGAAACATCAAAACTCTCCCTCTCTTTCTTCCCTCTCTTGGTCGAACTTCTCCCTCTCTCTGGTTTCCCTTTTCCTTTCTCTTTCTCTCTATTTCTTTCTTCTATTTCTTTATTTTTTTTCTCTTTTCCTCTGTCTCTTTCTTTTACCAACCGGCCAAGTGGCCTTCTTTTCTTCCTTATCATATGAGGTAACTTGCAAGAATACCCAATTGTGTTGGCTCCACCCATAAAGTGACACCTAACAATTAATTACCAACTAAAGTAAACCTCCATCATCACATTCCTTTCCTTTCTCCTCTCCACCCAAAATTCGGCCAAGTGGCCTATTTTATTATCTCCACATATATCTTATACTTTCTTTTGATGTTGCTTGCAAGAAACTCCAAATGTGTTGGCCCATAAAAATTTAACACCTCAAAAGTAATTACCTACTAAAGTTAAAACCAATTATAACCAACATCTCATTTGCTCTTTTTCTCTCATACTCCACCAAGTTCGGCCACATGGGCCTCTTCTTCTCCAAATCTTAATTTTATTTATGCTTTATATAATGACTAATATGCCCCTCTTAGTATTGGCTAAAGTCTTGGGTTCTTTGCTTATTTCCTTTTGGGCTTTGATTTCATAGTTTTGCTTACTAACGAAATTAACTTGGGCTTTCATCCATAAATAAATTGTGTCATCACTATACAAGTCCCATACATAATATATTAGGCTAGTTTAATAACTTGATTGCTATTAAATCAAATTAGCTACAAGTTCAATAGCTTAAATAAATAATTGGGTTTAATTTCTTGGGCCATAAAATTAACTTAGTTTCATACTCTCCAATTTTATCTTACCCTAATTATTTAGTTAGGATTTCCACTACACACCTTTATAAATAAATCTCTTACTCATAAATCTTTAATTCCATAACCCAATTAGACTTGCTATAATTAAATTATAAAATTAATTATTTAAAATGTACAAAATAAATCTCTTATAGTATTTAATTACCCTACCTAATATATATATTAGGTTATATTTCTTTATTCTTATTCAAATAGTAAACCTTATAGGTTCTTCTTAAAAATTTTAAATTATCCCTCAAATTCCCATCAAGGTTTTATTCTTTTAACTTTTATTTAAATCATTTAAAATCTTATAAATTTTCGGGTTGTCACATCTTCTATCTCAAATGGTTAGTGATTTTCCAAACCACCAACCAAAGATTAAGCTTGCTATTTATAGAAAATGCAAGACCAAGGGTAGAATGGTCTTCTAGGCAAACCTCCTTAAGCCCACCTCCTTTCCACATGCCAAGCATGTCTTCTCATGTGCTAGCATGTGCTAGCACATGGCCACCAAGTCACACTATGTGCTCATGGGTTGCCCTATGGGTTTTATCCACCCGTTTATCCATCGGTTGGACCCACTTGTTTAATTCTTAATTAATTCAAATTGAATCTATTTACTTTGTATAAAATTCGTATTATACGTCATATTAATTCTCGAATCCTCCTTGTATTATACTCGTATAATAACTAGTATTATACTCGTATTCGTTATGTATAATAATCGTTATTATTACACGTAACCATTTTCTTCTTTAATTTCACTTTCCCTAACCCCTAGGGTTTTAAGTTCGCAAGAGAAAACTTCGCGAGCCATAAATGAAATATTATTACTTATTCCATCTTGTCTTAAAATCCTATTGTCGATGTAGGGGAAAAATCTGCAGGTCGGGTCACAACCCGAATCTTTCTCTCTTCCTAAGTTATCTCTACCCTTACTCTTTTTATTGCGAAAAAGGTTTTGAAGGATTTTTTAGGAAAAGGCCAACATGTATCATGTCGACGATTGAACGTTTTATAGAGTCGCCAGTTGGTAGATTGGAAATGGTTGTACCAACTCAACCGAGTTTTGTTTGAAAGAGGCTCAATTGCTGGACACTGTCGAAACTTAATCTTTGAAAACAAAGTTTGAGTTCAAGGGCTTAGTTAAGTGTGGGAAAGGTGTTAGGCACCCCACTACGCCCGTGTAAACACGGTACCGCATCTTTTCAATATTTTTCTTAAAAAAACTAAAATGTGTGTGTGAATGCTGTTTGAAAATTGGGCCTATGATTTATTAAAAGTATGTCTTATACATCGTTGAACCTATATACGAAGGGTTTGATTTGATTTGCAAAAAGTCTTTGATTTGATTTGCAAAAGTGTTTGATTTGATTTGCAAAAGTGTTTGATTTGATTTGCAAAAGCTTCTTTTTAAGAAAAGATTGTTGAATGATGTTTTAAAAGAAGGTTTTCAAACCTTTACGCTAACATAGGAATTCAAGCATATCGATACTTCAGTTTTATCTTTTTAGCTTTAAGGCTCAATTTGAATGGTGATTGCCGGGCTTGTGAAGCATCCTCGACCACAAAATATATATAAATGTCGGTCTCCTCATGGGCATGATAGCCATCGGAGGGACTCTGACACTACAAACTATATTTCTCATTATTTTGAGACCTTAAATCCGGATAACCGTTTTAAGGTCTTTTCTATGTATATTTTTCTAGAAAAACTGGCAGGGTACATCTGTAAAGTGGAGTTTGCCATCGTGGGAATCAGATTCTCATCAGTGTGATCAATGAATCCCACGATTCCTAGGCTCAAATAGGGAGGCCAATAAACCTGCACAACTCAAATTTGTACAGAAATATATCCAAATATCGCCAGAACCAAGGATTCATAAAAAAATCCTGGCTCGCACATGGCCGAAGCATCTCGGTCTTACTAGATAGAGATCTAAGGACCGCGAGGTAGCTTTAATAACTGAAACTAGAAAAATGCTAGATTTAAATAAATCTCAGCCATTCTAGTTTCTCAGTTTCGTCTGTACTTATTTTGAACCGTTTGAAAGCTAGAGTTGGCGAGATTTAAATAAATCTAGTTCGCCTGCAGAAATGTCAGTGTCGATTCATATCAAATGAATATTTAAAGCAACAATTTAATAAAATGAGTAAAGCAATATATATATATATATATATATATATATAATTATATATACGAAAGCTGTAAAGGGCGATGGATTTTCACACCGGTGTCCGGATTGAAATTGATATATATATATATATATATATATATATTTATAAAAGTTGTATAAAAGCCACGGAATGATCTATGCTAGACAAAATTGAAATATATATATATATATATATAAACAGTAAAAAGGGCGATGGGTTTTCACGCCTATGCCCGGACTGAAATTGAAATAGACAGAAAAATAGTCAACCAAGACTGGGAAGATAACCCAGTGTGGTGACTGGTGCAAAAAGCAATAAAATGGCCACAAAATAATCCAGGCCGAACTGGAATGTAAATGTGCAAAAAAGTAGTCAACCAAGATTGGGAAGATAACCAGTGTGGTAAAGGCTGCTTATATACGCATAAATATATATAAAAGCAGTAAAAAGGCCACAGAATAATCCAGACTGAACTGAAATATATAAATATATATATATATAGACAGAAAAGTAGTCAACCAAAACTGGGAAGAGAACCCAGTGTGGTGAAGGCTGCTTATATATGCATATTTATATATAAAAGTAGTAAACTACAGCGGATTTGACGTCCGAGCTTGACAAAATTGAAAAATTAGTATATATACAGTTAAATATATACAAATAAAAAAGCCAAACTCAGACTGAGAAGATAACCCAGTCCCGCGAAGTTGTTCAGTATGAAGATGCAAGTATATGCAAGCTGCTGGAAGCGACGGATAGTCAATCCGAGTTGTAGAAATGCCAAAAAATGCGTTTAGGTACTAAAATGTACCAAAAGTTGACGAAAACGGTCACGGAACTGAGTTCTGGGCATATTTGGAAAACAAAATTAACGTTCAAGTGTATAAAAGTGCGAAGTAGTAATATTGACTTGCTGATCGTAAAAATACTCACAATGGACTGCTACACGGGCTTTGTGCCAAATCGTAGGCTTTAAATGTCCGAATTTACCGGTTATTTTCTTATATGTGGTAGTATGTGGGTATATCTACGTGTTAGAGGGAAAAAATTTGGGTTTGGAAGATAAGAAATTGGACAGAAAACCAAACGGGCAGAGGTTCGAAGCATTTCTAAATTCTTAAAATGAGGGGGGGGGGGGCACCTCATATATATAGGCCAGGGAGCCTCCACCATACCTGCTGCTATAGCAGATAAAGGTGCGGCTCCACATGGTGGGGCCCACATGGCAGGTCCCATCATCTTGAAGTACGCGCACTTCGAGCAACGCGAGGTTTGATTCAAAACTTTCTAACTTTTGATCGGAGCGTCCGTTTGAGGAATGCGATACCTTTTCGAAAAGCCTTCGCCGAGAGTGTCACAATAACATGTGATAAAACATTTACTGGGTCTAAGAAGACTGGTTCATAACCAGGTCTTTGATTCCCCGCAGTTTGTCCGTTGAGTTATCTTGCGCTATTTGCACTCGGGATCATTGTTATGGTTCGTTCTGACCTTGGTGGCATCAATTCTGTTTAAGTTTGACCAAATTAGCTTAGATTTTGTAAAATGACTATTTTACCCCTCCCGGGGTTGTCCTTAGTGTCGGTATGGCGTTCTGTTGACTTCCTGGGGTTTTTTCCAAGGTTTGGATCTCATTTGAGTCTGTTTGTCCTCAGTGTTGTCTCTAAGGTTGACTTGTTCGCTCCAGTTTTTCCTCTGAAGTTGTTGTGATGCTTCAGGTTTATTCCTAAAGTTGACTTAACTTCTCGGGTTGAGACCAAGGCTGACATGTACCTCCCGGGTTGAGACCGGGGCAGACTTGTACTTCCCGGGTTGAGACCGGGGCTGACCTGTACCTTCTGAGTTGAGATCGGGGCTGACCTGTACCTCTCAGTTTGAGACTGGGGCTGACCTGTACCTCCCAGGTTGAGACCGGGGCTGACCTGTACCTCCCGGGTTGAGATCGGGGCTGACCTGTACCTCATGGGTTAAGATCGAGGCTGACCTATACTTCTCAAGTTGAGACTGGAGCTGACCTGTACCTCCCGGGTTGAGACTGGGGCTGACCTGTACCTCCCGGGTTGAGACCGGGGCTGACCTGTACCTCCAGAGTTGAGAACGGGACTGACCTGTACCTCCCAGGTTGAGACCGGGGCTGACCTGTACTTCTCGAGTTGAGACCGGCGTTGACCTGTACCTCCCAGGTTAAGACTGGGGCTGACCTGTACCTCTTGGGTTGAGACTGGGGCTGACCTGTACTTCCCGGGTTAATACTAGGGCTGACCTGTCCTTCTCGGGTTGAAATCGGGGCTGACCTGTACCTCCCAGGTAAGGACCGGGGCTGACCTGTACTTCCCGGGTTAAGACTGTGGTTGATTTGATGGCCTGGTATTGAGACCGGGGTTGAGTTGACTGCCCGGTATTGAGACCGAGGTTAATTTGAATGCCTGGTATTGAGACTAGGTGAAGGCCCGGTATTGATATCGGGGTTTATTTTATGGCCCGGTATTGAGACCGGAGTTGAGTTGATGGCCCAATATTGAGATCGGGGTTGATTTGATGACCCGATATTGAGATCGGGGTTGAACTGATGGCCCGATATTGAGATCGGGGTTGAGTTGATTGCCCGGTATTGAGACCGGGGTTGATTTGAAAAGATAATCTTTCCCTCCTACAGTGTTAGTAATAGGGACATGATATTTTGAGTGTCTACAGATGACCCTCTTTATCATGTTCATGCAATGTAATTAAATGAACAAGATAAAGATTAGTAGACACGAGAAATTCAAATGCAAAGGGGAGGCAATGCATGATAGGGTATGTAATTAATATTAGACACCTTCAGTGGGTAGAGTTATCACTAATTGATTACGTTAGTTTCTGCTGGGGATAATGACACCCGTGATAACCCTTGTTGTAGCATTATCAATCGGTTGCTAGTAGGACATCCACCGACAGATTATCAGATTTATGCTGTTGTTGTAGACTGTTCTCGTCTCGTTTTGCTGGGGAGGTCACTAATAGGATACCGCAAACTATTTTTGTCACTTTCTGCTGGGGATGACATCATCTATGACAGCCTAGGTGACTCTGATGAGGATGACATTATTGCCGTCGAGTTATTCCAATGAGTGCTCTCGATGCCTATCTTGACAATAATCTACACCGATAGTTTGCCACAGTAAGTTGCATCACCACTTCATATCGGTGCTCCCTCTGAGGATGTGTATAACAGATTCCATCATCGGGGATGGATTATTATATTGCTTTCATCACCGGATCCTTTTCAATGCTTTGTTGGGGTTGTGCCAACGGCTGAACTGTATCAGTTTGTACCCGATGCTTTGCTGGGGTTGTGTCAATGGCTTAACTGTTATCGGTTTATACCCGACGCTTCGCTGGGGTTCAGCCAACGGCTGAACTATCTCGGTCTTTACCCGACGCATCGCTAGGGTTGAGCCAACGATTGAAATGTCTCGGTCTGTACCAGACACTTCGCTGGGGTTGAGCCAACGGCTGAACTGTCTCGTTCTGTACCAAACGCTTCGCTGGAGTTGAGCCAATGACTAAATTGTCTTGGTCTGTACCCGGCGCTTCGCTGGGGTTGAGCCAACGGCTGAACTATCATCGGTCTGTACCCGACGCTTCGAAGGTGGTACTTTTTAGCAGCTTTGCGCCATTTTTCGGTAGTTTTTTAGTATTCTTCATCATTGATCCCCGGCCATTGCTTCGGGATGAATACAAAAGGTTTTCAGAAAATTCCCCTTTCCGTCTGGATTACGCTGTTTAAACACAGGATTTCAGGGCAAACCGCTCAATCGCGTAGCGATTTTTCTTCAGATTTGACTCAACAGCTATATAAACTCCATTTTAACTCAAATCGAAGTGAGCCCAGGGGAGTGGGACCCACCCTAGGGAGCTTCAGGTAGAGGTGCAACTGTCGCAGGTGGACCCGCTTCTACCTGTGGCTTTATATTGGGTAGCGGGAGTTCATTTGAATCAGTTTCATTTAAAGTTTCAAATGGAATCTGATCTTCTTTTTCAGATCTACGGAGTTCGGGTAGCCTTTTTATGATTCCGTCAGTTTCTACAAGTTCAACGCATCGCAGGTAACGTTTTATGTCCTTTTTTTGCAAGTTTTGATCGTTAAAAGCATGTGAACCACGTAGGGGCCTTTTAGACGCAATGTATAAAAAATGTATGCCTATATGACCTGCTAAAAACTTTCTGACTTCATATGTATGCATATCTTACTGTAATGCACATTTTGATGTAATAAAATTAAGATTCTGAGATAGTCATATTCAGCACTTTTTGATCAGTTTACTCATTCTTTTCGAGGCCTAGCGAGCCTGGATTTTCAACTAAAATGTCCATGATAATTTGGCTATTATGCGAAGTCTACTTTTGATTTTATTTCATAAATATGAACTGTTCCTATTTTTGGGAAGGTGTGCTACTGAATGGCCACCTAGATATGCCTGTGTGCATGCGGATAGTCCATTTTACAAAGAAGACTCTGGCAAAAATTTTTAAAAGCCCGAGCATTTAATAAAAATGCAGTTTTGACTCTATTGGGGATTTTTGACTGACCCATGCATGTTTTTAGAATTTATCTTTTGAAAAACATGCAGTTTTAACTTTACTGGGTATTTTTGACTGACCCATACATGTTTTGAGACTTAGAAATGCATAGAGTACTGAAAAATAATAAGCCATAGGTTTTAGGCTTACCATACCCTTTTTGAGGTGATTTGGAGACTTTGTCCAGGTGATGTACAGAGATAGACCCGACAGTGCTAGCAAGGTAGTTTTAGGCGTTAGACGTAGGTGAGCTTCTGATGTTCCTCAGCCACGTCCAGCTAGGCCACCTCGTAGACTAGTAGAGTTGGTGATTCATCCAGCACAGGACCAACAGTCGATCGATATTGATGATGAGCAGGCTCATTTTGCTGCTCCTGCTCCAGTTCAGGTTCCACGTGCGGAGGTTCCTGGTATTGTTGTGCCGACCTAGTAGTTTTTGGGAGACTTGAGTCGTCATCGATCGAAATTTCTTCACGCCAATGAGGTGACTTGAAGTTTTCTTCTTTATGGATTCTCTTTCTTTCTTTTTCCATTCTCGGGGCACTGGTTTTTAACATTGATTGGTTTTTGATGCAGGTTCCCAGCTTTACGCAGCCTCGAGGGAACTGGTTCAACGTGCACTCCCTGTACCATACTTTGCACCAGGACTACAGGGATTTTATGGATGGCTGGGGGTTTTAGGCCTTCTTTTCTATTCTTCCTCGTTGTTTTCCCAGGGGAATATGAGGGCTTAGTCTGAGCGCTGGTTTCACCAGACTCAGTCCCTTTATTTGTTAGACTGTGAGGTGATGATTACCCCTATGGACTAGAGGTTCATCACCGGCATTGAGTTTGAGGGTGAGCCAGTGCCTGTCATGGCTGACATCATCTACTGCAGTTCGGTCCCTACTAGGAGTTCCTGCGATGTCGATCAAGGGTCGGACGGTCCGATCTGGTCCCTTGAGTATAGATGCCCAGAGTGGGGCTTTACTTGAACCTCTGCCTGATGATCAGAGGGTTAGGGATCACATCTTGAGGTAATTATTTTTAGTGATCATCAGGGGTTGTTTTGTGGCAGACAACTCCTCGACTGTGTCCTTTGCCCTGGTCAGTGCTACCCGATATGTATAGCGCCTCAGTGACTTTGATTGGGGTTCCTACACCTTTGCTTATTTTCTCCGGGGCTTGCGCATACGTTCGGAGGGTTTGACGGAGGCTTGGTTAGGGTTCTACCCATTTTTGCTGGGGAGTACATATCTGTTGTACCTTTTTGATTTCTGCATTTACATTTGTCAGTCTTGGCCACTGAGGACTTTTGATATTTATATGGACAGGTCTGGGTGTATGAGAGGCTTCCTTGCCTACGGCCCGCGACTGCTTTAGGTCTGGAGACCTATTCTCGAGGACGACGTTGGCATCACTCCACTTTGACGGAGGTCCCTATTGCTGAGGGATTCACCTATTCCCGCCTACAGCTAGAGCTTTTTGACGGCTAGATCAATCTCCTAGATGTCGTATACCTCCGAGTTTTTGGTTGTTGGATTTGAGGGAGGCTTGCCCACTGGTCATTAGTTTGCATTGTCGACCCACAGAGTCCCATTATTGATAGAGGGAGGCTGGGAGCTCTATCTAGGAGAGCGTGCGATCAGGAGCATTATAGGGCAGATCTGCATTCCCATTATTCCTCCTTCTTGGCATCATTGGCCATTGATCCTGCCACTGATAGATATCCCTACGGAGGGTATAGATGGCTTTACCCTATTAGAGGGCCCTTCTAGCCAAGAGGCATTTAGCAGCTAGTGGAGTCCTCGCATTATTGGAGCTCAGACTCGTGCTATCCAGTTTATGGCAGACATGGTGTCGGGGTCTATGATGATGATAGACTGGATAGCTTGGCTCAGGGAGCCGACTCATTTGGACCAGATCACAGGATTGACCCAGCAGCTAGAGAGAGCTCACCTATTTATCAGGCATCTTGGAAGAGATCCGTCAGAGGCATCTTCTTTTGACCATTCTAGCTAACGAGCGGGCCCCTCTTCAAGTCTATTTTCTAGCAGTTTTGCAGGGGCAGATCCTCCCTTGTACTGCCCAGATATGCCTGATGACCGCGACTTTATGTCCACGGAGGAGATGGAGCAGATTAACCACCTGAGTGTAGATATTTTGGATCTTTTTGGATAGCTATTGTAGCTATATCTTTTGGTCCGCCATTGTTTTGGCTTTTGGGCGACTGCGTCCCATTTTGATAGACCACTGTTAGTAGATGGGTGGTGGTGCCCCATTTCCCTGTACTTTTTATTTTGCCTTGTATTATCAGATAGGGATGATGCTTGTAGTAGACAAGGATGGTCATCATTTTTGTCTGACATTGCGTATCCATTTTCGATTTGCCGTGCGTAGGGCTAGTCTCCCCTTATAGCTTCATTACCCATATATCTGGCATGGACTATTTACCCCTAGTGGGATTGAAGGGAGTGACTACTTATCATCCTCTAGCTGTTATGTGTCAGTTCGATCAGTTTTAGAGCCTTCATCTATTTGAGGGGGCTATTGATAAGAGGATGTTAGCTTTGTCTATGTCATCTGCTGATTTGATCCTAGTATATGAGTGTTGGACTCACAGAGAGAGGGCTGATTTCTCCAGTAGTGATGAGTGGGTTTAATACCTACGAATTGATATTCGTTATAGCTTGATTCCGGAAGTTTTCAAATAATTTTCATATTATGTTTACTCGGTTTTATATTATTGGTTGCAGGAAATGGAATGGATGGTTATTAGCATAAAAGTTAAATTTTCAGCATGCCTGAGGTGCACCCCCGTTAGGCGGGTCCCATAGAGGCAATCCACCCGCTGGAGCGGGTCTTGGAGCCATTTAGCAAAGCCGGACAGTAGCTTGCCCCGCTGGGGCGGGGCTTTAATGAAGGATTCCCCCGCTGGGGCGGGGAGGCGAGGCCAGTGATGCAGCTTTCCTACTTCGTGTAGGTTTTGGTTAGCTTGTTGTGCTGATTTGAAGGCTGTGATTATAATAGTATATAATGGACTTGAAGAAGGGGATAGAGTTACACTTAGACACTTTCAAGCCCTAGCTTTGGATCTTAACTTGGAAGGAAAATTGAAGCATCGATTGAACACAAAGAACTCAAGATTGGAGCGGAGAGCGGTGATACAATTCTGGAATTTATCTTTTCTTTTTCTTTATATCTTGTAATCAGAATGTTTTCTATGATGTGGATGGTTGGATTTTATTCATTTATGATGAACTAATTTCCTATTTAAGCCTATGATGGATCTTTTTATGTAATGGATGATTAAATAGTCTTTAATTCAGTTTATTAACATTATTTTTGGATTATTTGCTATCTGTTGTGCTTAACATATATAATTACTTGATCAATAATTATTCGTTATCCCATATGAATTCGAGAGATGACATATGGGATTTGAACTAGCCATAGTGACATATATTTGTGATTTCTATGTAGTTGGAATTCGTAATACTAGTATAAGATAGAGATATCTATGCATCGTATGTAATCTGATAAGAACTTGATTTTAAACCTTATTTAATTGTAATTCACATAGAGATATAGTGAATTAGTTATTTAGGGTGTCTTGCTTAATTCTATCATCTGTGGATGCAAGTGAGTATGGGTATAATGCATTGAGAGATGGTTATATCTGCTTTAGTGTTCTTGATTAATAATCTGGAGTAATTGATATAAACTGGAGAAAGAGATATTATTTGAAGTGAAATAATAAGTGAAGTTGTAGGTTTAATTCTCTAAAACTTGGTAAAATCTTGAGTTAGTGTTAGAATTGGTTTAAGTAGTAATTTAGTTAACAATTCATCTTTTAATCATTAGTTTAATAAAGCTGAGATAGTATAGAATTGGTACTTGTTAGATTAAATAGGAATTATTGTCTCTGTGGGTACGATATCTGACTTATCATTATATTACTTGTTGATCACGTACACTTGCGTGTAGCACGTATAGAAAATACCCAACAAGTAGCCATCCGGATCATTCTCCAGAGTACTCGATGTGGTTAGAGGCAGATATAGCATCAGCTGAATTCGTCCAGTTAGCTCCTATAGTGGACTCGGATGAGGAGGAGCCTATGGAGGATCCTGAGTCTCCTACTGAGGATGAGTTGTTTATGGGTTTGACAGCAGCACTAGTTAGTGATCCGCCGATTATTCCTACTGAGGATAAGTTGTTCATGGGTTTGACAGCTAACACTAGTTAGTGATCCGCCGATTGTTCCTGTCGGGACAGATCCCGCTTTGGCAGACTTACTAGCCCGGATGACCTTTGAGAGGGATTAGGCTAGAGCTTTGATGTTGACCGCCTTGTCCGGCAGAGATATAGCTTTGGCAGAGAGAGATGCGACTCGAGATGCTCAGGATGCAGGATTGATTGAGCGAGAGGCGATCCGATCTGCCAGAGACTCAGCTTTTGTTGAGATCGAGGAGACTTTGATTGCTAGGGATGCAACTTTTGTGGAGAGGGATGAGGCCATAGCTTCCCAGGATTTCCACATTACCGACAGTACTGCTCTTCTGTCTTATACTCATGGTCTGATCACCGAGATGAGTTCCTATATTAATGACCACAGGGCCACACTGTAGATGAATGTGGATATTTTGAGCCGTATGGAGGATGAGGGTATTGCACTTGCAGCTGCTCCTCCATCTTCAGAGAGAGGTGCCAGATTGGCATTACTGGCTCGCTTATCCTTGGGTCCATAGACTAGCTTTGTTTTTCCTGCACATACTAGATCAACCTTTTTTTCCATGCACAGGACACTATGTATATCTCAAACAGTGTTATATACTAGAGAAATATATTTTTGATTCACTTCCCTATTTGGATATGTATTGTCATTACTGAGTGTTTGCCACTTCTCTCATGACTTGTTGTTGTTGATATATCTTGAGCTTCTCCGTGATGGACTGACAGTTGAGATGTCAAAGAGTATCTCAGAAGGGCCTGTTGATCAGGGAGGCTTGATAGTTTTTAGGTTTCATATGGTTTTGGTGTCTTGGAACTGGTTTTATTATTTTTTGTTTTTTCTTGAAGGTCAAACTGCACCGTAAATGGCTGCCTACGTACTCTTGGGTGTAGGGACATCAGGTCATTCGTAGTTCACCCTTTACTTTTTTTTATGAGAGAGGTTTGAAAAGTATTTTCCTTGGGTTTTGAGTTTGGTTTGATGAGTTTAGAATTTTTATTTGGTTTGACCGCACCAGAATAGGCTGCCTACGTACTCCCGGGTGAAGGGAGATCAGGTCATTCGTAGTTCTGGCTTTCTAGTGAAAAAATGATCCTGATTTGATTTGTAGGACCCGGATGCTGGCATGCAGGTGCTTCAGACATAGTACCTTTTTATGGTGTCTGAGTTGATGAGTTGGGGAAATTCTCTCCCGTCTATCTCTTGTAGTCTGATAGCTCCTCCTATCAACACTTCCTTGACAATGAAAGGGCCTTCCCAATTAGGGGCGAACTTTTCTTTAGCTTCATCTTGATTGACCAAAACTTTCTTCAGCAACAAGCCATTTTCTTTGAATTGTCGTATTTGGACTCTCTTGTTGTAGGATCGAGCAATCCTTTGCTGATATAACCATCCGTGGAAAATGGCTGTAGCCCTCTTTTCATCAATCAGGGATAGTTGGTAATATCGGTCTTACAACCACTAGTCTTCGTCCATCTGAGCATCGATTAACACTCGTAAGGACTCCATCTCTATTTATACGAGAAGGACAACTTCTATGCCATAGACCAATGAATAGGGGGTAGCCCCAGTAGAGGTACGCATTGATGTCCTGTATGCTAACAGGGTTAGAGACAGCAGGTTAGACCATTCTTTGTGATTGGCAGACATTTTCTGCATGATTTTCTTGATGTTTTTGTTAGCCGCTTTGACAGAACAATTCATCTTGGGCCGATAGATGATGGAATTAAGATGCTTGATGTGGAACTTACTGCTCAGTTCTTTCATCATTTGATTGTTTAGGGTATTGGCGTTGTCTGATACGATCACCTCTGGTTGTCCATATTGACAAACAACATTGTTTCTGATGAAACCAGTGACGATCTCTTTGTTGACTTTGGGAAAGGAGGTAGCTTCAACCCATTTGGTAAAGTAATCAATCATGGTGAAGATGAATCGATGACCATTGCTGGCTTTGGGTTCCACGGGACCGATTACATCCATTCCCCATATGGAGAAAGCCCATGGTGAACTCATGTTGTGTAGCTCATTTGGGGGAGCATGTATGGCATTTCCATGTACTTGGCATTGAAAGCATCTCTTGACGTGATCATCACAGTCAGCTTTGAGCGAGATCCAATAATGTCATGTTCTTAATATCTTCTTGGCCAGCAGGTGACCGTTCATGTGTGGACCACACACTTCGCCGTGGACTTCATCCATCAATCTTTGGGCTTGGTCCTTATCAAGGCATCTTAACAGGCCTATTCCAGAATCCCTTTTGTATAGTGCATCTCCTTTCAGATAGAACTTCATAGCCATCTTGTGAACCCGCTTTCGCTCAATTTGGCTTGCCAAAGCTGGTATAGATCTATCTCGGAGATATTCCTTGATGTCTTGATACCAAGGCTGTTTGATAGGAGGTATTTTATCTGATATGCCTCCAATATAATTCGCGTATGTCGGGGTCTTCTAATTTATGAATTTGATGTCGAAAATCCCACTCCTATCGGATATGCGGATCAAGGATGCTAACGTTGCCAATGCATCAGCAAAGTCATTCCTACCCCAAGGAATATGGCTGAAGGTTATGTCTTCAAATTCTAGGGATATTTTGATGACCTGCCGATGATAGGGAAGCAAATGCAGTTCTTTGGTGTGATATGTTCAAGTGGTTTGTCTGATGACCAACTCAGAGTCTCCAAAGACCAGTAAATGTTTGATACCCATAGATTGGGCTAGTTTCAACCCCATTATACAGCCTTCATACTCGGCTGTGTTGTTGGTGTTGCCAAATTGAAGTTTGGTAGCCACAGGATACTGTTCTCTTGTACTAGAGATAAGGACTACCCTAGCTCCAGCACCTTCCATATTCACTGCTCCATCGAAATACATTTTCCATGATTGGACTGTATTCTCTTGTTGGAGTTATTGAATGGTCATGATCCCATTATCTGGGAAATAAGTCTCTAGAGGCTCGAACCCTCCTGAAGGTGCTTCAGCTAATTGATCTGCAATGCCTTCACCCTTGATTAACTTCTGAGTCATGTAGACAATGTCGAACTGTTGTAGGATTAACTGCTATTTGGACAGTCAAAAATTCAATATTGGCTTGTTAAACACGTATTTCAGTAGATCCATGCGGGATATGAGGTAGGTCGTGTGCCCATGCAAATAGTGTTTCAACCTCATGGCGGCCCATGCTAACGCACAACACGTCTTTTCGATCAGAGTGTATTTCTGTTCACCGCTGCTGAATCTTTTGCTGATGTAGTCGATTGCTCTCTCCCTGCTACTATCATCCTTCTGTCCTAGCATACAGCCCATTGCATTGGCATTGACGGACAGGTACATGAACAAGGGAACTCCATCCCTCGAGGGTACCAATACAGGTGCTTCGACCATCTGCTTTTTTATAGAAAGAAAAGATTTATGACAATCCTCATTCCATTTGGTGGAGGAATTCTTCCTTAGTAGTTTAAAAATGGGTTCGCAGGTTGCTGTGAGCTGAGAAATAAATCAGCTTATGAAGTTGATCCTTCCCAGGAACCCACGTATCTCCTTCTCCGTTTGAGGTGCTGGCATCTTGGTGATGACTTTGATCTTGGCAGGGTCTAGCTCGATGCCTCGATTACTCACCAAGAATCCCAGTAACTTGCTTGATTTGACGCCAAAAGCACATTTGGCGGGATTTAGCTTGAGGTTATACTTACGCAACCTGTTGAACAGCTTCCTGAGATGGTCTAGGTGATCATCCTCCTTTCGGGATTTAATGATGATGTCATCCAGATAGACGTCTATCTCCTTGTGCATCATGTCATGAAGCAGGGCCATCATAACTCGCTGATACGTGGCTTTGGCATTGATGAGGCCGAAGGATAGTCGCCTATAGCAGAAGGTTCCCCAGGGAGTGATGAACGCTATTTTCTCCCGGTCTTCTTCAGCAACCATGATTTGATGGTAACCAGCAAAGCAATCCACGAAGGAATACATGTTATACTGCGTTGTATTGTGGATCAGGATGTGGATAAAAGGTACGGGAAAATTGTCCTTGAGGCAGGCTTTGTTTAAATCCTGATAATCCACACATACTCGTACTTTCCCTCTGGGTTTTGGGATGGGGACTATGTTTGACAGCCACTCTGGGTATGTTGATACCATGATGATTCCGGCTTTGAAGTGTTTAACGACTTATTCTTTGACTTTTAGACTCAATTCAAGTTTCAATCGCCTGAGCTTTTGTTTGACTAGCTTGAATCCATCTTTAATGGGCATTCGATGGATGACGATGTCAGTTGACAGGCTAATCATATCTTCATGTGACCATGCAAACACATCCTGGAACTGTGTTAGGAGTTCAATCAGGTCGGCTTTTTGGTCTTGGGTGAGGTCTATGCCTATCTGGATTTCTTTGATGTTTTCGGAGGTTCCTATATTGATAGTGGTGGTTTGGTCTAGGTTTGGTTTGGGTTTATCTTCAACCTATTCTTTGATCTCCTCGGGCACCTCATAGTCATCTTCCTCCTCTTGATCAATATCCATCAAGTCGAAGTTCAGTTCTACATCAAAGTTGTAGTCACTTTGATAGGTTGGCATCTCATCAGCAGAGACAAACGCATCCAATGCTTGAGCCCCTTTTTAACTGAGGCAAGGGACACTGTTCCAGTTATCCGGAGTTAGATCCTCATGAACAGGGAGGATTAAGGATTTGTGATCATCCGCCTCATCTCGGATAATGACGGAGACATCCTTTATAATAGGGCCAGGGTTTTCCTTTGAACTGTCCCCTTTTTCCTTCTTGATGCGAGGAATTTGAATCTGATCCTCGTCGTCGCTCTCTGGGATCTCATCATTCATACCCTCGTAGTTTATGATAACCCGCATGTTAGCAAGTGGGTCTCATCCTTTGTACAGGATCTTATTTTTTCTTTTTTTTCTATCCATCTCGGATCTGGGAGTTGTTTTCTCACTTGCTGGTATAATGGGAGGAAATAACATGGTTGATACCACAGTTGGGATTTTCCTCATGGGTTTCACCCATCCAACACCCGTAAGGTTCGACAGCAAAATTGTGGAAGCATGAGCCTTAGGATGCTTATATAGATTCTGGTGGCTTGACTCGAATGAATTACCCAATTCGGCTTTCCCAGTTTGACTCGGGATTTGCACTGGGCTCTTGATACCTTGCTGATTCTTTCCTAATCCTTCTCCAGGTTGGAAACCCAAAGATACCATTTCCTGGCCCACTGTCATCACTTCAGGGGAGACTTTAGGCTTCAAAGCTGGTGCTCCGATAGGTAGATACTAAGTATCACTCACTTTCAGGGCTTAAAAACTTGCATGTTCAATCCTTGCATCAAGGCTGATCACCGACATGTCTCCCTGTCGGTAGGCAGGATATTCCGATTCGGCATTGACCGTGATTAGGTTAGTATTGATAATGTATTTAAGCTATTGATGGAGGGTGGATGGCACTGCCCCTGCCATGTAAATCCATGGCCTGCCCAACAACTAGTTGTATCCAGTGGCGATGTTGAGCACCTGAAAGGACACATAGAAAGTGTGTGGGCCAATCTCTAATGGAAGCTCTATTTCTCTCATAGCATGTCGGCAAGATCCATCGAAAGCCCGAATTACTACATGGATGGTTTTCATCCGGTTCGGGTTGATCTTCATTCTCTCTAAGGTGTCGTAGGGACAGGTGTTGAGGGATGATCCTCCATCTATGAGCACACCTCCGATCACATACCCGGATGACATCACAGCTATATGCAGGGACTTACGATGGCCCGTCCCTTCTGCAGGGATATCATCATCAGTGAAAGATATCATATTGCTGTTGAAAATGTGTTCTACCACATGACAGAATTTCTCGGTATCCACAGTATGTGACAGATGAGCTTCTTCCAGTACTTTCAGCAGAATGTTACGATGATCCATCGATGATAAGACCAAATCTAGGAAGGACATCTGTTTGGGTGCATCTTTCAAGTTTTGCACTATCTTGATTTCATTGTGTCATATTTTGTTGAGGAACTCTTCGATTCTCTCTTTAGCCACCTTTTCTTTGGCTTTGATGACTGATTTGATCACCCGCTGAGGAAGGTACAATGGATTATCATTTGGAACAATGGCAATGTTGTTTGAGGTGGAACCTTCGTCATTCCCGTAGTTCCATGGGACCCTCTTCAGACTGATAACTGGATACTGAGGTCTGAAAGGCAAGATTAAAGGCTTGGGTACGGCCACCTTCGCATAATTTTTTATTCTTGGACCCCTTTCCCTAGCAGTACTAAGGATGTGAGGGTTGGTTCATTGTCAAAGGACACAACAACCACTTTATCCTGATTCCCGGTAGTGGGGATAAAAATAGTGTCTTCATCTGGGAGGCCATAATCCCGATTCCTCTTATCAATTCACAACTTTCAATTATATGCTGAATCAGGTTACGAAGTACCCAGCAATCTTCAGTGTCATGGCCAGGTGCATTGGAGTGGTACTGACATATTTGGTCAGGCTTGAATTTTTTGGATCGAGGGTTTAGTGGAGGTAATAAGTCTGCAACCATTCCCTCATTGATTAACATCTGGAGGATTTCCTCCATTGGCTGGTTCAAGTTGGTGAAATTCCTTTGAAATAAGAACTTCCCGCCATCTTAGCAATTCTCTCATTTGACCATTTTATCGGCCCAGGGTTCATACTCTTGAGACCGATAGTGATCCCTCGTGGAGATGGAACTAATTTTCGGTGGACTAATCTCCGGTGTGGGAGAATTTGCATCAGGCGGGTTAGTCTGGTTTATCATTTGTCTGGTGATTTGATGTTGGTATATAACCAGCTCTACTAACTGTTCGATCTGCTCCTTGATAGACTTAATCTCTTGTTCTATCAGGAAATTCCTTTCTGAGACTTCCCAACTGTCTGGGCTGTTGCTGCTAGATGGAGTTGACTCTCCGTTATATTGGAGGTATTTGGATCATTTTCCATTTCTGGTGCTAATCATGTTGCCATTTTCCTCTTTGTGCTGAGGTAAGGGATTATCCTGTACGTACGGATGCTCGGGCATTGTTACCACAATCTCTCCGTTGTCAATCAAGTCTTGAATTTTATACTTGAGAGACCAACATTCTTTAATGTCATGGCCCAGGGATCCGGAATGGTAAGCACACTTTTTGCTTGGGTTGAAATTCCGTCCACCAGTGTTAGTTGGTGGAAAGAGTTGTACAATCTTCTTTTGTGCCGTCAACAACTTTAGCACATTCTCGAGTGAATCCCCTAGAGGGGTGAAAGTTCTTCGACGCCTGACCTTCATATTTTTTTTGAAATGGAGGATTTAAAGGCTGTATTGGAGCTTAGAAAGGGGAATAGTTCCTCCTTTAAATAGGCATACTGTTTGATTCGCCTCTTTTATTATGTCCTTGTAACACTAAGGACACTTCTTCATCTTTCTTTTTGTGTACCCTCCGGGGATTACTCCTGTAATTTTTGGACTGGATATGCTAGGCAACGACTTCCAAGGCAGTCAGGTCCTTTATCTTCCCAGACATCAGCCCCATTTCGGCCATTTCTCAGTGCTTGATCATCTCAGAGAATGGTTTTCTTATACCTGCTAGGACCCTCTCATAATATAGAGCTTCTTGAATATCGATGAAGGTCATGACTATCTCAGATTCAGTCATGGATGGGGTGACTTATGCCGCAACCCGCCTCCATCGTTGAGCATACTCTCTGAATGATTCAGTGTTTTGTTTCTTGATTTTGGTTATTTGGTATCTATCTGGAGCCAGCTGAGATTGGAAGCTGTATTGATTGAGGAAAGCATGGGCTAACTATTCCCAACTGTGAATCTTAGAGTTGTCCAGACGGGCATACTAGGCTCTTACCTCTCCGGTTAAACTTTTCTGGAATAACTGCATCCAAAGTTTCTCGTCCTCTGCATAGGATCCGAGTTCTCCAATGAATACTTTCAGGCGGGTGTAGGGTTCTCCCAATCCATCGTATTTCTCAAAATCAGGAGTTCTAAATTTTTCGGGATAACGAGCCCTAGGGAATATACAGAGGTCTGAATAATTGACACTACCAAATGCCCCAGTCTCTTTGATAGACCGGATGGTTTCTTCCATCTGTTGTACTTTCTTCATAATGTCACCAGCTTCCTGTTCTTTGGGTCCTAGTTTTGTGGTCCAGGGATCTGAGTCTTTGCCTTTTTGGTCTCTTGACTGCCACCACTACCACCAGGTGTTCCTGGTTCTATGTGACCTTAGAATTGCTTCCTTTTAAGAGCTTTACTTTGCTCTCTTAGCAAATTGGCCAATTCGACTATCTGATTCTTCAGTCCTTCGAACTCTTCCCTAGATACAAGGGTGGATTCTGGTTGAGCACTGGAAGTCATGTCCGTGGATGGACTTAGTGCTTTCTTAGACTTAGATCTAGTGACAGGACCAATTTTTTACCTACAACAAAACGTAGGCGTGTCAATTTCCTGATGTAGGTAGGGATAGGATGCATGCCATAATGTGTTTTTGTAGTTTTTTAATCTTATTCTACAAAACAGAGGTCAGTTGTTTTGATGACAGGATAACATAACAGATTGTATATGACAAGGAATGTAAATCTTTCATTATAATATTTACATTGTGCTCTTTTACATTTGGAATTAAAAACTTGACATTGAATTGAAAAAGGAAAGCATGAAGAAGCTTCCCATCGGATTTGGTTAATCAGAGGCTGACCTATCTTAGGCTACTCTCGTGGCTTTTTTGCATTAAGGTCCGTAGATCATCACAATCTACTAGAGGGGAAATTAATCCAATCTTTCAACTAGAGCGAATCTGGGTGGTGCATTTTCATGAGCCCCCAGAGACTTAGTCGTCCCCAGAGTCATTACTTATTACAGACGGGTTTTGCCTCCCGAAGGAGGAATCACAACATACATTCACATACATCGCGTCTCACTGTTATGCATATGATGACATTGGTGCGAAGCGCTAATATGGGTGCGACGCACTAAAAAATCAGGAAAAGCATTCATTTATATTCATTCAATTTAAGTACGCAGCATTCACGCATTCATTTAGTGTACAGACGTAGCATTCACACGTACATAGTTTTGAAAGGGAAATGTTTAAAAAGATTGGCGTGCGGCCTAAGCCCTCTACTGTCCCTAGCAGAGTCGCCACCTGTCAACGTCGGGAAAAAATCCGCGGGTCGGGTCACAACCCGGATCTTTCTTTCTTCCTAAGTTATCTCTACCCTTACTCTTTTTATTGCGAAAAAGATTTTGAAGGATTTTTTAGGAAAAGGCGAACATGTATCATGTAGACGATTGAAGGTTTTACAGAGTCACCAGTTGGTAGATTGGAAATGGTTGTACTAACTCAACCGAGTTTTGTTTGAAAGAGGCCCAATTGCTGGACACTATCGAAACTTGATCTTTAAAAACAAAGTTTGAGTTTGGGGGCTTGGTTAAGTGTGGGGAAGGTGTTAGGCACCCCACTACTCCCATGTAAACACGGTACCACATCTTTTCAATATTTCCCTTAAAAAAACTAAAATGTGTGTGAATGCTGTTTGAAAATTGGGCCTATGTTTTATTGAAAGTACGTCTTATGCATCGTTGAACCTATATACGAAGGGTTTGATTTGATTTGCAAAAGTGTTTGATTTGATTTGCAAAAGTGTTTGATTTGATTTGCAAAAGCTTCTTTTTAAGAAAAGATTGTTGAATGATTTTTTAAAAGAAGGTTTTCAAACCCTTACACTAACATAGGAATTGAAGCATATCGGTACTTCATTTTTATCTTTTCAGCCTTAAGGCTCAATTTAAATGGTGATTGCCGGGCTGCGAAGCATCCTCGACCACAATATATATATAAATGTCGGTCTCCTCATGGGAATGATAGCCATCGAAGGGACTCTGACACGACAAACCATATTTCTCATTATTTTGAAACCTTAAATTCGGATAACCGTTTTAAGGTCTTTTGTGTGTACATTTTTACAAAAAAAACTGGCAGGGTACATATGTAAAGCGAAGTTTGTCCATCATGGAAATTAGATTCTGATCAATTTGATCATGAATGCCATGATTCCTAGGCTCACAGAGGGAGGCCAATAAACCTGCACAGCTAAAATTTGTATAGAAATATATCCAAATATCGCCAAAACCAAGGATTCATCAATAAATCCTGGCTTGCACATGGTCGAAGAATCTCGTTCCCACTAGATAGCGATCTAAGGGCCGCGTTGTAGCTTTTATACCTGAAATTAGAAAAATGCTAGATTTAACTAAATCTCAGCCATTCTAGCTTTCTGGCTCCGTCTATACCTATTTTGAACCATTTGAAAGCTAGAGTTGGCGAGATTTAAATAAATCTAGTTCGCCCGCAGAAATGTCAGTGCCGATTCATATCAAATGAATATTTAAAGCAACAATTTAATAAAATGAGTAAAGCAATATATATATATATAATTATATATACAAAAGCTGTAAAGGGTGATGGGTTTTCACGCCGGTGCCCGGACTGGAATTGAAATATATATATATATATATATATATATAGCTATAAAAGCTGTATAAAAGCCACGGAATGATCCAGGCTGGACAGAATTAAAATATATATATAAAAACAGTAAAAAGGGCGATGAGTTTTCACGCTTGTGCCCGGACTGAAATTGAAATAGACAGAAAAATAGTCAACCAAGACTGAGAAGATAACCCAGTGTGGCAAATGGTGCAAAAAGCAATAAAAAAACCACAGAATAATCTAGGCCGAACTGGAATGTAAATGTGCAGAAAAATAGTCAACCAAGACTGGGAAGATAACCTAGTGTGGTGAAGGCTACTTATATACTCATAAATATATATAGAAGTAGTAACAAGGCCATAGAATAATCCAGGCTGAACTTAAATATATAAATATATATAGAGAGAGATAGAAAAGTAGTCAACCAAGACTAGGAAGATAACCAGTGTGGTGAAGGTTGCTTATATATGCATATTTATATATAAAAGCCGTAAACTACCGCGTATTTGACATCCGGGCTTGACAAAATTGAAAAGTTAGTATATATACAGTTAAATATATACAAAAAAAGCCAAACCCAGACTGGGAAGATAACCTAGTCCGGCGAAGTTGTTCAGTATGAAGATGCAAGTATATGCAAGCTGCTGGAAGCGACGGATCGTCAATCTGAGTTGTAGAAATGCCAGAAAATGCGTTTAGGTATTAAAATGTACCAAAAGTTGATGAAAACAGCAACGGAACTGAGTTCTGGGCATATGTAGAAAACAAAAATTAACGTGCAAGTGTATAAAAGTGCGAAGTAGTAATATAATGATCGTAAAAATACTCACAATGGACTGCTACTGTTGGGTTTGTACGTAACGCAATCATGCAATCAAATCACATAAATAGGGCGGAAGCGTAAAAAACTAGGTTTTCAAAAATTTATACAAACCCATTACCATGATCATTCTTGTGCATCAATTATCAGTGAATGAAGAAGGAGAAAAACTGAATTATACCTTTGAAGATACAAGCTTCCTCAGGTACAAGTTCTACTCCTTTGATTCCTTTGATTCTTCTGTAGTGGCTCCTTCCCTTGATCAATGTCAGTCACCCAAATGTTTGGCCTCTAACGGTGATCCACCAAGGAAGATGAAAAACTCAGTAAGATGGGTTATTGGCTTAACCCTTGTTTCTATCTCTATAGAATATGTGTACTCCCAACTCTTGAAAAATTCACGTACCTTATTTCTGATATAAGACTCTCTTATATAGATATTAGGTTAGCCCTCCTAATCCAATTAGAATAGGGTTTTATTTAATTAATTAATTAATTACTTTTAATTAATTTATATCCTAATCTTTATTAGGATTGAGAGAGAGTACTGATATTATATTAATTCCTAAACTCCTTTAGAATTAAAATAATAATAATAATAATAATAATAATAAGACTCCTCTTATTAATTTATATTTAATTTTCTAAAATATTAAATAATAAACATTAAGCTATTTAATTTATTCTATCATCATAGATTAAATTAATTATACTTAATGCATTATTACTATCATGCCATTTTCTTCTTAAATAATTCTTCTTCCATTTATGGTGTGACCCTTTAGGTTCTCCATATTAAACCGGTTGTGAATAAATCAATTAGAACAATTCTAATCTTATTTAAATAAACAAATTAAACTAATAATCTATTTAAATAAATAACATTTATTGTACAATAGGGATAAGCCTCCCTAGCGATCAACGATTTTTCAGATAATATAGATTTCAACATTAATCATAAAAGAACCTGTGAGTTAATAGTTACCGTACAATTCAATCCTTCCACCATACAATGTCCCAATTAAATATAAGACATGGATTTACTGTCAAGTCTTAATTTATTTAATTATATGTATTTCGATTAGAAAATGCACAACTCCAAATAATGCAAATTAGAAACCTCTTTCTAATTTTATTCTACCTTGGCCAAGGATTCCTGGGTTGTCATTTAACGAATCACATAGGACATATCTCCTCTTTTACTAGAGGTGGTAGATTCTTTATTGATCATTCATTATCTCCATATGTAACTCATTACACCCAAGCATACCCTATATATGCCTTAAAAGGCCTTAAGAAATTAGTCAAAGTATAATTTGTTACATACAAGATACTATGATGATCTCAAGTCCAAGGATCACATGTACTACTATCACATTAGGAATTCCTATTGACAGGCGAGTAAAACTCCATTAGGTATTCCATAGCGAGTCACGTTCAGTGAACTTATTCTCCAATAAGCACCTACATACTTGCTTTAGTGTCTCCACACAAATGACCATGAGATCAGTCATCCTTATCCAATGAGCAAGCAACATATGTACCAATCTATCCGGATTTACTAATCCCCATTTTAGTAATCCCACAATTGGGAACTATTTTAGTTTTTAAGCTTTCTAAGAATTTAGATCTCATTATCATGATCTCATCATGATTCTAAAAGCATTGCTTAAAACTATGGGTTATTTACATATTATAAAAATAGCACCATGTAGATAATTATATGCCTTAAATGAATATTTTAGTAATAAATAAATAAGATTGTTTATAAAGTATGTGCTTTGTCATCATACATGATTGGCTTGTATGCACACTACTATCAATCTCCCACTTGCACTAAAGCCAATCGCCATGGTATCTCATACCCATCTTCTCTAAGTGACGATCAAACTGCTGTTGTGTTAAAGCTTTAGTAAATGGATCTGCAATGTTGTCTTGAGAGTCTACACGCTCCAAGGTGACGTCTCCTCTTTCAATGATCTCCTTGATCAAGTGAAATCGCCGCAACACGTGTTTAGATTTCTGATGAGACCTGGGTTCCTTAGCCTGTGCAACCGCTCCGGTGTTGTCACAGTATACGGGAACTAATTCTCCAATGCTAGGAACCACACCAAGTTCAGTTATGAACTTGTTTATCCAAACAGCTTCCTTTGCAGCTTCACTTGCAGCTATATACTCTGCCTCTGTCACTGAATCAGCAACCGTTTGCTGCTTGGAACTCTTCCAACTCACTGCACCTCCGTTCAAGGTAAACACATACCCTGAAATAGATTTACTGTCATCTTGGTCTGTTTGAAAACTTGAGTCCGTGAATCCCTCGAGTTTTAATTCAGACCCACTGTAGACAAGAAAAATATCTTTAGTCCTTCTCAAGTACTTTAGGATATTTTTCACTGCCTTCCAGTGCTCTTCTCCTGGATTCAACTGGTATCTGCTTGTTACACTAAGTGCGTGAGCAACATCCGGTCTAGTACATATCATACCGTACATTATAGATCCTATTGCAGAAGCATAAGGGATCTTACTCATATGGTCTCTCTACTCAGGTGTCTTTGGGGCCTGTTTCTTGGAGAGATTTATTCCATGGCTCATCGGCATGAGACCTCTTTTGGAATCTTCCATGCTAAACCTCTTTAGCATCGTATCAATATACGTTCATTGGGATAAGCTGAGCATCCTTTTAGATCTATCTCTATAGATCTTTATCCCCAAAATATAGGATGCTTCACCCAGGTCCTTCATGGAGAAGTTTTTAGATAACCAGATTTTAATGGATTGTAACATAGGAATGTCATTCCCTATCAGTAATATATCATCAACATATAATACAAGGAATGATACTGCGCTCCCACTAACCTTCTTGTATACACATGGTTCATCCTCGTTTTTGATAAAATCAAACTCTTTGATTGTCTCATCAAAATGAATGTTCCATCTACGAGAAGCTTGTTTCAACCCATAAATGGATCGTTATAGCTTACAGACTTGATTTGTTCCAACTTTTGAAATAAATCCCTCTGGCTGTGTCATATACACATCCTCCTCAAGTTTCCCATTGAGGAAGGCCGTTTTCACGTCCATCTACCAGATCTCATAGTCGTTGTAAGCTGCAATCGCAAGCAAAATCCGAATGGACTTGAGCATGGCTACTGGTGAGAAGGTTTCATCATAGTCAACTCCTTGTCTTTGTTTGAAACCTTTTGCAACCAGTCGGGCCTTATAAGTCTCTACCTTTCCGTCTGCTCCAGTCTTTTTCTTAAAAACCCATTTACACCCAATAGGTTTAATACCTTCAGGTGGTGAAACCAAAGACCATACTTTGTTTTCATACATAGAGTCCATTTCGGATTTCATGGCTTCAAGCCATTTCCTTGAGTCTTTATTACTCATAGCCTGTTCGTAATTCAATGGATCATCATCATTCATGATGTGTACCTCATCGTTATCCTCTATAACGAATCCATACCTCTCAGGTATCTTCGGTACTCTTCCAGATTTACGAATATGGTGTGGTATAGTAGGTTCTTCTACTTGGTTAGGTACCTGACTTTGGTCCGTGGTAACTTGTGGTTCTTGAACTTCTTCAAGATATATCTTGCTCCCACTGACCCCTTCATGGATAAACTCTTTCTCCATGAAGATAGCATGTTTCGCAACAAACACCTTTTGATCAGTTGGATGATAGAAATAATACACTACGATTTCTTTAGGGTATCCCACAAGTCTACACTTATCGGATTTAGACTGTAGCTTATCATTTTCAAACTTTTTGACATAAGCTGGACAACCCCAAGTCTTAACATGCTTAAGATTTGGTTTCCTCCCTTTCCACATCTCATATGGAGTCTTTGGGGCGAATTTGGTAGGTACCTTGTTAAGTAGGTATGCAGCCGTTTCTAGGGCATATCCCCAGAAGGAAATTGGAAGGTCGGTAAAACTCATCATGGATCGAACCATGTCCAACAGTGTTCGATTTCTCCTTTCAGATACTCCATTTAACTGTGGTGTACCTGGAGGAGTCCATTGTGAGATTATACCATTTTCTCTGAGACAATTGAGAAACTCACTGCTTAAGTATTCTCCACCTCGATCTGATCGAAGCATCTTAATACTCTTGCCCGTTTATTTCTCTACTTCACTTTTGAACTCTTTGAACTTTTCAAATGATTCTGATTTGTATTTCATTAAATACACATATCCAAATCTTGAGTGATCATCAGTGAAAGTAATAAAATAAGAATACCCACCCCGTGCACTTGTTGTCATAGGTCCACAAACGTCTGTGTGAATCAATGCCAACAACTCTGTAACTCTCTCTCCTTTTCCACTAAAAGGAGATTTAGTCATTTTACCCATGAGACAAGATTCACAAGTTGGATATGATTCATAATCAGATAGCTCGAGGAGCCCATCTTTATGCAACTTGGATAATCTTGTTTCATTGATATGACCGAGTCTACAGTGCCACATATAGGTATAATTAATATCATCTCTTTTCCTTTTCTTAATTTGTTCAATTTGAAATATATTTTCTTGTAAGTCAAGTGTATAAAGTCCATTTTGCAAATTTCCAATACCATATAAAACATCGTCTTTATAAATAGAACAACCATTGTTCTTTATAATAACGTCAAAACCTTCCATATCCAATACAGAAATTGAAATAATATTTTTAATAATATTCGGAACATAATAACAATTATTAAGATAAATGGATTTGCCCGAAGGCATTGCTAAACAATAAGTTCCTACAGCTAATGCAGCAACTTTTGATCCATTTCCCACTCGTAGGATCACCTCATCTTTGTTCAGCTTTCTACTTCTGACCAGTCCCTGCACAGTATTACATATGTGAGAACCACAGCCGGTATCCAATACCCAAGTAGAATTATGACTTTCAGAAAAATTAATTTCAATCATAAACAAACCTTGATTGGAAGTCGAAGCTTCTCCAAGCTTCTTTTCTGCAAGAAACGTCTTGCAGTTCCTCTTCCAATGTCCCGGCTCATTACAATGAAAGCACATTCCTTTAGCTGGTTCAGGTTTCTTTTGCTCATTTTCTTTCCCTTTTCCCTTAGCCTTCTTAGATTTCTTCTTTTCAGAAGACACCTTGGACCTCTTCCTTTTATTGGAAGAATCCACCATCAAGACATGGTTCTTCTTGGATGAGAAGTGACCTTCTGCAGTTTTCAGCATGTTAAGCAGCTCAGGTAAGCTGACATCTAGCTTATTCAGGTGAAAATTAACCATAAACTGCGAGAAGGTCTCAGGGAGTGACTGCAAGACCAAGTCTTGACTCAACTCCCCATCCATGACGAACCCAAGCTGTCCAAGGCGTTCAATCAAATTGATTACCTTCAGAACATGAGTCTCGACGGCAGTGCCCTCGGTCATCCGAGATCGGAAGAGCTCCTTAGATATCTCATATCTAGCAGTCCTACTCTGTTCACCATACAACTCCTTGAGGTGAAGCAGCATAGCAGGAGCATCCATTTTTTCGTGCTGACGCTGAAGCTCGTTATTCATGGATGGGAGCATGATGCATTGAGCCACAGATGCATCATCTTGCCACTTTTTGAAAGTGGTAATCTCTTCCTCAGAGGTTGTTTCTAAAACAGATTCAGGGATAGTGGAATTTAGGACATAAGAAATCTTTTCAGCAGTGAGAACAATTCTCAGATTTCTTAGCCAGTCCTCATAATTCGGGCCGGTAAGCTTATTTGCATCAAGTATGCTTCGTAGTGAGATTAGTGATTTTGACATTTTTAAAATTCTGCATGTGAAAAGACAACATTTTAACAAACATTCATTTTATTAACTTTGCATACCAAAATAAATTTAGGTCTTTATTTTAAATTGGTATCTCCCACTATTTTCATCAAACTATATTACCCTCACTCATATAGTTCGGCAACATCTAATTAAATATTTGCTAGTGAGATTAAGGATCCCATTTCAAATGTATATAACCTTGTGGATAGCACAACAAGCGATATACAAATAAATAGGTAGACAACTCTTGTCAATTACATCACCATGTAACTCCTTTTATTTTGCCTCTTAAATCATAATGGTCATGTGTGTGCACATCCGAACTAAAATGATTTAAGTTAAGTCCAGCCTAACACTTCCATAAATTCAAAAAAGAAAAATTTTCGTCCTTGTGGATAGCACAACAAGACTAGATCGTTCAATTTTCTTGATAAGCATCAAATGTGATTAATTAACATCTTAAATATTCAATACTCGCCTTGTGGATAGCACAACAAACTCATATTAAATATTTAATACTCTATTAACTAATCATGCTAGAAGGCGACGTTCGATATTCCAAATATCATTTGAACGCTTCAGACTTAATAATATTTCTTTGAGGGGTTTGTTATTATTTGTCTCATCTTTTTAAGCGCGCATGCACATATATATATAAAATACGCGTCATTTTATTAAACATGCGAAGCATGTTTGTATAAAATATAATATATATAATATTTAGCATGCAATATAGAATACTATATTCTACCCGGATTGATTATGAACTTTTATTCTAGTTTGGTTCACTAGAGCCACCAAGTGAACCAAAAGGTCAAACCTAGGAGTGCAAGAATTTAAATTTAAATATAACTATTACATTTAAACCCTGGCTCCATACAAATGAGTCTTCACGCGTTCCTTGCTCCTTGGTCTCCAATTTCTTCAAAATAATTCTAACTATCTCTATTACATTAACTATTTAAAATTAAATAGAAACCTTGATCAGCAGTCAAGGGGAAGTACATAGAAAGGAGATAGAATTTACATCGAGAATAAAACTAGAGAAGACGAGGTACGCAGACCCCATTTTATAAAACCCATTCATTCAAGCATTCAACCAAAATAAAATCCAATCACATTGGTCATAGTCCATAATCAATCCCTTTTATTACCATACATATCATCATACGTATCAATAAAACTTATTCATCTCATGAAAATAAATTCATTCCATATATGTATTAATATCAGTTAATGGGCAAAAGTTTGCTAAACTTTTTTTTTGGAAAAATAAACTCCTTTATTTCATTCAAAAACAATTCCAAATTAAACTCTTTAATTTTAGCAATTATGAAATCTCATTTCATATAAAATAAATATCTTTATTTTAAACCTTTATTAATTAAATAAATCATTTATTTAATTAAATAAAACAAAAAAAAAATTCAGTTCCTGTCCAGTGGCGCAGCTGCGCCAAGAATGTAAAGGGAACCGGCGTAGCTGCGCAGCATGAAAACCAGGAACAGCACCCGGCGCAGCTGCGCAGCAAGAAGGCCAGGAACCGGCGCAGCATAAAAACCAGCACAGGACACTGGCGCAGCTGCGCAGCAAGAAGGCCAGGAACAGGCACAGCTGCGCAGCTTCGCAGAATCAGAAAATATTTTGTTGCCCAGAACTCGATCCAATCGCATATTATACATGTATGGAATCACATAGACTGATAATTAGCACAAGATTGGCTCTGATACCACTGTTGGGTTTGTACGTAACGCAATCATGCAATCAAATCACATAAATAGGGCGGAAGCGTAAAAAATTAGGTTTTCAAAAATTTATACAAACCCATTACCATGATCATTCTTGTGCATCAATTATCAGTGAATGAAGAAGGAGAAAAATAGAATTATACCTTTGAAGATACAAGCTTCCTCAGGTACAAGTTCTACTCCTTTGATTCCTTTGATTCCTCTGTAGTGGCTCCTTCCCTTGATCAATGTCAGCCACCCAAATGTTTGGCCTCTAACGGTGATCCACCAAGGAAGATGAAGAACTCATTAAGATGGGTTATTGGCTTAACCCTTGTTTCTATCTCTATAGAATATGTGTACTCCCAACTCTTGAAAAATTCACGTACCTTATTTCTGATATAAGACTCTTTTATATAGATATTAGGTTAACCCTCCTAATCCAATTAGAATAGGGTTTTATTTAATTAATTAATTAAATACTTTTAATTAATTTATATCCTAATCTTTATTAGGATTGAGAGAGAGTACTGATATTATATTAATTCCTAAACTCCTTTAGAATTAAAATAATAATAATAATAATAATATTAATAAGACTCCTCTTATTAATTTATATTTAATATTTCTAAAATATTAAATAATAAATATTAAGCTATTTAATTTATTCTATCATCATAGATTAAATTAATTATACTTAATGCATTATTACTATCATGCCATTTTCTTCTTAAATAATTCTTCTTCCTTTTATGGTATGACCCTTTAGGTTCTCCATATTAAACCGGTTGTGAATAAATCAATTAGAAAGTTTCTAATCTTATTTAAATAAATAAATTAAACTAATAATCTATTTAAATAAATAACATTTATTCTACAATAGGGATAAGTCTCCCTAGCGATCAACGATTTTTCAGATAATATAGATTTCAACATTAATCATAAAAGAACCTGTGAGTTAATAGTTACCGTACAATTCAATCATTCCACCATACAATGTCCCAATTAAATATAAGACATGGATTTACTGTCAAGTCTTAATTTATTTAATTATATATATTTCGATTAGAAAATGCACAACTCCAAATAATGCAAATTAGAAACCTCTTTCTGATTTCATTCTACCTTGGTCAAGGATTCCTGGGTTGTCATTTAACGAATCACATAGGACATATCTCCTCTTTTACTAGAGGTGGTAGATTCTTTATTGATCATTCATTATCTCCATATGTAACTCATTACACCCAAGCATACCCTATATATGCCTTAAAAGGCCTTAAGGAATTAGTCAAAATATAATTTGTTACATACAAGATACTATGATGATCTCAAGTCCAAGGATCACATGTACTACTATCACATTAGGAATTCCTATTGACAGGCGAGTAAAACTCCATTAGGTATTCCATAGCGAGTCACGTTCAGTGAACTTATTCTCCAATAAGCACCTACATACTTGCTTTAGTGTCTCCACACAAATGACCATGAGATCAGTCATCCTCATCCAATGAGCAAGCAACATATGTACCAATCTATCCGGATTTACTAATCCCCATTTTAGTAATCCCACAATTGGGAACTATTTTAGTTTTTAAGCTTTCTAAGAATTTAGATCTCATTATCATGATCTCATCATGATTCTAAAAGCATTGCTTAAAACTATGGGTTATTTACATATTATAAAAACAGCACCATGTAGATAATTATATGCCTTAAATGAATATTTTATTAATAAATAAATAAGATTGTTTACAAAGTATGTGCTTTGTCATCATACATGATTGGCTTGTATGCACACTACTATCAGCTACACGGGCTTTTTTCCAAATCATAGACTTCAAACATCTGAATCTACCGGTTATTTTCTGATACGTGATAGTATGTGGGTATATCTACGTGTTAGAGTGAAAAATT
This sequence comes from Panax stipuleanatus, assembly GCA_020205555.1. Classification (NCBI taxonomy): domain Eukaryota; kingdom Viridiplantae; phylum Streptophyta; class Magnoliopsida; order Apiales; family Araliaceae; genus Panax; species Panax stipuleanatus. Next base: position 23,559,994 of record CM035123.1, read on the forward strand.
TTGTGTTTGGAAAATAAGAAATTGGACAGAAAACCAAACGGGCAAAGGTGCGAAGCGTTTCAGAATTCTTAAAATGAGGGGGGCACCTCATATATATAGGCCAGGGAGCCTCCACCCTACCTATTGCTGCCGCAGGTAGAGTTATGGCTCCATGTGGTGGGGCCCACGTGGCAGGTCCCGTTATCTCGAAGTACGTGCACTCCAAGCAACGCGAGGTCTGATTCAAAACTTTCTAACTTTTGATCGGAGCTTCATTTTGAGGCGTTCGATACCGTTTTGGAAATCCCTCGACGAGAGTGTCACAATAACATAGGGTAAAACATTTTTTAGGTTCAAGAAGACGGGCTCATAACTAGGTCTTTGATTCCCCGCAGTTTATCCTTTAAGATGTCTTGCGCTGTTTGCACTCGGGATCAGTGTTATGGTTCTTTCTGACCTTGGTGGCATCAATTCGGCTTGAGTTTGAGCAAATTGGCTTTGATTTGGTAAAATAACCATTTTGCCCCTCCAAGAGTTGCCCTTAGTGTCGGCATTGCCTTCGGTTGACTTCCTGGGATTGTTTCCAAGGTTTGGATCCCATTTGAGTCTGTTTATACTCAGTGTTGTCTCTGAGGTTGACTTGTTTGGTCCAGGTTTTCCTCTGGAGATGTTGTGATGCTTTATGTTTGTTCCTAAAGTTGACCTGACTTCCCGGGTTGAGACCGGGGCTGACCTGTACCTCACGGGTTGAGATCGGGGCTGACCTGTACCTCCTGAGTTGAGACCGGGGCTGACATATACCTTCTGGGTTGAGATTGAGGCTGACCTGTACCTCTCGAGTTGAGATCGGGGCTGACCGGTACCTCCCGAGTTGAGACCGAGGCTGACCTGTACCTCCCAGGTTGAGATCGGGGCTGACCTATACCTTCCGGGTTGAGACCGGGGATGACTTGTACCTCTTGGGTTGAGACCAGGGCTGACCTGTACTTCCCGGGTTGAGACCGCGGCTGACCTGTACCTCCCGGGTAGAGGCCGAGGCTGACCTGTACTTCCCAGGTTGAAACCGGGGTTGATTTGATGGTCCGGTATTGGGACAGGGGTTGAGTCGACGGCCCGATATTGAGACTGGGGTTGATTTGAATACCCGGTATTGAGGTCGGGGTTGATTTGCTGGCTCGGTATTGAGACCAGGGTTGAGTTGATGACCCAGTATTGAGACCGTGGTTGATTTGATGACCTGGTATTGAGATCGGGGTTGAACTGATGGCCCGATTTTTGAGACCGAGTTTGAGTTGATTGCCCGGTATTGAGACCGGGGTTGATTTGAAAAGATAATCTTTCCATCCTACAATGTTAGTAACAGGGACAGGAAATTTCGAGTGTCTACACCTATCAATACGCGTTCCTCGGAATTTCAATATTAATTCCCAAGCAAAAACAAATGAATAGTGATTTTCTTCCGAGAAAACTTTTCCCGGTTAACTTAACTTTTCGCGGTATATTAATGTCAAATCTTTAGACAAAATGTCATTCCGACATTTCAATCTCCCAGTAAGGCTTAGGGTCCCAAACCCCAACCTTTAGGGTCAAACCCTAACCCTTATGGTTTTAATACATGAATAGTGTATATTTCGTCTTTTTTCTCGAAAATATTTTTATTCCCGAAAATATTTTATTTTCGTCCCGAAAATCTTTTATTTTCGTCTTGAAAATTCTTACTCGTTCATTACAGTTCATAGCCAGAATCCTCCCATTTTCTAGTCATCCTATGTCATAGAATAACTAATAAACATGTAACACATAATATAATCAATAAAAATTTATTTTATTAATTATTAATTCTTTAAACTTAATTTTTGGACAATCTAATTTTTTGAGTTGTCACAAAAAGTAAGTAAATGAACCCAAATAGTTTGGGTTTCATAAGAATGTAAGAAAATATAAAAAACGTGAATCGTGGGCTCAAGAACGAACTCATTCTGAGATCGGATGAGTAAGTTACAGACGAACGAACGAAGAACGTCAAGAACGTTCGATGAACGAACGTGGAAATATAAGCCCATTGAATGGCATATTAATGAATTCAGAATGAAATTCTGTCCAAGGGAAGTTGTATTACGTAAGATAAGGAAGAATATGTCTTCCGGACGACCTTGTTTCGAGTTATAACAAATAAGTTACGACATTGCAAAGTAGGCGATTCGTACGTGTAAGAAAATGTCAAAATTTTTCTATGTTTTACCAGAGACGCCGCAGTGCCTCCCAAGACTAAGAAGATGGCGCCACAGCACCTGGTCTAGGCTCCAAGTACTGCCAACTGGCACTGCAGTGCCGGCTTTAACAAAGAGAATGGCGCCTTAAGGAAAATTTTTCTAACATGAGATTTTTATTGCTCAACTTTTTGGGTGATAATTAAGGGCAATTATGAATGTAATATTAATGAAATAAAACATCTTGAATGATGAGTAAAACCTTGATTTTGACGATTAAATGTTGAATAAAGGTTATAAATTAACGAATGCAAAATACGTAACCGATATACGGGGACCGTATTCGCTTTAAAAGAACGTGAAGGATTGAAATTATTGTAATTCCTTAGATGTTGAAGGAAGATGGTGAGTTATAACATTTCAATGTTATAAGGTCTTAACAAAAGTTATATGTAAAGCGTATAAACGCTGTAAACGCAAAGTAATTGCGATGGACGATCGGTCTTAACATTCAACGAACCGTTTGACTTGGACATTAAGAGATGATGATGGACATGATGTTCATGTAATTGATCTCTAATGGAAGTGATTAAAATCTTAAGTAATGGTTGAATGGAGGTTTAAAAGATGAACAACGTGAACGTAGAATACGTAAACGATATTTGTGAATCGTATTCGCATCGGACAAATGTATTGGGTTTACATAGGTTGTAATACCTAGATGTTGAACAAGGATGGTAAGTTATGATATGGAAGTGTTATAAAGCCATAACGGAAGTTAAATAATATAAATACGATGTAAACGCAAAGTGCGTAATCGAATACGGGACACTTTATTCATATATATACAGGAAACCATATTCGTGTCGAGCGAACGTTCTAAGCATACATTGGTTGTATGACTTAGACGTTGATGAATGTTAATAGGTATGATATTAAATTATCAAGGAAACTGTAACGAACAGTAATGATGTTAATGATGGTCCAAGTTTGAATCGAATAAAGAATGTTAGAATGAAACGTAAACATGAAACACTTAAACCGACGTGAATGTTGAGTGTACATGTAAGTTAAATGTGCTTAACATACACACCGTGTATGGTTTGAACGTAAGACAATGAATGGTAAAGAATGACGTGTAAACGTTGGAAAGCCAAGTTAATAATAATAACTTGATGAATGTTCCGGGTTAAATTAACCGGACATTGTAAGATACGAAATAGAGATAATGTAAAATGTTTAAAGGCTATGAACGCATAGTCTTGACATTGAATATTGTTCTTGGCATACACAAGATTTTATGACTTAGACGTTAATGAATAATCCTGAGGTATGACATTCAGTTATCAGAAAGCCATAAGGAAGAATAATTGACTTAACAAACATTATAATTGTGAATTCTTCGGACAAGTTAAGCTAGAAGGAAGAAGGAAAAAGGTAATGTAAATCTATCGTAAAGATGATCGTAAGGTTTTGGCATCTCCGTATGTCATAACAACCAAAGGAATGTCTGGAGAATTTGGTCACATAAACTTAGATTACAAGAATACGAACCATAAGAAGTAAAGTTAAGTGTAAACCAATGCATAAGTCAAATATACAACTAAATGGTATATGTTATTCCTTATATGATATATAGGGATTACTAAGAACGGTATAGCGTAAGCAGTATGCACTGCTTAAGGCAAGTTTTCTAACTTCATTCATATTTGAAATGAATGTTAGTTTCTTAAACTTTCTCAGATGTTGAACTTGAGGAAGTTTTACATATGTGCAAATGTGTGATATTTGTGCAAGGTGTTTATGCATGAGGTTGTGTGCTGAACTTTTAACACTTATGTGTTTCTGTGAAATAAACTGTTCTGTGATTGAATGGTTTAATGTGGAGTGGTTCCATTTGTGAACTACTAAGATTAAGTCCATGCTAATGATTTTAGCTAGACTGAATGTAAAGATATGTGAAAGTAAATGTTATTAATTTTTAAAATGATAGGAATCAAAATTTATTCCTATTATTCGAGCTGCTTCATAACCTTTGTTTGGTTATTGAAGTTTTTAAAAAGAGTTTGCAATTCTTGATTTTGTTGTTATACAACTGCTATGACTTGCTAAGCAATTGAATGCTCACACTTGCTTTAAATAAAAACATTTTCAGCGACGGTAGAATGAAATGAAGGATCTAGTAAGGATCAAGCTGATGGGTGCCATTGGACGGTGCTACGGTTGCAAGTACCACAAGTCTTATTCATTATATGAATCAGCGTGAAGTTGAAGAGAAGAGTAAGCGAAGACTTGTAGAATAGTTGTGACACCCCCAAATCTGGGTACTTCATTCCCACATAATTCAGTGTTCACTATCCAAAACAATCACATCTAACTACCCACAATAAAAGATAATAATATAAACTTAAATAACTTAAATAATAATCCTCCCCAATTAAGGTTTATATAATCTCAACAAATAAATCCCAAGTTATCTAACCTTTACGACATCATTCATAAGCAGAAATAAAATATAATAATTAAGTCTTGTTACATGAACTTTAACAAATAAATTAAACAAGTCTTCATCAGTTGTTCATCTTTCCTTTACCCTTGTTAGTGGATGGCTCGTCAAACTTTTCCACCTTAGCTGCAATGTTTTTATATGCAAGAGTGAGCAAAACAAATGCACACTAGAATAACAATGTATAATGATAACATACGAGTTATAAAGAATAAACTCAACTAAATAACTTAACTTTTTGCTGTCAACGATAATCAAAAACAGAAATCTCAATATGAAATTCAACTTTTGAATTAAGAATAGAAAACGTGGTCAAAATACATCTGAGGGACACAAGACCACGGACTATATCCTAGTTTAATAAGTATCTCTACTGTAACATTTAACAGTCGTATAAACTATATGGACCATCCTTCTTGTACTTAAGGTGATCAGCTGTGAGAACCCGAGTTTTCAGAAATTATTAAAATAAGAATTTAGTAAATAAAATTCTTAAGGCATGTGTTGGGTTCGAATAAGAATATATATGCGTTATGAGGTATGTGGTATTATGTTGCATAGGGTATTATGAACTATGCAATATGTGATTTTGTGTTTAATAAATATATTATTATGATATATTTGTTATTTATTGTAGAGACAATTTATTTGAAGTAAAGGAGATGGATAAAATTATCTATCGATAGTAAATAATTCATAAAATTATTTTATCATAGTAAGTTGGTGACATTAAATATCTTTAATGAATAATCACCATTTTCTTGAACATATATACTAGTGTCTAGTATGATGTAATATGGCTTATAATTAGTGCTTAAGCTATCCATGGATAGATTGAGATAGTAAAACATGAATTAGTTAAGGGAATTAACTAATAAGTATAAATATTGGTTAATTTAAAGTAAGTTGAAAGTTATATTATGGAATAATATAATTTAAATATTAAAACCTTAATCAACTATGGTGATATAATAAAGGGTTTAATTCACTTAAGCAAGTGATGAATTAATATATGTGTTGAGTATGTAGTGGTTATATATATATATATATATATATATATATATATATATATATATTACTTAGTATGGTAGTATGTGAGAAAAAGTCTAGTGTTCGTATGACGTTAATAATATATATACGTTGTTGAAGAGAGAAGAAAATCAATATACCTTTAGATAAATATTGGTTAGAGAATTAATTAATAATTGACATATGGCTAAGATGAGAAGATTAAAGAAATTGTTTTGGGGACAATTTATAGAAAGGAAAGAGAAACAATTATTGTATATTTTAAATAAAGAATATTAAAATAAATTCTAGCATTGAATTATTTTAATAAAGGGAGAATATTATTTTATATAATGATATTACCTTATATAGCTTTGTATGAGGTAATATGTATGATTAAGTAATATGATAAATATATTAAAATATATTTACTATATGTAAATAAATGTATAGAAATAATTTATCATAATAGAAAATAAGCTTATTATCTATTTTCTATATATAATGTGTGTACATGTGCCATACATGTAATTACTTTAATGAGACATAGATATTATATTAAGAATAATATCTTGAGATAATGAGTGAATTCTTTTATTATAATTAACACCTTTAGTTTTCAAAATTGTAATAAAAACATTTTATGTCATGTTATGGTAGAATACATAATTATTATTATAGTAATGTATTTCCAAGAGGGTTAAATTTATAAAAGAAAACTATGTTATTTTAATTTACTAAATAACTTAAATTACTATATTACCGTAGATTTTGTAAGTAAGCAAGGTGGTGGAAATGAATAAGATTATGAGATGATTAAGTGATATGGTGAAAATGGTAATGAGCTTAATTTATGCTTGTGAGATATGCCTAGTGTTGCAAAGTGGTGGAATAAGTAATTCGTTAAATAAATTAATGAAGGGATGACTAAATTAATTAGTGTTATTATTAATTGCTATGTGCAATAATATGTAATTTTATGTTATATAGTAGCTACATCTATATGATATGAAATAAAGTGGGACACTTCAAGGTAACTATATAATATAGGAAACTATATGATAAAGTGAAATGAGTCGCATGAGTTACATAAATGGACCTATGTGACAATGTGTTATGTGTGGTACATTAATGTGTACTTTATGAAGGATATTAAATTAAACTAAATAAATAATTGTTGTTAATAATTATTTCAATGATTAAGTACAAGTGAAATAATAAAGTGTACGATAATGTGATGTGACAATACTCAATCAAAATATAGTCAGTGTTGTCAAATGTTCATGGATTATATAATGTGTAATATAAGTAGAGGGATACATGTATACATATATATATATAGGTATATATGTGTATGGATGTATAAGGGAAGTATTTGATACATATGTGTGTATAAAGACTTGTATATTAGCATTATGTACAAGTGGGATAATAAAATGTAATATGGTGCAATAGACCACTCTCATGATCCTTATAATGTTGAAAATTGGAGTTAAATAAGCTTGCAAGATAGCCCATGTGATAGCAATGATGGTTAGCCCAATGGCTAGGGTACAATGAATAGTAGTAGTTGGTGGGAGTTAGCCACCAATTCTTCTTTGCCCCTTGTGTAATGTGCATAGGAGGGTAATAGCTTGGCTATAAATAGAGGCCATGCATTGGTGTGTAGAGTTAGTTAGTTCAACTGCTAAATTATTGCTAAGTTGATATAGAGAGAGTATTGAGTGAGTGGTCTGAAACTTGAGCAAGCCTTGTCCAATTCAACGCTTCAAGAGGTATAATGCTTGTTCATGTTTTGAAGTTTAAACAATTATGAATTCATAGAAGTTGCATGAAATTGTTGAGATTGAATAAGTGAGATGATGTCAGTATGTGATAAGTTATTTTTATGACCACTTATTCAGATATTATCTAACTTATTTTGTTGCTTAAACTCAAGTATCATTGCGCTTTTCATACATTTTTGCTTTGTTTTGTAGATTTCATGTTTTGGAACTCTCTTGGTGCATATGTGGCTAAAATGGCTAAAAGAATGCTAAAAGGGATGATGGCATGATAATGGAAAGGAGTCAAGCAGCGTGATGGGAATGTGATGATGCAATATGGCTCAAAGGATGCAAGAAGGCAAGAGGTGCAGGAGAAAGGAAATGAAGAATGCAGCAGAAGCCAACATTGCACTAGCAAAAACCACAGGCCCGCACGGCCGCATCGACTTTAAAAAGGAATGACGCGCGCATGCGCCATTATGCGGAGCAGAGATCACTCTGGGAATCCTTGCGGCCGCGCCAGAACAAAGGCTTAAGGACGCGCGGCCGCGCCAGCTCGACTTGACCAGAAACTTGACTTTCAATTTCAGCTGAACGGGATTTGGCTTAGAGGGTTATATATTAGGGCTTTTGCCCATTTTAAGGAGAAGAATATACTCTCCTTAAGGGAGCCCTAGCCTTAGTTCTCTTCTTCTTCTCCCTTTATTTTCTTGTCTAGATTAGCTTTGGAGTAGATTAAGGTTAGGTTTAATTAGTTAGTTTCTAGGGTTTAATTAAAGAAGAAGATTGAAGCATTTGGATAGCATCAAAGATCCAATCTTGGAGAACGAACAGAGATTTGCATTCTCTATCTTTATACTATCCTTGTTATCATTTTGTATTCGGAAGATGTTTATTCAATTTATGGATGATATATTTGAGTCATTTATAACTTAAACTTTATTTTGAGATTTCAATGGAACCTTTTGAGTAGTTTATATTGATATGCTTCCATGTTGGTCTTATTGATTTCTATGAGATTGTCTGTTATGATTCGTGCTTTCATTTCTTAATTGATTAGCTACCAATTACTATGATAACCTATATGGACTTGACAGATGAAATATGGGTTTAGATCTAATCGTAGTAGCGGGCGATTGTATGTTTACATGGCGTTGGATGTATGATTTGTGCTTAGGATAGACATATACCGAAGCGCCGCTCGTAGTCAATTGAGAACTTGGACTTAAACCCTATTTATTTGTAAATCACATAGACATATAGGGGTTTTGATAATGTGGGTGTTCATATGTGTTCTATCATCTATGGATTGTATGTGATATGGATTAGGTGCATCGAAAGATGGCCTTCTCTCACTTTCGTGTTCTCGACTAACATTCTGTGACGATTAATTTGACCTAAATGGGAGTATGTTGATTTAGATGAATCATTAGGGAAAGTTTAGATCTCATATCTTCATTATATGATTTTACTCTAGGATTAATTAGTTTTAAGTTTAATTATTTAGTTTTTAATTAAAACACTTTATCGCTCGTTTAAATAAGACTGAAATGATTATGGGCTAGTGGTTTAGCGAACTTTTATCAGTTAATTCTCTGTGGGAATGATATCTTACTTACTCTTTATTACTTGTTGACCGTGTATATTTGCGCATATTTATCATTACCTAATCGGGGAAAACAAGTCTTTGGCGCCGTTCCAGGGGAAATAATTTGATAACTGTTTGCCAACATTAGTTTCAATCAAATTAGTCTTAATTTAAAATTTTTTTTATTTAATTCTCTTCTTATATTCTATTTTTAGGTACAATGGATCTCAATGCTTATCCATGGTTTTACACAAGGCAAGATCAACCAAGGGAAATAGGGAATGATGGCCTCGACCTAATTGCTACATTATCAGAATAGCTAGAGATTCTCTCGAGGAAGTTGGACATTGTTGCAACCGATCAGAGTCGAGAGACGGCAGTTACTTATGACTATTGTGATGGAAACTATATGAGCCATCAAGACCCCATCAGTTTTGGACAAGAACAGTATGGGGGTGATTACTTGAACCACGGGTATCCCAAGTATTATCAAGACCAAGATTTGAAGTATCACCCAAACTCTTCAACGAGCTATTATCAAGACCAATACTGCAAGCAAAGTCCAATATATGCACCAGACCCCACATATCAATCTCCGTGTTTACAAGAAGAACAGTCAATAAAAGACTTCATGTATAAGGTCTAAGCAAACCAAAGGGAGATGATTAGGAGCCAGGAAATATCAAACCATAATTTTTAGATCCAGATGGCACAAATCATCAATACCCCAATCAATGAGACTCAGTACATTGATTCCGAGGCTGAAATAGAAAAGGGAAGATTGGAAAATTTGTGGGGAAATTCCATAGCATAAACAAAGGAGATCTTGATTGAACAAGTGAAGTCGATTGAGAATCTTCAGAATTAGGCGGATCAAATTAGCACGGCTTTAATGAAGGAGGAAGTGATTGAGCAAGGTATAAAGACTCAGGATCTTCATAATCCAATGCCTCAACTATTTGAAGTCATGAGCAATGGCCCTCAGAATACTTGGTGCTATGAATTGGACGCTAAAACTGATGGAGAGCCAGAAGTACACTTGAAGCTGGACTAACTGAAAGAAATGAATATCGAGAAGACACTTGGGGACGTGAAAAATTATGAATGCGAGCCAGCCGTGACAACACCCCAAGTGCCTTCTCCGCCTAAGTTGGAAAAGCTAGTGAAGTTTGTACACCCATGCCTCATTGGTAGTCACATCACAAATATGAATCTCGAGGATATGAGAGAGTCCGCACTTTTGAAACCATGGTGGTCTGAAGAAGAGAGAATTAAAGAAGAGCTCGTTGTATTATTCATGGCTCAATGCAAAACTCTTTGCGCAAATACAACGGAAGAAGTGCCTAGCTCCCCGAGCTTAAAAATAGGGAATTCATATACACATCATATGTTAGGCGACTTAACTCTTTAGCCTCTCATGAAGAGGAACCTCCTAACGCACATGGCAGTTCTAATGGATGGAGGGTTTCTCAAATATCGTTGAGGAATCGGATAGCAGTGGCAAGACAAAGTCCAACTTTCGGACTATAAATCAAGCTCTCGATGGGAGGCACCCCATCAAATCTCTCTATCCCTACTTGTTTAATTCTACTTGTTTATCTCCATTTTCCCCCCTGTTTAATTCTTAGTAGTTTGATTTAGTTGAAAATTTTTGAATATATATTTGGAATTAGGATCTCAATGCCTACATTTTTGGACTTAGGCATTAGTGCGTGCATTTTTGGGACTTTGAAGTTTTGAACACATTTTAAAAGCACGAGCATATTGCATATACGCACTTATTGGAATTTTTGGGAATTCACATATTATCCCCTATGTTTAATTCTCCTAATTGTAAATAGTTAATATTAAGTGTTGGTGGTTGAGAGATCTTCTATGCATCTCTCAGGTTAAATTAACTAGAATGAAGTAAAGTTCAAAAGCCCATCCTCAATGCATGTCAAAAGCTGCATATTAAAAATTTGGGGAAGGGCGCAACCGCGCCGGAATAGAGGCTAATAGGCGCGCGGCAACGCGTCATGCAGGTTATCTCAGACTTAAGGTAAAAATTAAGCAGAAATTGAGCGCCACATCATTTCATATAGCAGACGAGGCTGACGAGGGGAGTTTCCTTTTTTCCTTTTACCTTCAATGAGGACATTGAACATTTTAAGTTTAGGGGTATTAGGTTTATTTTGGCATGTAGTTTAGTTCATTTGATTTTGCATATTTTGTTTGTTCATATAGTGCATGTAGGTCGTATTTTGTTAAAAATTTATCAAATTTTTTTGTTTTGTTTTAGATGGGTGTGTTAGAACATATTGCATGAATCCAATTTTAGTTGATTTGTTATTTATTTGGCTTATGAGGAAACTTAAATTACTTGATTTTTGAATTGATTTGAGACTTAAGCTTGTTTATAATGTCATATATGTAAATCCTTATCTGTCAGATGATGTGTAACCGGTTAGCACTCTAAGAGTAACCATCATGATATGCTTAGTTTAAATTTTCACATACTTGTCTTCTGTTGGGTAATCTATGTTTTAATCAAAGAGTTTTAGTGCTAATATGATTATAACTAGGACTGTAAAAAGCTTAAGTTTGGGGGAAACAGAGGGTATGCATGCTATGTGGGGAGATGGAGCGTAAGACGACGTACTCTCCTATGGAATAAATAAAAGAAAAAGAAAAATTGAAATAGAATAAACACTTTGGCTATGTCAAGTCCTGTGGCCTTTGATATTCGAGCAAGTAAGCCCGAGGGGTATCTTATCACCCAGCGCCCTAAGGCCTCGCGGTCTGGGAGTCGTTGGTCGAAAGCTCGCTACACGGGTATCACTGAGAAGCCTAAGAGGACTAGGCATTACACAGTCGATTGTGTACAAGGGAAAGAGCGAAAACGCCCTCATGAGTAAATAAAAAGAATAATTAAACCCTCTGTGACTCTTAGCTTAAGTAATGCATGGTCTTGGTTAGAATTTATCTGATTTACTTCTTTTCTTAAGTTAAAACTTATTTTTCCCTAAGAAGCATAGTATATGATTTATTTGTTCAAAAGCATGTTTAATAGTTGCTAGGCACACACACACTACATCAGTGCTGATAGATTTGGATTTGCGAGGATATACCTTATGATCTTGTCTTGGGTAGCTTTCTGTTTGATTATCTTGGGGTCTTTCTGAGGCATTGCTTGTGAATTTCAAAACTGACTGAGATTTGGATTTGCATTCATGATAGGATAGGTTGCATTCATTGTAGTTATTGCATTGCATCTTTTGTTTGGTTTTATTTTGATTACTTAATGCAAGCAACATTTAAGTTTGGGGGTATTTGATAAGTGGTTTTTATGACCACTTATTCAGATATTATCTAACTTGTTTTGTTGCTTAAACTCAAGTATCATTGTGCTTTTCAATCATTTTTGCTTTGTTTTGTAGATTTCATGTTTTGGAACTCTCTTGGTGAATATGTGGCTAAAACGGCTGAAAAAAGCAGCGTGATGGGAATGTGATGATGCAAAAAGGCTCAAAGGATGCAAGAAGGCAAGAGGTGCAGGAGAAAGTAAATGAAGAATGCAGCAGAAGCCAGCATTGCACAAGCAAAAACCACAGGCACGTGCGACCGTGCGGAGTTTACAAAGGAATTACGTGCGCCCGCGCCATTTTGCAGAGCAGAGATCACTCTGGGGATCCGCGCGGCTGCATCAAGACAAAGGCTTAAGGGCGCTCGGCCTCACCAGCTCAACTTGACCAGAAACTTGACTTTTCATTTCAGCTGAATGGGATTTGGCTTAGAGGGTTATATATTAGGGCTTTTGCCCATTTTGAGGAGAAGAATATACTCCCTTAAGGGAGCCCTAGCCCTAGTTCTCTTCTTCTTCTCTCTTTAATTTCTTGTCTAGATTAGCTTTGGAGTAGATTAAGGTTAGGTTTAATTAGTTAGTTTCTAGGGTTTAATTAGAGAAGAAGATTGAAGCATTTGGATAGCATCAAAGATCCAAGCTTGGAGAAAGAACACAGATTTGCATTCTCTATCTTTATACTCTCCTTGTTATCATTTTGTACTCGGATGATGTTTTTTCAATTTATGGATGATATATTTGAGTCATTTATGACTTAAACTTTATTTTGAGATTTCAATGGAACTTTTTGAGTAGTTTATATTGATATGCTTCTATGTTGGTCTTATTGATTACTATGAGATTGTCTGTTACGATTCGTGCTTTCATTGCTTAATTGATTAGCTACCAATTACTGTGATAACCTATATGGACTTGACAGACGAAATGTGGGTTTAGATCTAATCGTAGTAGCGGGCGATTGTATGTTTATATGGCGTTGGATGTATGATTTGTGCTTAGGATAGACATATACCGAAGCACCGCTCGTAGTCAATTGAGGACTTGGACTTAAACCCTATTTATTTGTAAATCACATAGACATATAGGGGTTTAGATAATGTGGGTGTTCATATGCGTTCTATCATCTGTGGATTGTATGTGATATGGATTAGGTGCATCGAAAGATGGCCTTCTCTCACTTTCGTGTTCTCGACTAACATTCTGTGACGATTAATTTGACCTAACTAGGAGTATGTTGATCAAGATGAATTATTAGTGAAAGTTGAGATCTCATATCTTCATTATCTGATTTTACTCTAAGGTTAATTAGTTTTAAGTTTAATTATTTAGTTTTTAATTAAAACACTTTATCGCTCGTTTAAATAAGACTAAAATGATTGCGAGCTAGTGGTTTAGCTAACTTTTATTAGTTAATTCTCCGTGGGAATGATATCGTACTTACTCTTTAGTACTTGTTGACCGCGTAAACTTGCGCGTATTTGTCATTACCTAATCGGAGACAACAGTATGTTAGTAAAGTTTGTATGCATGTTATAAATACAATGTAGTTGATTTCTAGCATGTTTCATGAAGTCTGTTAAAGTTGGTTGGAAGCTCTGCAATAGCAAAAAAACTTCTTGTTTGGAAACAGAGTAGCATGGCCGTGCCACTCCCTAGTACAAATGCAGCACGGCCGCGTCGTTCTGCAGAAAAGAAATCAATTTTTTGTTGTTTTTTGATATATGAGGCATACTAGTTTGACTCTAATAAGTGTATAGATGAGTCTAACATATGAACTAAGGTTTCCATGCATGTAATGAATGATATTAGTTGGTTTAACATGAAATATTCAAAGAAATCTTAAAGTTTTGAAAATAAAACTTGATGAATTTAGTGTCCTTTAGAATCTGACCTTGGAGCATAGGTACGTGAGTATGAAATGAAGCTTGTTGTAAGTTATCTCACATATGCTAGAATTATAGCTTGGCCTAGAATGTTTTGAAGGAAAACTTGGAAGTTGTGAGAACTAATAGTCTTGAACATGGTGTAAATAGTATTATGACCTTTCAAGCAAGCATGCTAGGACACATTATGCCTCTAAAAATGACTGATGTGTTCACCATGTAGCTAAGCATGAACTAGACTATTCCAACATGGTTTAAAATAAGTTTTCAAGTAGTGTACTATGCTATGTCTATATAAAAGAATTGAATGATCTTGAGCATGCATATTTAAGACTTAAATCATTGACCCTTGTTAAATGAAGTTGTTAAGCCTTGTTGATAAAAATAATTCAATATAGAGCTATGTGATTCAAAAAGTAAAACTAAATGGTTTGAAATGTGAACTTGAAGAAATATTAGAACTTAATTGACGTATGTTTATATTATGTATCATAATGCATAGTATACTAGGACTAAACTATGTAATGAAAAGCTCAAGTCTGGTTCTGGCAGGGAGTAGCGCGGCCGCGCCACTCCCAATCTTATATGCAGCTCGGCCGAGCTGTTCTGCAGAGTTGCCAAGAGCAGTTTGTTAACTGCATGGTCTTAAGTTATGGTTATATGTTTTCCTTAAGGACTACAAGATATGAAACAAGAGTGTTTAGATGAACATGAAAGTAGAATGAGCTAGTCTCATGATTATCCAAAGTTAAAGTGAAATGAAACCAAGTTAGTAAACGATATACAAATTATTCTTATATTAAGAGCATATGAGATGTATGACTGATGGGTATGAATCTATGATTATAGAATTGTGTAGGAATACACAAAGTGCAGATAGCTTTAAGCAGTTAAGTCGTAGTTGATAAACTACGAGCCAGGCAAGTCTTTCAGTTCCTATTTGTTATATGAATTCGATAACTGTTGGTTGAATTATATTATGAGGATGTTGATATAAAATGCATGTGAGATATATATGAATTTGAAAGTTGATCTTTGATGTTATGTTTAAGGAGTTAAACTCTATACTTGTTATGTGAGAAGCATCATTCGTAGTAAATCTAAATGATTATGATTGCATGAATTGAGTAAGATATTATATGCTATGTGATGCATGAAAACTGTTAGAATTGCTGAGCTGTCAAGCTCACTCTTGCAAATAATCATTTTTGCAGGTTAAGGACTCACGGTAAAGTTATGTGCTACTTTAATGATAGAGTTCAATATTATCACAAGAAGATTGACTGATTTATCTAAAGTTATGCTCTTGAACCATGTTTAGGGTCTAAGAGATGTACATGATAGTAGTTTACGATGTTTAATACATGTTGAGTTGTAAAGATGTATTAGTTAATACATAGAGGATATAGAATTGAGATGTAAACATTTATACAATAATTCGAATAAAGTAAATCATAACTATCGACGTTGGTTTAAAAAATCAGCAGGTCGGGTCACAACCCGGATCTTTTAATCTCTTTTCCTAAGTTCTCTCTACCCTCACTCTTTTTATTTAGGAAAAAGGTTTTGAAGGGTTTTTTAGGAGAAAGGCCAATATGTATCATGTCGAAGATTTGAACATTTATAGAGTCACCAGTTGGTAGATTTGAAAATGGTTGTACCAACTCAACTGAGTTTTGTTTGAAAGAGGCCCAATTGGTGGACACTGTCGAAACTTGATCTTTGAAAACAAAGTTTTGATCTCGGGGGCTTGGTTAAGTGTGGGGAAGGTGTTAGGCAGCCCACGACTCCCGTGTAAACATGGTATCTCATTTTTTTAATATTTCCCTTTAAAACTGGAATGCGTGAGTGAATGCTATTTGAAAATTGGGCCTATTGATTTTATTGATTGAAAATAGTGCTTTGCTTCGTTGAACCTATATACGAAGGGTTTGATTTGATTTGAAAATCAGTCTTGGATTTCATTTGCAAAAGCATTTAATTTGATTTTCTTTGAAAAGCTTTTCTTTTGATTGATTTGAAAATGATGTTTTGAAAGCGTATTTATCAAACCCTTACGCTGCCATAGGAATTGAAGCCTGTTGATACTTCCAATTTTATCTTTATAGCCTGAAGGATGCACGTGAATGGTGATTTGTTGGGCTGCGAAGCATCCTAGACCACAGAATATACAAGTGTCGGTCTCCTCATGGGTATGAAAACCATCGGAGTGCCACTGACACGACAATTGACATTTTTTCATTATATTGAGACCTTAAATCCTGATAACCGTTTTAAGGTCTATTTACATGTACATTTTTTTTTTGCAGAAAAACAGGCAGGGTACATTTGTAAATATGAGTTTGTCCACCGTCGGAATCAGATTTCGATCGTTTTGATCATGAATCCCACGATTCCTAGGCTCACATATGAATAGCCAAAACCTGCACAGTTCAAATTTCTACAGAAACAGATAAATATCTCAATATTGTCAGAACCGAGGATTCATTCAGTAAATCTTGGTCCGCATGGCCGAAGCATCTCGTTCCCACTAGATAGCGATCTAAGGGAGGCGAGGTTGCTTTTGAAGCTTAAACTAGGAAGAAAGCTAGATTTAAGGAAATCTCAGCCATTTTAGCTTTCCGGTTCAGTCTGGATGTTTTGAACAGTTTAAAAACTAGAATTGGCGAGATTTAAATAAATCTAGTCTTCCTACAAATATATCAATGTCAATTCATATAAAATGAATATTTAAAGTAATAGTTGAATAGAAAGCAAGTAAAGCAATAAATAAATAAATAAATAAATATATATATATATATATATATATATATACAATTATATATAAAAGCTGTAAAGGGCGATGGGTTTTCACGCCGGTGCCC
The DNA here is from genome assembly GCA_020205555.1 of Panax stipuleanatus. Classification (NCBI taxonomy): domain Eukaryota; kingdom Viridiplantae; phylum Streptophyta; class Magnoliopsida; order Apiales; family Araliaceae; genus Panax; species Panax stipuleanatus. Next base: position 23,577,141 of record CM035123.1, read on the forward strand.
GGACTGGAATTGAAATATATATATATATATATATATATTGACAGAAATATAGTCAACCAAGACTAGGAAGAGTACTAGTGATGGTGAAGGCTGCTTATATATGTATAAATATATATATATAAGCAGTAAAAAGGCCACAGAATGATCCAGGCCGAACTGGAATGTAAATGTACAGAAAAGTAGTCAACCAGGAACTGGGAAGATAACCCAGTAATGGTGAAGTGTGCAAAAATAGTATATAGGCCACGAAATAGTCCAGGCTAGACTGGAATGTAAATTGCAGAAAAGTAGTCAACTAGTGACTGGGGAGATCACCCAGTATGGTAAAGTGTGCAAAACCAGTATAAAGGGCGATGGATTTTTACGCCGTTGCCTGGACTAGAATTGATATATATATATATATATATATATATATATATTGACAGAAATGTAGTCAACTAATATTAGGAAGAGAATCCAGTTATGGTGAAAGTTGCTCATATATGAGTAAATATATATAAAAGCGGTAAACTACCTCAGATTTGACATACGGGCTTGACATAATTGAAATGTTAGTATATATACCGTTAAATATATACAAAAAAAAAAGAAGCAAAACCCGGACTGAGAAGATAACCCAGTCTGGCGAAGTTGCCAGAATGTGTTTGCTAGTGCATTGAAGCTGCTGGAGCTGACGGATCTTCTATCCGAGTTGTAGAAATGTCAGAAAATTAGTTTATGTACAAAAATGTACAAACTAAGTTTCGGGCATTTTTAGAAAACGAAACTTAACGTGCAAGTGTATAAAAGTACGAAGAAGTAATACTCACTTTCTGATCGTAAAAATACTTACAATGGACTGCTACACGGGCTTTTTGCCAAATCGTAGGCTCTATACATCTAAATCTACCAGTTATTTTCTAATATATGGTAGTATATCGGTATATCTACGAGTTAGAGTGAAAATATTTGGGTTTGGAAGAGGTGTAAAAGTCAGAAAATTGAACTGGCAGATCTTCGCTGCATTTTTGGATTCTTGAAAATGAAGGGGGCACCTCTATTTATAGGATAGGGAGCCTCCACTCTACTTGCTACTACTTCAGGAAGAGGTGCTGCTCCTTTGGTGGGGCCCGCAGTGCCAGGTTCCATCGTCTCAAAGTACGTGCACTCCGGACAACGCGCAGTCGAAGTCAAAACTTTCTAACTTTTGATCGGAGCATCCGTTTAAGGCGTGCGATACCTTTTCGAAAATCCCTCGCCGAGAGTGTCGTAATGACATGGGATAAAACATTTTTTGGGTCCCAGAAGATGGGTTCAAAACCAGGTCTTTGATTCCTCGCAGTTTGTCCGTTGAGCTGTCTTGTGTCGTTTGCACTCGTGATCGTCGTTATGGTTCATTCTGACTTCGATAGAATCAATTCGTGCTTAAGTTTGACCGAATTAATAGAAAGTTGATAAAATAACCATTTTTCCCCTCCCGGGGTGATCCTTGGTGGATCTGGCTTCCTACGGTTATCTCTGTTACTGAACTGCACTTCCTGAATTGATGCCGGGGCTGATCTGTACTTCTCGGGCTGAGACCGGGTGATGATTTAACACATCCTAGGTCGATATTGAAGTTGACATGTACCTCTTGGGTTGATGCCGGGGTGACTTGATGGCCCGATATTGAGATTGGGGTTGATCGGTATCTCCCAAGTTGTTGCTGAGGCTGATCTGTACCTCTCAGGTTGCTGCCGAGGCTGATTTAAAGGCCTGATATTGAGATCGGGGTTTGAACTGATGGTCTGATCAAAGATCAGGGTTGATATGATAGCCCGATATTGAGATCTAGGTTGACCTGACGATCTGATTGGAGATCGGAGTTGGATAGACGGTCTGATTGATGATTGGAGCTGGATAGACGGTTTGATTGAAGATCAGAGCTGGATAGACTGTCCGATTAGAGATCGGAGCGGGATTGACGGTCCGATTGGAGATCGAAGTTGGATAGATGGTCCAATTGGAGATCGGAGCTGGATTAACAGTCCGATTGCTGATCAAGGTTGGATTGAAGGTTCGATTGGAGATCAGAGTTGGATAGACGGTCTAATTGGAGATCGGAGCTGGATAGATGGTCTGATTGGAGATCGGAGCTAGATAGACAGTCCGATGGGAGATTTAAGTTGGATAGACTATCCGATTAATGATCGGAGCTGGATTGGCTGTTCGATTGACGATCGAAGTTGGATAGATGGTCCGATTAGAGATCAGAGCTGGAGTACCAACATTGGGGATCGATGCTAGATTGACGGTCTGATTGACGATCAGATTTGAATATACTGTATGATTTGAGATCGGAGTTGGATAGACAGTCCGATTGGAGATTAGAGCTGGATAGACGGTTCGATGGACGATCGAAGCTGGATTGATAGTTCGATTGACGATCGGAGTTGGATAGACAGTTCGATTGGAGATCAAAGCTGGAGTACCAACATTGGGGATCAGATTTGACTAGAGTACCGATATTGGTGATCGAATTTAACTGGAGTACCGATATTGGTGATCGGATTTGAATAGATTATCGATATTTGTGATCGAATTTGAGTTTACCTGCATTGGTGGTCGAATTTAGGTTTACCGACATTGGTGGCCGGATTTGGATTGGAAGCCTGGTATCGGTACCAGGATTGGCTTGATTGACTGTTTTGTCCTCCCACAGTGTTCGTATTAGGGTAAGGAAAATTTTGAGTGTCTACAGATGCCCCTCTTTATCATGTCCATGCAATGGAGTGGAATGGACAGGAAAAAAGATTAGTAAACACTGAAAATAAGACAAATACCAGAGTCGCTACGAAGGCTGGGTGTCTTTGAGTGGAACGGGGCTGCTATTGGCTGCTTACGTCTTCTATCTGCTGGGGATAACGTTGCCATGGACAACCCTTGATGTTATTGATAGGTTATCGCAAACTATTCTTGTTATTTTCTGTTGGGGATGACGTCATTCACGGTAGCCTATTGAACTCTGATGAAGATGCTTTTATGTTGATGTTACCATGGTTTGGAAATCATGGTTTCCCGCATCTGTCAGCATTATCAAGGGGTAGATTTCCTCTCTTGGCTGATGCTGTTTGTAAGTTTTAGAAGGCTCCTCTGACGGGGTTGTCCCTCAGGTATCGAGTCACCTTGCTGGGATCTTCCGATGTTTTATTCGGATGATAGGTTTCCCTTGACAGCTTGCAGTAGGGAGCTGAATATCCAATCTTTTACCACATTCTCTTTTGAGGATGTGTATAACAGATTCCATCATTGGCGATGGATTAATATAATTTCCTTTGTCACCGGATCACTCCCGAAGCTTTGATAGGGCTGAGCAATCTGTTAAACTGTATCGGTCAATACCCGACGCTTCGCTGGGGTTGTGCCAACGACTGAACTGTTATCGGTCAGTACCCGACGCTTCGATGGGGTTGTGCCAACAGCTGAACTGTCATCGATCAGTACCCGATGCTTCGCTAGGGTTGTGCCAATGGCTGAACTGTCATCGGTCAGTACCCAACGCTTCGCTGGGGTTGTGCCAACGGCTGAGCTATCATCGGTCAGTACCCGACGCTAGATTGTGAGGTGATGATGACTCCTATAGATTGGAGATTTATCACCAGCATTGAGTTTGAGGGCGAGCCAGTGCCTGTCGTGGCTGATATTATGCCCACTGTCGTCCTGTCCCTACTGGGAGTCCCTACGATAGCATTCAAGGGTCGAACTGTCCGATCTGGTCCCTTGAGTATAGATACCAAGGATGGGACTTTACAAGAGCCCCCGTCTGATGATCAGAGGGCTAGAGATCGCATTTTGAGGTAATTATTTTTGTCGATCATTAGGGGCAATTTTGTGGCAGACAACTCGTCTACTGTGTCCTTCGCCTTGATTAGCGCCAGTCGACATGTAGAGCGCCTCAGTGACTATGATTGGGGCTCCTATACCTTTGCCTATTTTCTTCGTGGCATGCGCATGCTTTCAGAAGGTGTGACGGAGGCTTGGTTAGGATTTTACCCATTTCTGCTGGTGAGTACATCTTTCTGTACCTTTTTGATTTCAGCATTCATTTTTGTAAGTTTTGGTCACTGAGGACTTTTGATATTTGCATGTTCAACTTTGTGCATTTGAGAGGCTTCCTTGCCTACGGCTTGTTTCTGCTTTAGGTCTGGAGACCTATCCTCGGGGACAGAGGTGGCATCATTCCACTTTGATGGAGGTCCAGGTTGGTGACGGATTCACTCACGTCCGTTTGTAGTTGGAGCTTCTTACGGCGGGGACGTCGTATACCTCTGAGTTTTTGACAGTTGGATTTGAGGGAGGCGTCCCTACAGGTCGGGAGTTTGTTTTATCGACCCGCAGAGTCCTTTTGTTGACGGTGGGAGGCTCGGAGCTCTATCTTGGAGAGCGTTCCATTAGGAGCGTTACGGGGGAGATCCGCATTCCCATTGCTCCTTCTGCTTGGTATCATTAGCCATTGACCGTGCCATTGACAGATATCCATATGGAGGGCATAGATGGCTTTGCCTTATCAGAGGGCCCGTACAGCCCGGAGGCCTTTAGCAGTTGCTGGAGTCCTCCCACTATTGAAGCTTAGACTCGTGCCACCCAGTTCATGGCAGACATGGTGCCAAGGTCTGTGATGATGACAGACTAGATAACTTGCCTTAGAGAGCCTACTCATGCAGACTAGATAGCAGATCTTACCAGGGAGTTAGAGCAGGCTCTTTTCTTTATCAGGTATCTTGGCCGAGATCCGTCAGAGACATCTTCTTTTTACCCATCCAACTCAAGAGCGGGTCCCTCTTTTAGTCCATTTAGCAGTAGCTATGCAGGGGCAGATCCTCCTTTATACTACCCAGACATGCCTGATAGCAGTGGTTTTGTATCCACCAAGGAGATGGAGCAGGTCGATCGCTTTGACACTGATGTCTTCGACTTCCTCTAATAGCTATTGGAGCTATATTTTTGGTCAGCCACTGTTTTGGCTATTTGGCGGTTGTGCCATCTTTTTGATAGACCACGGTATTAGCCAGGTGGTGGTGCCCTATTTCCCTATATTTTCCTTTCTACTTTGTATTATCAGACAGGGATGATGTCCTGCAGTAGCTAGTTTGTTGTAGATTTTCATGATCTTTTCTATCTATCACATCATGTTTATATTTGTCATCATTCATATATTATGTCATGTATATGCATTGAGACAGCTGCAACTTGATTTGACCTCTAGATAGTCTTGTGGTACGGTGATACAGATGACGTCATCTGCGGTCAGCCGTATTGAGCATTCACCACTGTCTGAGGTGGCCACATCATTGAGGTCGTGGTATGAGAGCCTGCCCTACCCAGTTAGAGGGATAGTGGACCACATGCTGGGGCATTCGTTGGCCCTTACAGATTTTTAGGTGCCATCTGGATTTGTTGATGGCATTTTACCCTTTTGGATACCGGAGAGACAAGTGTTCCGCTTCGGGCGGCATGAGTTGACGTCGACTCTCGAGGAGTATGAATGATTTACTGGGTTAGTTCTGGACTTGCCGTGTGCTCGTAAGGCTATTAGTGATATGAGGAGACCATTTACACGTATGTCCGGTCTCCGTCAGAGCTTGATCAGGGACGAGATTTTATCTGGACACGTGATCTCGATTAATTTCCTGATCGATCGATTTGGCGAGCTCGACAGCTATGATTGCCAGGTCGGAGATTTTATTATTTCAGCAGAGGCATAACATTTGGCCAGAGTAGACATTCTGCTGATGTGTATTGTGGCATATGTCTATATGCCGCTTCGCTTAGATCATTTGGACGTGGGATTAGTAGTTGTGGTTCGGGCCCTTAGACAGGGTAGCACCATCATCCCGATGATATTGGTTGAGACATTTAGATCCGCCACACATTGCAGTACCCATCCAAAGGGGTTTTTTAGGGGCAGCTCGGTCTTGCTGAATATATGGCTGATGTCCCATATACGACCGATTAGATTCTTTGCCTCGGGGTTTTTGCTTCACTCATGAGATATCCACAGTTTACTCCTTTCAGCCTGCAGAGTGCATTGATGCAGAGTCATAGTTGGCATTTCTGTCGGATATTGAGCATCCGTTCTCGTTCATGCCATGCTCAGGGCTAGCTTCCCCATATAGCTTTATCACCCATGCTTTTGGCCTGGATTATTTACCCCTAGCGGGTTTGAGGGGAGTGACTATCTATCATCCCGTGGCTGTCATGTGTCAGTTTGATCAGCTGCAGAGTTTGCACCACTTTGAGGGGTCTGCTGATCAGAGGACGTCGGCTTCTTCTATGTCATCCACTGACTTTGTTGAAGTATATGAGTGTTGGACTCATCGAGAGAGAGCTGATTTCTCTGGTAGCCATCCGGGTCGTTCTCCGGAGTATTCTGCATGGTTAGAGGCAGAGACCGCAGTTGCAGCAGCAGAGCCTCATTTATCTCTGATCGTGGACTCCGACGAAGAGGAGCCTATGGAGGATCCGGATTCTCCTACTGAGGATGAGCTGTTTACGTGTTTGACAGCGGCTCTAGTGAGTGATTCGTTGGTTATTCCTGCAGAGACGGATCCGACTTTAGCAGACTCACTATTCAGGATGACCTTTGAGCTAGATTTTGCTAGAGCGCAGATGTTGGCCGCCTTGTCTGGCAAAGATTTAGTTTTGGCAGAGAGAGATGGGCTCAGGGCCGCTTTGGATGCTAGATTAATTGAGCAGGAGGAGCTCCGATCTGCCAAGGATACAGCTATTGTAGAGCGAGACAAGATCCGCTCAGCTAGAGACGTAACATATATTGAGATCGAGAAGACTTTGATTGCTCGAGACGCAGCTTTTGCGGAGAGGGATGAGGCTATAGCTTCCCGTGATTTCCACATTACTGATAGTACTGCTCTTTGATCTTACACTCATGGTTTGGTCACCGAATGAGTGCGTATATAGATGACCACAGTGCCACCTTGCATATGACCGTGGAGGTATTGAGCCGTATGGAGGCTAAGTGGACTGCACTTACAGCTGCTCCCCCATCTTTAGAGAGAGATGCCATGCTGGCATTGCCGACCCGCTTGTCCTTGGGTCCATAGACTAGCTTTATTTTTCCTGCACAGACTAGATAAGACATTTTTGTCATGTACAGGGCACTATGTATATATTAAACAGTGTTATATATCAGGAAAATATAGTTTTGATTCACTTTCCTGATTGGATATATGCTATCATTGCTGAGTGATTACCACTTCTTTCATGACTCATAGTTGTAGATGTATCTTGAGCTTCTTCTTGATGGACTGACACTTGAGATGTCAGGGAGTATCTCATATGGGTCTGTTGACCAGTGTAGATTGATAGAATTTGGCTTCTATTTGTCTTTGGTGTCTTGGAACTGGTCTTTTATTTGTTTTTTTCTTGAAGGTCAAACCGCGCCATAGATGGCTTCTTACGTACTCCCGAGTTGAGGGAGATCAGGTCATTCGTAGTTCAGGCTGTTTGGTTGGAGAGAGGTTTGAAAAGTATTTATCTTTGTTTTTTGAGTTTGGTTTGATGAGTTTTTTGAGTTTTTTTATTTGGTTTGACCTCACTAGAAATGGCTGCCTACGTACTACCGGGTTAAGGGAGATCAGGTCATTCGTAGTTCCGGCTTTGCCGGTAACGTTTAGTTTTTGTATTTTTGGATTTTTGGATTTTTCTTAGTTTGACCGCACCAGAAATGGCTGCCTACGTACTCCCGGATTTAGGGAGATCAGGTCATTCGTAGTTCCGGCTTCACTAGTATGGTTTGGTTTTTGTATTTTTGTATTTTTCTTGGTTTGACCGCACTAGAAATGGCTGCCTACGTACTCCCGAGTTGAGGGAGATCAGGTCATTCGTAGTTCCGACTTTCTAGTGAAAAATTAAACGTGATTTGATTTGTAGGACCCGGATGCGGGTATGCATGTGTCTCAGACGTATTACATTTTGATGGCGTCTGAATTGATGAGTTGGGGAAATTCGTTCCCATCCACTTCTTGTAGTCTGATAGCTTCCCGTGTCAACACCTCCTTGACAATGAAAGGGCCTTCCCAATTTGGGGCGAACTTTCCTTTGGCTTCATCCTGATTGGCAAGGACTTTCTTTAGCAGCAAGTCATTTTCTTTGAATTACCGGATTTAGACCTTTTTGTTTTAGGATCTAGCGATCCTTTGCTGGTATAACTGTCCGTGGAAAATTATTGTAGCCCTCTTGTCATCTATTATAGACAGTTGATGATATCAGTCTTGCAACCACTGATCCTCGTCTATCTGAGCATCGATCAATACTCGTAAGGATTCCATCTCTACCTCTATGGGAAGGACTGCCTCCATGCCATAGACCAACGAATAAGGGGTAGCCCCAGTAGAGGTGCGCATTGACGTCCTGTATTCTAACAGGGTTAGAGGCAGCAGGTCAGACCATTCCTTGTGATTGGCAGACATTTTCTGCATGATCTTCTTGATGTTTTTATTTGCCACTTCGACCGCACCGTTCATCTTGGGTCAATAGATGACGAAATTGAAATGCTTGATGTGGAACTTATTGCACAATTCTTTCATCATTTGGTTGTTCAGGTTTTTAGCGTTGTTTGATACTATCACCTCCGGTTGTCCATATCGACAAACGACATTGTTTCTGATGAAACTAATGATGACCACTTTTGTGACTTTGGGAAATGAGGCTGCTTCAACCCATTTGGTGAAGTAATCGATTATGGTGAAAGTGAATCGATGACCATTGCTGGCTTTTGGTTCCACTGGACCTATCACATCCATTCCTCATATGGAGAAAGGCCATGGTGAACTCATGTTGTGCAGCTCATTTGGAGAAGCGTGGATGGAATTTCCATGTATTTGGCATTGAAAACATCTCTTAACGTGACCGTCGCAGTCAGCCTTAAGAGAGATCCAATAATGGCCTGTTCTGATTATCTTCTTAGCCAGCAGATAACCGCTCATGTGTGGACCACAGACTCCACCGTAGATTTCATCCATAAGTCTTTAGGCTTGCTCTTTGTCGAGGAATCTTAACAGGCCTATTCCAGCATCCCTTTTGTAAAGTGCATCTCCGCTCAAATACAACTTCATGGCCATTTTGTGAATTCGCTTTCGCTCTGTTTGACTTGCTATAGTGGGTGTGGATCCATCACGGAGGTATTCCTTGATGTCTTGATACCAAGGCTGCTTGTCAGGAGGTATTTCATCTGATACTTCTCTAATGTAATTCCCATTTGTCAAGGCTTTCTGAATTGTGAACTTTATGTTGGGCAATCCACTCTTATCGGATATACGGATTAATGAAGCCAACATTGCCAATGCATCAGCGACGTCATTCCGACTCCAAGGAATATGAACGAAGGTTATGTCTTCGAATTCCCGGGATATTTTGAGGACCTGCTGATGATAGGGCAGCAAATATAGTTCTTTGGTGAGATACGCGTCGGTGGTTTGTCTGATGACCAGCTCGGAATCTTCGAAGACGAGTAGGTTTTTGATAGACATGGATTGGGCTAATTTTAACCCCATTATATAGCCTTCATACTCGGCCGTGTTGTTGGTGTTGCCAAATTAAAGTTTGGTAGCCACAGGATACTACTTTCCTGCACCAGAGATGAGGACTGCCCCAGCTCCGGCACCTTCCATGTTTACCGCTCCGTCGAAATACATTTTCTATGGTTGGACTGTATTCTTGGACTGGAGTTGTTGAATTGTCATGATCCCATCATCTGGGAAATATGTCTCCAGGGGCTCGAACCTTCCTGAAGGAGCTTCAGCTAATTGATCTGCAATGCCTTGACCCTTGATTGACTTCTGAGTCATGTAGACAATGTCGAATTGCTATAGGATCAACTGCCATTTGGACAGTCGGCAATTCAGTATTGGTTTGTTGAATACGTACTTGAGTGGATCCATGCGGGATATGAGGTAGGTCGTATGCCCATACAAATAGTGTTGCAACCTCATGGCGGCCCATGCTAATGCATAACATGTCTTCTCGATCAGGGTGTATTTCTGTTCACCACTGCTGAATCTTTTGCTGATGTAGTAGATAGCTCTTTCTTTGCTACTATCATCCTTCTGTCCTAACATGTAGCCCATTGCATTGTTATTCACGGACAGGTACATGAACAAGGGAACTCCATCCCTTGGGGGGTACCAAAATAGGAGGTTCAGTCAACTTCTTCTTGATGGCAAGGAAGGCTTGTTGACAATCCTCATTCCATTTGTTGGAGGAATTCTTCCTTAACAGCTTAAAGATGGGTTCACAGGTTGCTGTGAGTTGGGAAATGAATTGGCTTATGAAGTTGATCCTTCCCAGGAATCCCTGTATCTGCTTCTCTGTACGAGGTACGGGCATTTCAGTAATGGCTTTGATCTTGGCAGGGTCGAGCTGGATGCCCTGATTGCTTACCAGGAATCCTAACAGCTTGCCTGCTTTGACGCTAAAAGTACATTTGGCAGGATTGAGCTTGAGGTTATACTTACGTAACCTGTTGAACTTTATGAGATGGTCGATGTGATTAGCCTCCCTTAAGGATTTGATGATGATGTCATCCACATAAACTTCAATCTCTTTGTGCATCATATCATGAAAAAGGGCCATCATGGCTCGCTGATACGTGGCTCCGGCATTAATAAGGTCGAAGGATAGTCGTTTATAGCAGAAGGTTTCCCAGGGAGTGATAAAAGATGTTTTCTCCCAGTCCTCTTCAGCAACCATGATTTGATGATAACCAGCAAAGCAATCCACGAAAGAATACATGCCATACTGTGCAGTATTGTCGATCAGGATGTGGATAAACGGTACCGGGAAATTGTCCTTGAGGCAGGCTTTGTTCAAATCCCGATAATCCATATAGACTCGTACCTTCCCTCCGGGCTTAGGCACGGGAACTATGTTTGACATCCATTCTGGGTATGTTGATACCATGATGATTCCGGCTTTTAATTATTTAATAATTTATTCTTTGACTTTCAGACTCCATTCAGGTTTCAATCGCCTGAGCTTTTGCTTGACTGGTTTGAATCCATCTTTGATGGGCATTCGATGGATAACAATATCAGTTGATAAGCTGATCATGTCTTCATGTGACCATGCAAATACATCCTGGTACTGTTTTAGGAGTTTGATCAGGTCGACTTTTTGATTGAGTGAGAGGTCTGAACCTATTTGGATTTCTTTGATGTTCTCAGAGGTTCCTATATTAATGGAGATGGTTTGGTCGAGGTTTGGTTTGGGTTTGTGTTCGACCCATTCTTTGATCTCCTCTGGCACCTCATAATCATCTTCCTCCTCTTGATCAATATCCATCAAGTCCAAGTTTAGTTCTACATCAAAGTCGTAATCATTTTGACAAGTTGGCATCTCATCAGCAAAGACACCCACATCTAATGCTTGGGTCTTGAAAATAACAATGTTATCATTAATATATACAACTGCTTAAACATACATGGCATTTGCAACGCATAACAAAAGTTACTGCTATAGCTGTGCAAGCAAAAGTAAGCAGTAAATGAAAGCATGATTAAAGGGCAGATGTACTTTCTGCCCCTTTACCCTTTTCAACCGAGGTAAGGGATACTGCTTCAGTTGTCCAAGGTCAGATCCTCATGAACAGGGAGGATCAGGGATTTGTGATTATTTGTCTCATCTTGGATGATGACTGAGACATCCTTTATACTAGGACCAGGGCTATTCTTTGAATAGCTCTTTTTTCCCTTCTTGATTCAAGGAATTTGGGCATGACCCTCGTCGTCGCTGTCTAGGATTTCGTCATTCATGCCCTTATAGTTGATAATGACCCTCATGTTAGCGAATGGGTCTCGTCCTTCCTACAGGATCCTTTCTTTTCCCTTTTCGCTGTCTGCCACAGGCTTGAGGGCTTTTCTTTCATGGACATATATGATTGGAGGGAATAGCATGGCTGATACCGTAGTTGGGATTTTCCTTGTAGGTTTCACCCATCCGATATTTGTGAGGTTTGGCAGCAGAATAGTGGAGGCATGAGCCTTGGGATGTTTATGTGGGTTCCGGCGGCTTGACCCGGATGAATATCCCAATCCTACTCTCCCAGTCTGACTTGGGATTTGAACTGGCATCTTGATACCTTGCTTATCCTTTCCCAACCCTTCTCCAGGGTGGAAACCCGAAGACACCATTTCTTACCCCACTGTCATTACTTCTATGGAGACTTTAGGTTTTAGGGCTGGTGCCCCGATAGGTAGATACTGAGTATCGCTCACCTCTAGAGCTTGAAAACTGGCAGGTTCAATCCCCGCATCCAGGCTAATCACTGGGATATCCCCATGTATGTAGGTAGGGTATTCTGGTTTGGCATTCACTATGATGAGGCTACCGTTGATAATATACTTGAGTTGTTGATGGAGGGTGGATGACACTGCCCCTGCCATATGGATCTAGGGTCTGCCCAGCAATAAGTTGTATCCGGTGGCAATGTTGAGCACCTGGAAAGATACGTAGAAAGTGTGTGGGCCAATCTCTAGAGGTAGCTCTATTTCCCCCATAGCCTATTGGCGAGATCCATTGAAGGCCCGGATGACCATATGACTGGTTTTGATCCGATTCGGATTGATCTTCATCCTTTCTAAAGTATCGTATGGACAAATGTTGAGGGATGATCCTCTATCGATGAACACACCTCCGATCACATATCTAGAGGACATTACAGCTATATGCAGGGACTTGTGATGGCCCGTCCCCTCTATCGGGATATCATCGTCAGTGAAAGATATCACATTGCTGTTGAAGATGTGCTCTATCACGTGAAAGAATTTCTCGGTGTCCACTGTATGTGGTAACTCAGCTTCTTCTAGTACTTTCACTAGAACGTTGAGATGATCCGCTGAGGATAGGACCAAGTCGAGGATGGACACTTGTTTAGGTACGTCCTCCAAGCTTTGCACTATTTTGATTTCACTGTGTCCCATTTTGTTAAGGAACTCTTTGATTTTCTCTTCAGTCACCTTCTCTTTTGCTTTGATGACCGGTTTGGTTACCCGCTGAGGAAGGTACAGTGGATTATCCTTTGACAGGATGGTAATACTATTTAAAGTAGAACCTTCGTCACTCCCGTACTTCCATGGGACCATCTTCAAACTGGTGATTGTATACTGAGGTCTGAAGAGCAAGATTAGAGGCTGAGGTGCAGCCACCTTCACAGGATTTTGTATCTCTTGGACCCTTTTCCCTGTTAGTACCAAGGTGTGAGGATTGACTCCTTATCGCAGGATATGACATCCATTGTGTTCTGGCTCCATACAGTGGGGATCCAAAGAGTGTCATTGTCTGCGAGATCGAGGATTTGATTTCCCCTTATCATGTCCCCATTTTTGATCATGTCTTGAATCAGGTTACGAAGTGCCCAGCAATCATCAGTATCATGGCCGGGTGAATTGGAATGGTACCGACATATTTGGTCAAGTTTGAATTTCTTGGCTCGAGGGTTCAATTGAGGTAACAAGTCTGCTACCATTCATTCGTTGATTAGCATTTGAAGGATTTCTTCCATTAATTGATTTAGGTTGGTGAAGTTCCTCTAAAATAGGAATTTCCCATCTACTCAGAGATTCTCTTCTTCGGCGACCCTGTTGTCCCAAAGATCATTCTCATTAGACTGGTATTAATTTCTAGGGGAAGTGATCTCCGGTGTGGGAGGATGATTGACAATGGACTGGTTGATTTGTTTCACCATACTCCTGGTAAGCTGATGCTGGTAAACGACCAATTCTGCTAACTGCTCGATCTGTTCCTTGAGATAATTTATTTCTTTCTATATCAGGAATCGCCTTTTAAAAACTTCCCAACTATCTGGGCTGGTGTTGTTGGATTGAATTGATTCTCCCACATAACGGAGGTAATTGGATCCTTCTCCATTTGTGGTGCTGATCTTGTTAACATTTTACTCTTTATGCTGTGGCCGAGGATTGTCCTTACATGGGGTTGCTCAGGCTTTGTGACAACAATCTCTCCACTGTCAATCAAGTCTTGTATTTTATGCTTGAGAGACCAGCAGTCTTGGGTGTCATGGCCTGGAGATCCAGAGTGATAAGCACACTTCTTGCTTGGGTCAAAATTCTAACCATTAGTGTTGGTTGGTGGAAGGAGTTGGACAATCTTCTTCTGGGCTGTCAGAAGTTTAAATACGTTCTCAAGTGAATCCCCTAGAGGGGTGAAAGTTCTTCGATGCCTGACCTCCATATTTTTTTGAAATGGAGGATTTGAAGGCTGTGCTGGATTTTGAAAAGGGGTATAATTCCCCCTTTGGATGGGCATACTGTTTGACTCGCCCCTTGGATTTTGTCCTTGTAACACTAAGGAGACTTCTTCATCTTTCTTCTTGTGGACCCTACGGGGATTACTCCCGTAATTTCTGGAATGGATATGCTCAGCGACAGATTTGAGGGCGGTTAGATGTTTTATCTTCCCGGATTTGAGCCCTAATTCGGCCATTTCACCATGTTTGATCATTTTAGATAATGGTTTTTCTATGCCTGCTAGGACCCTCTCATAATAAGGCGTTTCTTGGATGTCGATGAAGGTCATGACTATTTAAGATTCAGTCATGGCTAGGGTGACTTGTGCTGCGACCCGTCTCCATCGCTGGGTATATTCTCTGAATGATTAAGTGTTATTCTTCCCGATCTTGGTAATTTGGTATCTGTTTGGAGCCAGCTGAGATTGAAAGCTGTATTGACTGAGGAAAGCGTGGGCCTGTTCTTCCTAACTGTGGATTTTGGAGTTGTCCAGACGGGCATACCATGCTCTCGCCTCTCCGATTAAACTCTTCTGAAATAGCTGCATTCGAAGCTTCTCGTCCTCTGCATAGGATCCGAGTTCTCCAATGAATACTTTTAAGTGTGTGTAAGGATCTCCCGTTCCATCATACTTCTCGAAGTCAAGAGTTTTAAAATTTTCGGGATAACGAGCCCCGGGTAATATTCAGAGGTCGGAGTAATTGACACTACCGAATGCCCCAATCCCTTTGATTGATCGGAGAGCTTCCTCCATTTATTGTACTTTCTTCATAATGTCATCAGTTTCCTGTTCTTTGACAAGGGGGTTGATTTCAGGGGTTTTATTGGTCGTGTCCTGGTTTTGTGGTCCAGAAATCTGAGTTTCGACCTTTTCAGTCTCTTGACCGCCAGCACTACCACCAGATGCTCCATGTTCTGTGTGAGCTTGAGATTGTTTCCCTTTAAGGTCCTTGCTTTGTTCTCGTAGAAAACCAACTAACTCGGCTATCTGATTTTTCAAACCTTTGAACTCTTCCCTGGATACCGGTGTGGATTCTGGTTGAGCACTAGAAGCCATGTCCGTGGATGGACTGAGTGCTTTAGATTTAGACCTAGTAACAGGACCAATTTTTACCTACAACAAAACGTAGGCGTGTCAGTTTCTTGATGTAGGTAAGGACATGATGCATGATGTGTTTTTTAGATTTTATCCTGCAAAACCAAGGTTAGTTGTTTTGATGACAGGATGACATAGTATTTTGATAGGGAAAGTAAATCTTTCATTATGATATTTACATTGTGCTCCTTGATAATTGGAGACTTAACATGGAATTGAAAGAGGAAGACATGAAGAAGCTTACCGTCGAATTTGGTTAATCAGAGGCTGACCTATCTTAGGATACTCTCGCGGCTTTTGTTTCGACGTGAAGGTTCCCAGATCATCACAATCTACAAGAGGGGAAATTAATCCGATCGTTCAACTTGAGCGAATCTGGGTGGTGCATTTTCAAGAGCCCAAGAAACTTAGTCGTCCCAGAGACATTACTTATCACCGACCGGGTTTTCCTCCTTGTGAGAAGGACACACAACATACATTCACATACATCGTGCATCACCGTTGTGCATATGATGATATGGGTGCGAAGCACTAATTATGGGTGCGAAGCACTAAAAAGCAGGAAAACATTCATTCATATTCATTCAATGTAAAGATGCAGCATTCACTTATTCATTGACTGTGGAGACGCAGAAGTTCACGCATTCAATAGTTTTGAAAGGGAAATGTTTGGAAAGATTTGAAAGCGGCCTAAGCCCTCTAATGTCCCCAGCAGAGTCGCCACCTGTCGACATTGGTTTAAAAAATCCGCGGGTCGGGTCACAACCTGGATCTTTTAATCTCTTTTCCTAAGTTCTCTCTACCCTCACTCTTTTTATTTAGGAAAAAAGTTTTGAAGGGTTTTTTAGGAGAAAGGCCAACATGTATCATGTCGACAATTTGAACGTTTTACAGAGTCGCCAGTTGGTAGATTTGAAAATGGTTGTAACAACTCAACCGAGTTTTGTTTAAAAGAGGCCCTATTGCTGGACACTGTCGAAACTTGATCTTTGAAAATAAAATTTTGAGCTCGGGGGTTTGGTTAAGTGTGGGGAAGGTGTTAGGCACCCCACGACTCCCATGTAAACACGGTACCAGATCTTTTCAATATTACCCTTTAAAATTGGAATGCGTAAGTGAATGCTGTTTGACAATTGGGCCTATTGATTTCATTGTATGAAAGTAATGTTTTTCTTCGTTGAACCTATATACGAAGGGTTTGATTTGATTTGAAAATCAGTCTTTGATTTGATTTGCAAAAGCATTTAATTTGATTTTCTTTGAAAAGCTTTTCTTTTGATTGATTTGAAAAGGATGTTTTGAAAGCTGGTTTATCAAACCCTTACGCTGCCATAAGAATTGAAGCTTGTTGATACTTCTAATTTTATCTTTATAGCCTTAAGGCTGCACATGACTGGTGATTTATCGGGCTACGAAGCATCCTCGACCTTAGAATATACAAGTGTCGGTCTCCTCAAGGGTATGAAAACCATCGGAGGAACATTGACATGACATTCGACATTTTTTCAATATCTTGAGACCTTAAATTCCGATAAACATTTTAAGGTCTGTTTAAATGTACATTTTTTTGCAAAAAAATAGGCAGGGTACATTTGTAAATATGAGTTTGTCTATCGTGGGAATCAAATTCCGATCGTTTTGATCGTGTATCCTACGATTCCTAGGCTCACATATGAATAGCCAAAACCTGCACAGTTCAAATTTGTACAAAAATAGATAAATATTCTAATATTATCATAACCGAGGATTCATTCAGTAAATCCTGGTCCGCATTGCCGAAGCATCTCGTTCCCACTAGATAGAGATGTAAGGGACGCGAGGTTGCTTTTGAAGCTGAAACTAGGAAGAAAGCTGGATTCAAGGAAATCTCAGCCATTCTAGCTTCCCGGTTCAGTCTGGATGTTTTGAACCGTTTGAAAACTAGAATTGGCGAGATTTAAAAAAATCTAGTCCGCCTGCAAATATGTCAGTGCTGTGACACCCCCGAATTCGGGTCCTCTGAGCCCGGTCCGGTCGCCACTGTGACGCCCCCAGAATAGGTCCATTCAACCCAACCCATTCTGAGTCGCCAAATACATGGTACAGAATTCAAATACAAACTTTATATCATACGGTCGTGCAAAATACGACCACACAACTGTGAGTCTCAATACAAATATGTAGAAAATATTAAGATTCAAACTAAGTCCTCATTACAATTATTATCACACTATTTATCAGAAATAGTGAGGACTACTACTGCTCTAACTCGGACCATCACTCTGTCCCCCGACTAGTCCCCGCAACATTCTCATTTCTTGAAGAGGACAACAGATAAAAAGGGTGAGCTCAACTAGCTCAGTAAAGAATATTATGACTAAGATAATGGAAAATAAATTATCGTTAGCCTTCAATAAATCAGATAAAATATAATGGACAACCAATCTTAGATCAATATTCGCAGCGAAAATAACAAATCATTAGAAGAGTTAAGCAGAGAATCAAGTCTACTATCTTCTATGATTTAAAAGTCCATCATCAATATTTTATCCCTGTAACATCAATCAATATACATCTCGAATCAATATTCATCTTTGCACTACAGGCCAAAGATATTCATTTGTATCATCAGTGGTCATATTCATCTCAACACCTGTCATCTTTGCACTACAGGCCAAAGATATTCATCAGGTAATCATTCATCTTTGCTCTACAGGCCAAAGATATTCATCAAGTAATCATTCATCTTTGCTCTACAGGCCAAAGATATTCAGTTACATCACCTTTTAGGACTGAGGATGATGAAAAATATTTTAAAGAACGAATCCAGTGAGATAAAAGACAAAGATTAGGGATTCGTCATTTAGTTTATCCAAATTCAAGAATAATCCATAATAATACTTTGTGGAGCAAAATTCAAGAATAAAGCCCAAAACTTGGATACAATCAAAGATAGTAACCTTAACAGACAATTTGGACAAATAGAAAAAAAATAAATTTTCCCGTGAATAGTGCCGTATACGTGAATAGTAACCCCGACGGAAAAAGTAAGAATTTCAACATAAAATCCATGACAATATTTTTGTATAATGATATTGAGAAGAATAACATCATTTACGAAAGAAATAACATCCCTTACCTCAAAAGAACAGTATCTCTGACTGGAATATCGGATATAATACCGACGAAAGCTTGTACTGAATAGTAATACTAAAAGTATTGAAATACTCACAAAAATACGCTCGATATTATAGAGAGAGAAAACTTCTGATTCTGGTGTGATTTTCAATTCTAACCTAAGCACCCTATTTATAGGAAAAGCTTAGGATGCCAAAGGAGACTAAAATAATAAAATAATATTTTTTTTTTTTAAAACCTCCAGCCGCCGGCTGCTACCAAAAAGCCATCAGCCATTTTTTCCAACCAAAAGTGGGTCCCACCCTTTATAATATATATTTTCCGAAACTTCAATAATTCATAACAAATAGCCCCTTCGTCAGAAAAATACAAATTCTATGTCCTTTCATAGGAAATTTAATTCTCTACAACTTTGCAGAAGGAAGTTTTTTCAAATTCCAAACATAAATTATCCGAAATCCATAAACAGATAATTTCTCACACCAAAATATTGATAAAAACTCATCAGCGCCAATTCCTTCTTTAATATCCACAAAATAAATATTTCCTTATCATATAAATCAATAATTAATTATTCACAAATAATATTATAGAACTACAATATTAACAACCAGGTCGTTCCCAAGACAGAGGGGGCCTTCCGATAAGGACTTCTCCTTACTGGCGCGCAATTAAATAACCCCTCCTAGACAGAACTTCCTTAGACATTGTCAATAATGCTATCTAATAATATTATTCAAATAATATGAATTATTGAGTTGATAACGTGAAATACTGTGCAACGACAATTATTGAATCAATACTACAAAATATCAACTGTAGCCATTATTGAATCAATCATAAAAAATAGCAACGTAGCAATTATTGAGTCAATAAAATATCAATGCAGCAATTATTGAGTCAATAATATAAAATATCAACGTAGCAATTATTGAGTCAATAATATAAAATATTGAACAGTAAATACTGTAACAATAATTGAGTAGGTTCCTTCTCACGTAAGACTCAATAATTCGAAATACTATGCAATACCGTGTGCTACTGCGCAACACCGCGTACTGTATTTTAACCACCGGGTATTTCAACAGTACTAACGGTAACAACTACGCCGTTATCTTGTAAAAAAGTTATTTCTGTCGCTTTCTATATCCGACAGTTATTTCGTTGTGGGGCCCACAAATAGCTGCGCCGTCGTACGAATATTCCCCGACAACAAGAATATTCCACGACCAAACGAATATTCCCCGACAACAAGAATATTTTATAACCACTTGCTCATTTTAAAAATGTTTGCACATTTCACCCATAACTTTCATATTTATCAAATCAACACCTTACTATTTCGAAATAATATATAAAGAAAATTAAATCTTTATTCATAAAAGTTGGGGTCTTACAGCCGCGATCTAATACAACCATTCTCCTCTAAACAACATACGATAACTTAATTGCGGACAATAATAAACGTACGTCGTTCATTCAAAAGGTGTTACTAGTCCCAAGATTCGATAACCTTAATACATCACTACAAACATACCCTAGAATAGTCATTAGGGTTCATATTACATAACAGAAATTTAATTAAACATAAAAATAAAGTCTGCTCCTTGCAAACTAATCCTACATCTTCCCTATACCCTTGTCCTTCCCTGAAGTCTCGAGCTTAACTGCAATATAAGTCATGATATAACAAGAATGAGCAACAAGTTTGCTCAGCAAGTTGAAATACAACAACAAAGGATATATCATGATGAATAGAAAATATCTGACAATGAATTCAACATTATGAATATCGGAAGCAAGAATAATGATTTCTTTTAGAATAACTGATAGTCAAGTAGACTTCGAAATATAAAACTCTAATGAAATCAATAGCTGATTGACCCTTTGGTTACTGGCTACAGAATAGTACTTGAGGGGATCAGCCTCGCGTACGCTATGTATATGCATAACATTCAACTCTGCTGTTTGTATCTTATATTAGATACCTGGGGTACTCCCCTATATATAAGGGGTGTTCTTTTCTGTCTAAGAATCCATACCATCAATTGGTCTGGATAGCTTTTATAAAACTTCATACAATTGTCTGACCGAACAAGGGTTCAAACTCTATCTGACGCAGTTCAAGAATTATAGAACTTTTAAATAAGGTACAAGTCCAAGACTGTACGAACTCAAGTGCACCAAGTGCGAATAACAATAATATTGATGTGGAATAATTGTAAAGTAATTAAACCACCTAATAGCATGCTTGGAAATAAAGTTCAAGCTTTAAATAATTAACCGTCAATACGATAGTAACCTGCTCAATATAATATGAGAAGAATAGGAACTTGCACAATAAAGAGTGTAAGGTAACTTGCATTCAAATCAAGTGAAGTTAAGAAACTCGCTTACACGATTCATTGAATAAAGTAGTGCAAGAATTTAGGATACTTTCCTGTTTGTTCAGCTACGAATAAGTTCTAGCTTTAATTAAACTGCGTTGAAACGACCTAACATTAATAAGTCGGTCTCTCAATTAGTATGTGTAAACTAACATAAGTTCATACATACAAAAATCTAGTCATCAGGTAAGTATATCACATAAGACCACAATTTGTATCAAACAGACCATATTTAACATGTTATAGGTCATTATATGTTAACTGCCAAAAACCAGATTTCACAAAATGTCCAGACTTGAAAGTGACCTGGCGCAGTTGCTCAGGTTTTAGCTTTAAGAGTGGCGCAGCTGCGCCACTCACTGGTCAAACCAAAAATGAGTTTTTATGCTGCTGGACAACCTGAGTTTATTCACTAGCATTCAGACTACTAACATTAATTAATATACATGCTCTATGGTTATAATTTCAAGTTTGAAACTTAGCATGCTCATTCTAACCACATTCAAAGTCATATGTTTTCATGCCGGTAATTCACATACCTTAATCTAATTAATTCCATGTTACAAGGGTTAGATACATAGTCATATTACCACATCACGAGGCTAACAATACTTAGTAAGCATGCTTGTGCGTATACTACTCATGTATACATGTTAATCACATAGTTCATGCCTTAGAAATTTATTTCTTAAATACGTGTGTAAAGGTGATATCCATGTTTCATCACATGATGCTCATGTCAACATGTCTAGAGGCATAATGAATCCTAATATACATGCTTGCGTGATAATAACGTAATTCACATGGTAATCGATGCTATTAGCTTTCATACTCTAAGTTTTCATTGAAAAGTACACTAAGTCAACTTAGTATATACAAGGCATCTCGACATATAGTTTATATGCATTTGAAACACATATCAACGCCATATAAACATATTCAAATGGTCAGAATCTACAAGATTAAAGTCTTGGTCAAGTTTGTTTTCAA
Source organism: Panax stipuleanatus (assembly GCA_020205555.1). Lineage (NCBI taxonomy): Eukaryota > Viridiplantae > Streptophyta > Magnoliopsida > Apiales > Araliaceae > Panax > Panax stipuleanatus. The sequence continues at coordinate 23,599,010 of CM035123.1, forward strand.
AAGTCTTAAGTTTCTCATTTCGAAATTGTCCGAATCTTGCAATCACGTATGCTAGTGTGTGAACACACTTTAAACGTTCATTTCATGTCAACATAGTCTATACGGTTATGTTCATGAAATCAAAATGTATACATTCTACTTATATGACAAAGTTCACATTTGGAACTACAAGTTTCATTTCAAAATCATAAGGTTTTTCATCAATCGTGCGTACTAACGTCGTTATATATGCTCACACTACAGGAATATACTTATATATGTGTGCTAAATCAGTTCACATGCTTGCCAAATAAGGTACTATAGGTTAGTACATAACAGCTAAGCAACAGAAGCAGGAAACTCTGATCCAGGACCGGCGCAGCTGCGCCGCTTGCCAGTACAAAACTGGCGCAGCTGCGCAGGTACCGTCCAGAGACAGACACTGCACTGCTTCGGCAGAAACTTAGCCCAACTCAGAAATTCTTACGAAATTCATTTTTAACATAACACATTGCAATTCTAACATATTTAGAAGTTTGTATAACACTTAGCAAATATCCCAAATCTAATATCAACTAATACATGCTAAATTCAAAGAATCAGTAACTTAGCAATTTATCAGAAAATGAAGACCAAGAATAGGAAGGTATACCTCTGTAATTGAGAAATGATCTTACTGCTAAACAAATTCTATAATGCTACTATGATACTCACAATGTTACTATAATACTCCTTCCTAACTCAATTTAAATCCTCAACAAATGAAATGAGAAGAAGAGGAGCTTTACTTATAGCAAAATGGATATCCAGACATTTCCATTCCACCTCAAATTAAACCATAAGATTGCAAGTATGTTCAATAGATAAGAAAGAGTTAGTGAGGGTTGGTGATTCCACTCATGAATCCCACTCCCCATCTCATGATTATGGCTATGTTTGTTGAATTTGAGAAGAGATAGAGTAGCTAGCTTCTTGCTTGTTCACGTGGGAAGAAATAAGAGGAAATAGGCTCTTATTATGGGACAATCATTTACTCAGCATTTGCAAATACTACACTTGGGGCATATCATATATATACATAATATACACTTTGGTTATATAATAAGTATACACCATTCATTTCATATAACATAGGTCACAATGATTTAAAAGGGCATACAATGTATTTCTTAATTACAAGGTATCAAGTAGTGTACATACATATAATCCATGTACATTTTCTATTAACGCCAAATATAATATACTTGTGTATTGCCCATTATTTATTACCATAACTGTTATTATTATAATCATAATAACTTAATGAAATCATTATTAATCACAGTTGATTATTGATGTTACTACATGATAATAGGATATACATTAATGGTTACCCACACACTTCATGTCACATAAATAATATTATTATGCAACTCACATGAATGCAATAAAGCTTACTATATAGTATATATATATAATATATGGACATATTAAAGTGTCACCTTGTACTACTATATATTAAAGATTTAACATATCGCATGCTTGTATAAAATAATTAATCAAGTAGATGTAATATTATTATATTTATTAATCTCTTACTCATTAATTATTATTTGTTCATAATAATTATTAATCAACATATTATCAATTAATTAATCATAATTGAAATTAATCAAACACGTTCAAATCCTACCACGATATTCAAATAAGTTAAATATTTAGTTTTTAATAATCTTATCAATTCTCTGATATTAAAGTCTCAGGGCTAGTCCACTAATTTAAATAACTCATTAGTGACTTTCTTTAATCATTTCACAAATTCTCACCACCACATAAGTTTAAATAAACTCACAAAACTAACTCGTTAAAATTAAATCACATATTTAATAAATAAGGAGTTTAAATTCATGGTCGTTACAAGTGCCAATTTATATAAAATGAATATTTAAAGCAGCAGTTGAATAGAAAGCGAGTAAAGTAATATATATATATATATATATATATATATATATACAAATATATATAAAAGTTGTAAAGGGCGATGGGTTTTCACGCCAGTGCCCAAACTGGAATTGAAATATATATATATATATATATATATATTGACAGAAACGTAGTCAACCAAGACTGGGAAGAGGACTAGTGATGGAGAAGGTTGCTTATATATACATAAATATATATAATAGCAGTAAAAAAGCCAAAGAATGATCCAGGCCGAACTGGAATGTAAATGTACAGAAAAGTAGTCAACCAGGGACTTGGAAGATAACCCAGTAATGGCGAAGTGTGCAAAAATAGTATAAAGGCCATGAAATAGTCCAGGCCAGACTGGAATATAAATTACAGAAAAGTAGTCAACTAGTGACTGAGGAGATCACCTAGTATGGTGAAGTGTGCAAAAATAGTAAAGGGCGATGGGATTTAACGCCGGTGCCCGGACTTGAATTGAAATATATATATATATTGACAAAAGTATAGTCAACCAATACTGGGAAGAGAACCCAATTATGGTGAAAGTCGCTCATATATGCGTAAATATATATAAAAGCGGTAAACTACCACGGATTTGACATCCGGGCTTGATAGAATTGAAATGTTAGTATATATGCAGTTAAATATATACAAGAAAGGGCCAAATCCTGACTGGGAAGATAACCCAGTCCGGCGAAGTTGCCAGAACGTGTGTGCTAGTGCATTGAAGCTGCTGAAGCTGACGAATCGTCAATCCGAGTTGTAGAAATGCCAGAAAATCAGTTTATGTACAAAAATATACCAAATTTTGATTAAAAACGGCCACGGAGCTAAGTTCCGGGCATTTTTAGAAAACGAAACTTAACGTGCAAGTGTATAAAAGTAGGAAGAAGTAATATTCACTTTCTGGTCGTGAAAATACTTACAATGGACTGCTACACGGGCTTTTTGCTAAATCCTAGGCTCTATACGTCCAAATTTACCAGTTATTTTCTGATATGTGCTAGTATATGGGTATATCTACGAGTTAGAGTTAAAATATTTGGGTTTGGAAGAGGTGTAAAAGTCAGAAAATTAAACTGGCAGAGCTTTGCTGCATTTTTGGATTCTTAAAAATGAAGGGGGCACCTCTATTTATAGGCTAGGGAGCCTCCACTCTACCGGCTGCTGCCGTAAGTAGAGGTGTGGCTCCCCTAGTGGGGCCCTCGGTGCGGCGTTCTATTGTCTCAAAGTACGTGCACTCCGAACAACGCGCAGTTAAAGTTAAAACTTTCTAACTTTTGATCGGAGCGTCCGTTTGAGGCATGCGATACCTTTTCGGAAAGCCCTCACCAAGAGTGTCGCAATGACATGGGATAAAACATTTTTCGCATCCCAGAAGACATGTTCATAACCAGGTCTTTGATTCCCCGCAGTTTATCCGTTGAGCTGTCTTGCGTCATTTGCACTCGGGATCGTCGTTATGGTTCATTCTGACTTTGATGGAATCAATTCGGCTTAAGTTTGACCGAATCAATTGAGAGTTTATAAAATGACCATTTTGCCCCTCTTGGGGTGGTCCTTGGTGGATCTGGCTTCCCAAGGTTATCTTTGGGGCTGAACTGCACTTCCCGGATTGATGCCGAAGCTGATCTATACTTCCCGGGCTGAGACTGGGGGATGATTTGACACGTCCTAGGCCGATGTCAAGGTTAACCTGTACCTCTCGGGTTGATGTCGGGGCTAACTTGACGGCCCGATATTGAGATCGGGGTTGATCGGTATCTCCCGAGTTGTTGTCGGGGCTGATCTGTACCTCTTAGGTTACTGCTGAGGCTGATTTGAAGGCCCGATATTGAGATCGGGGTTTGAACTGATGGTCTGATCTAAGATCGGGGTTGATATGATAGCCCGATATTGAGATCTAGGTTAACCTGAAGATCCGATTGGAGATCGAAGCTAGATAGACGGTCATATTGACGATCAGAGCTGGAGAGACGGTCCGATTGGAGATCAGAGCTGGATAGGAGGTCCGATTGTAGATCGAAGCTGGATTAACGGTCCGATTGGAGATCGGAGTCGGATAGACGGTCCGATTAGAGATCAGAGCTGGAGTGACGGTCTGATTAGAGATCAGAACTGGATTGACGGTCCGATTCAGGATTAAATTTGAATAGACGATCTAATTGGAGATCAGAACTGGATAGACAGTCCGATTATAGATCAGAGCTGGATAGACGGTCTGATTGACGATCAGAGCTGGATTAGCGGTCCGATTAACTATCGGAGTTGGATAGACTGTCTGATTAGAGATCGAATCTAGAGTACCGGCATTGGGGATCGGAGCTGGATTGACAGTTTGATTGACGATCGAATTTGAATAGACGGTCCAATTGGAGATCGGAGCTGGATAGACGGTCCAATTGGAGATCGGAGCTGGATAGGCGGTCCGTTTGTCGATCAGAGCTGGATTAACGATTCGATTGACGATCGGAGTTGGACAGACTGTCCGATTGGAGATCAGAGCTGAAGTACCGACATTGGGGATCAGATATGACTGGATTACCGATATTGGTGATCGGATTTGACTGGAGTACCGATATTTGTGATCAGATTTGAGTTTACTGGCATTGGTGGTCGGATTTAGGTTTACTGGCATTGGTGGTCAGATTTCAACTGAATGATCGGCATTGGTGGCCGAATTTGGATTGGAAGCCTGGTATCGGTACCGGGATTGGCTTGATTGACGTTTTGTCCACCCACAGTGTTCGTATTGGGGTAAGGAAAATTTGGAGTGTCTACAATAACATAAGTTGATTCAAGGATATGTAATTGATTCAAAGTTATGAAAATCAATAAAAGATTTTATTCAAAGTATATAGAAAATTTTAAATTATTCCGGATTTTTACAATATAGAATATGATGTAATGACAGGAATGGTGAATGACCAAGATTTGAAACTTATTAAAGTTTGGGGTCATTATACAGATCCTGAAAAATGGAAAGAATTTATATTCTAAACTATAATAAGCGAAGTTATATTCATTAAATTATGAATAAAAGATAGAATAATTTGACGATAGTTGTATCGTGACGAATCAGGCCCCGAGGTTTCAGGGACCCGAGTCTAGGGGCGTCACATCAGCCCTTAGTACTATGTATTGTGCACAAACATCTTAACGCTATCGTGTAATATAATCTCCTATAATAGGGTTTTTCATCTCAGTTTTGTCATAAGAGTCCGCACCAAAGGAAGTTTGGTTTAGATTAGCTTCAAAGGGTAATTTGGATTCTCAACATTCATCAACTAAGGTTCAGTTGAATCGAAAAGGATTTAATAACGTTCACGAGTTTAATAACAATGTTATATGGTAAAGAATGTTTTAGCAATGATAGGATACCAATGAATCATAATGGATAAGCATTGCATACCAAAACATGCTCTAATAAGAACTAAAAGGCTTTAATCAAACATAAGCGTTGGAAACTTTGTTCGAACAATGATAAATCAAGGTTATGATACTTGCTCAATAATAAATTTGAGTTAATAAACTTTCATAACAATAACAAGTTAAGGAATAAAAACTCGCTCAATGAAGAATAAGGTTTAAACACTTGCCTTGTGCGTAAGCTATAAAATTATAACTCACGTTCACCTACATATATCATTATGATCACAACATACATTAGTTATACTAACATTAACCCTATAGGTTTAGTTCCCACTTAAGTTAAACTTATTAACGTAGTTTAAGTTCTAACCATTAACAACAATCACATCTCACAAATCTGAGATCATTATCTAACAATCAATTCAACCCTTAAACATCAATATCAAACCTCACAAACAATAAGTTTGAGTTTTTATACAATTAGATAATTCTTAACTTGAAATCACCACATACATGTTAACAATCTGTTATAACATCTTGTTATATGCCTAACACATTATCATGCTCATTAGACTAGGTTAGACTAACATACTATGGACTTAAAACCAAAAAAACAAAACAGTTTCAAATCTGGACCACCCCCCCCCCCCCACGCCAGCCGAGGCAGAGTTTTGTACTGAAGAACGCTTGTCGGGGCATAGATTTTACACTAAAAAGCCCGCCGGGGCGGGGGTTCCCAGAATAAGAATCTGCAGTTCGTGACTGCACTGTTCATCAGCCCAAAAACTCACGAATTCCACATTCAAACAACAAATTACTCATACCCAGGCACTATAAACTTCATAGAACCAACACAAAGCATGCATAACAAGATTCTAAACAACGAAAACTAAAACAACCAAATTTAGACCCTTAAATTCCATGTTCTTGCTAAAACTCCATTTCTAAACATCCTTAACGAAATCAATCATTCCTCAACCAAAACAGTCCGTTCAAATTATATTCTTTTCGTTTCTTCATGTATTAACACAAACAATAACCAATTTACAGATTAACTCATGACCTCCTAACCAATTTGACTCCAAACAGACTATAGCATATTTATCTGACCAAGAACACAAAATCTCCATTTTAAAACATGATTTTATTAATTTATTTACTGAAAATTATTTCTAGACAATATACAACATATTATATATACTAATTAACATATATAATCCATATCCTCACAAATTAGCCATAGAAATTCAACTTTTCCAGGAAAACTCAAGAACATGAAAAATAAGGTTTATAGCTTGAATTCTTACCTTTGATTCTTGTTTAAACCTTGTTAGATGATAGAGAACTTCTTAATTCCCCAATTTAGCTTTTTGAAATCACAGTAACCCAATTGCTCTCAAGTTCTCTCAAGTTCTCCTCCTCACCTTTATTTATTCTCCGCTCTCTCTCTCTCTAAGGCTTAACTATATCACGTATAATATAATACTGATAACCACACTTAACGTAGATTTATTTTTATTTTACCAGTTACAAAACAAATAGTTTAGCTGGTACAATATACCAAAAGCCACAAGACCATGTTTGACTGGCTCTCTAAAACCCCTTTAAAATTTATTTTAATGTTTACCTTATTATATAGTTCTCTGTCACACTCTTAACAAGTTAATTTAATTAAATTCATAAATCAATTTAACCTTTGCCATATAATTATAATTTTCATTATAAATTATAATTTTATTTAACAAATTAATAAATCTCTAATTCAATTATTAAACTAAATTAGAACTCAACATTGTAATTACTTAACAATTCATTTAATTTAATTATCCCATTAAATTAAAACTTCAAACTTTAAAATTATTAGACATTAATTTAATTAGTATATCACACTTAATTAAATTATTCCACAACAACTTCCATCAATTATTTACTTAATCAATAAATAAATCAACTAAAATACATATTTAATTCAATTAATATTTTAAATTAAATACAAAATTCTCGATCATTACATCATTCCCTCCTTAAAAGTATTCTGTCCACAGAATCACGACTCAATTAATTCATTCGTCACATTATTCCCTCCTTAAAAAGATTCTGTCCCCAGAATCGCTATACAAGGATTAAGCAAATAACTCAGGATAACTTTTCATCATTTTGTCTTCGAGTTCCGATGTAGCTTCTTTAGCATTGTGGCTCCTCCAGATTACCTTAACAGAAGGTATTATTTTATTTTTGAGTACTTGCTCTTTCCTGTCAACTATCTAAACAGGAATTTCTTTGTAAGATAAATCTTTCTCAACTCGTTACGGTTCATAGTCTGTGACATGTTTGTAGTCGGGCTTGTACGGTCGTAGCACTGAAACGTGAAAAATGTTATGGATATGTTCTAATTCTAGAGGTAACGCAACTTCATAGGCTACCTCACCAACTCTTCGCAGTATCTCAAAGGGTTCAATAAATCTTAGACTCAGTTTCCCTTGCCTGTCAATAGTTATTCCTAATGTTATAGTAGTACAAGTGATCCTTGGACTTAAGATCATCATAGTATCTTGTATGTAATGAATTATACTTTGACTTATTCCTTAAAGTCCTTTAGGGTATATAAAAGAGTATGCTTGGGTATAATGAGTTACATATGGAGATAATGAATGATCAATAGAGAATCTACCACCTCTAGTAAAAGAGGAGATATATCCTATGTGATTCGTTAAATGACAACCCAGGAATCCTTGGCCAAGGTAAAATGAAATTAGAAAGGAGTTTCTAATTTGCATTATTTGGAGTTGTGCACTTTCCAATCGAAATACATATGATTAAATAAAATAAGACTTGATAATAATTTCATGTCTTATATTTATTTGCGACATTGTATTGTGGAAGGATTGAATTGTACGGTAACTATTTACTCACAGGTTCTTTTATGATTAATGTTGAAATTTATATTATCTGCAAAGTCGTTGATCGCTAGGGAGGCTTATCTCTATTGTAGAATAAATATTATTTATTTAAATAGATTATTAGTTTAATTTATTTATTTATATAAGATTAAAATTATTCTAATTGATTTATTCACAACCGATTTAATATGGAGAACCTAAAGGGTCACACCATAAAAGGAAGAATAATTATTTAAGAAGGTAATGCCATAATCGTAATAATGCATTAAGTGTAATTAATTTAATCTATGGTGATAGAATAAATTAAATAGCTTAATGTTTATTATTTAATATTTTTGAAATATTAAATATAAATTCATAAGAGGAGTCTTATTAATATTATTACAAATATTATTATTTTAATTTCTAAAGGAGTTTATAAATTAATTTAATATAAGTATTATCATTTATTCCTAATGAGATTAGGCGGCAAATTAATTAAAGAAGTTTAATTAATTAATCCCAATATGATTGGAAAGCCTAATTAATTAAAGGAGTTTAATTAATAAAATAAAAAACTATTTCTAATAGGATTAGAAGGGTAGACCAATATTTATATAAGAGGAGTCTTATGTTAGATATCAGTTGATGCAATTCCAATTGTTGGAGAGTACTCTTTTTCTATAGAGGATAGAAAACTATGGTTTAGCCAACCACCCTCCTTCTTGAATAAATCCCCTTCATTGGTGGATCACCTCTAGAGGCCCAAACACTTGGGTGGTTAACGTTGATCAAAGGAAGGAATCTATCCCGGATATTAATGAGTAGGTTGAAAACCTATGATTTAATCTCATTTAGCTTGTCAGATTGTAAGTTTTTAAGTTTTTTTCGTATTACTTTTGGTGTTTTAGGTTTGTAGTGTATGTATGAAGGTTAGAGTGGATTCGAGTGAAAAGGGATGAAATGTGGACAAATCTGATGGAGAGGCGCTGACCGTGCCCTTGACAGTAGTAACCAAAGCGCTGAGTGTGACACCCCCAAAATAGGTTCAATACTCAACCTATTCTGAATCGCCAAATACATGGTACAAAATTCAAATACAATCTTTTATAACATACGGTCGTGCAAAATACGACCACACAAACTATGAGCTTCAATACAAATCATATATAATACGAAATATAAACACTCAAATTCATTCCTTATTCATTATAATGATTGTCTCACTATTTTATAGAATAGTGATGACTTCTACAGATCTAACTCTGATCATCACACTGTTCCCCGACTAGTCCCCGCGATATTCTCATTTTCTGAAGAGAACAATAGATGAAAAGGGTGAGCTCGACTAGCCCAGTAAAGAATATTATGACTACGATAATGAAGAATAAATTATCGTTAGTCTTCAACAAATCAGATAAAATATTATGGACAACAAGTTTTAGATCAACAACTGCAGCGAAAATATCAATTCATTAGAAGAGTTACGTAGAGAATGAAGTCTACTATCTTCTATGATTTAAAAGTCCATCATCAATATTTTATTCCTGTAACATCAATTAATATATATCTCAAATCAAATATTCATCTTTGCACTACGGGCCAAAGATATTCATTTGTATCACTAGTGGTCATGTTCATCTCAACACCTGTTCATCTTTGCACTGCGAGTCAAAGATATTCATCAGGTAATCAATCATCTTTGCTCTACAGGCCATAGATATTCAGTTATATCACCATTTAGGACTGAGGATGATGAAAAATAATATAAATAACGAATCCAGTGAGATAAAGGACAACGATTAGGGATTCGTAATTTAGTTTATCCAAGTTCAAGAATATTCTAAAATAATACTTTTTGGAGAAAAATTCAAGAATAAATATCAAAACTTGGATCCAATCAAAAACATGAACCATAATAGCCAACTTGGACAAATAGAATAAAATTTAATTTTTTCGTGAATAGTATCGTATACGTGAATAGTGCCATATACGTGAATAGTGCCATATACGTGAATAGTAACCCCCGACGGAAAAAGTAAGAATTTCATAATAAAATCCATGCCAATATTTTGGTATAATGATATTGAAATAAATAACAACATTTATGAAAGAAAATAACATCCATTGCCTTAACAGGAGAGTAGTTTTGACTTGAATGCACCATAATCCACACTCAAACCATATAAATACTCACAAGAAATACGGTCGATATTATAGAGAGAAAATTTTCTGATTTTGGTGTGATTTTTATTTCTAACTAAGCACCCTATTTATAGGAAAATGCTAGAACACCAGTTCTGACAAAACTTGCTACCGGTGGCTATTACCTCTTTGAAAATTTGAACGCACCAACTCAGCATACCAACAAAAAATTGAATTTTTAGCATTATACTCCACAAAAAAACAAGAGTGGGGCCCACCCATATTTTTAATAAAAACATTTGTTCCAAAAGTTTAATAATTCATAATAAATAGCCCTTTTATCAGAAAAATACGAACCTTATGTCCATTTCATATGAAATTTAATTCTCTACAACTTTGTAGAAGGAAGTTTTACCAAATTCCTAACGAAAAATGGCCGAAATTCACAAACGGATAATTTTCTACACCAAAATACTGATAAAGACACCTCAAGCACTTATTCCTTCTTTTATATCCACAAAAATAAATATTTTCTTATCATATAAATCAATAATTAATTATTCACAAATAATATTACAGAGCTACAATATTGACAACCAGGTCGTTCCTAGGAAAGAGGGGGCCTTCCGATAAGGATTTCTCCTTATTGGCGCGTAATTACCTAACGCTTTTCCTAGACAGAACTTCCTTAGACATTGCCAATAATGCTATCTAATAATATTATTTAAATAATATGAATTATTAATTTGATAATTTGAAATATTGTGTAATGATAATTATTAAATCAATAACATTCAATTATCAATGTAGCAATTATAAAATATTGAGCAATAATTACTGTAACAATTATTGAGTAGTGTCTTCTTACGTAAGAATCAATAATTAGAATTACTGTGCAATACCGTGTGCTACTGTGTAACACCGCGTATTAGTGTATTTTAACCACCAGATATTTCAACAGTTCTAACGGTAACAACTACACCGTTATTTTAAAAAAACTCATTCTTGTCTTTTTCTTCATCCGACAGTTATTCTGTTGTGGGGCCCATAAATGACTGTACCGTCGTACGAATATTCCCCGACAACAAGAATATTCCACGACCAAATAAATATTCTCCGACAACAATGAATATTTTATTACCACTTGTTAACCTTGAAAAAGTTACACATTTCGCCCATAACTTTTCACATTTATCAAATTAACACCTTACTATTTCAAAATAATATATAAAGAAATTTAAATCTTTATTCATAAAATTTGGGGTCTTACAACCTCCCCTCCTTATGAAATTTCATCCTCGAAATTGACGTACGTACCTGGTATGTCTAAAAGGTGAGGTTACCTCGCTTTCATTTCTGATTCAAACTCCCAGGTCATTTCCTCAATTTTATGGTTTCTCCATAAAACTTTGACTTGAGGTATAACCTTTGAGCGTAAGACATAGTTCCTTCTTATCCAAGATCTTGACAGGTATCTCCTCGTACGTTAAATCTTCGGCTATCTCGTCTGGTTCTAACTCAATAATGTGGTTTGGGTCTTTCACATATTTACGTAGCACGGATATGTTAAAAACGTTATAAACACGAGACATGCTTGGCGGTAATGCGAGTTTATAGGCCACATTTCCTACTCGGTCAAGAATCTCAAATGGACCAATGAATCGTGGGTTGAGTTTTCCTCTCTTCCCGAATTTCGTAAATCCTTTCCATGGAGCAACACATAATAATACATGGTCCCCAACATTAAATTCTACGTCCTTCCGATGAAGATCAGCATTACTCTTTTGTCGATCTTGTGCGATTTGTATACGGTGCAGGATCATTTGAATATTTTTCGTAGTCATACGTACTAACTCCGGTCCCAACAATGTTGCTTCACCCATCTCGTCCCAACATACTGGAGAACGATATTTTTGTCCATATAACGCCTCGAATGGAGCCATGTCTATACTTGCCTGATAACTGTTGTTGTAGGAGAATTCCACCTATGGTAAGTACTTATCCCAACTTCCTTTGAAATTAAGAACACAAAGTCTCAATAGATCTTCAAGAGTTTGAATAGTCCTTTCCAATTGCCCGTCCGTTTGAGGATGATAAGCCTAACTGAATCATAGATCCGTGCCCATAGCTTTCTGTAAACTAACCCAAAATCGTGAAGTAAATCTGGGGTCACGATCCGAAACTATGGATACTGGCATGCCATGCAATCTCACAATCTCATTTACGTACATACGAGCAAGACGTTCAAGGGAATAAGTCTCTCGTATAGGCAAGAAATGAGCAAACTTGGTTAATCTATCGATAATAACCCAAATCGCTATGCCTTGAGAAACCTTGGGAAGATCCATAACGAAATCCATGGTAATGTGTTCCCACTTCCATTTTGGAATCTCAAGTGGTTACAATGGACCCTTTGGCACTTGATGTTCTGCCTTGACACGTTGACACATTAAACACCTCGAGATAAACTCCAAGATCTCTCTCTTCATATTGCTCCACCAAAATGTATGTCGAAGATCACGATACATTTTGGTACTTCCAGGATGGATTGTAAACGGTGTGTTATGTGCCTCTATCATGATTCTATACTTTAAGTCAGAATCTTTAGGAACATAAAGTCTGTAGTTGACTCGAAGTATTCCTTCTTCATTGATTCTTACTTCTGGAATAGCACCTTCTTGCACCTTTTTCTTCATCTTCATCAGCTCCGGGTCTGTAGCTTGAGCAGCTTTAACTTTATCAATCAAAGCTGGTTCTACGCATATACTTGACATCATCATGTGGATCCCTGGAGTCTTGCACTCTATCTCCATCCTTTGTAAGTCACACAAAATGGGTCTTTGTGTTGACAGCATCACACTCATTCCCGCATATGATCTTCTACTTAATGCGTCTGCTACCACGTTCGCTTTTCCAGGATGGTATTGGATGGTATGGTCGTAATCTTTCAACAGCTCAAGCCAACGTCGTTGCTGCATGTTGAGTTCCTTCTAGGTGAAGAAATATTTAAGGCTCTTATGATCCGTATAGATCTCCACTTTCTCCCCATACAGGTAGTGTCTCCAGATCTTCAACGCGAAAACAACTGCTGCCAACTCTAGATCATGAGTAGGATAATTCCTCTCATATTCTTTGAGTTGTCACGAGACATAGGTAATGACTTTCCCATGTTGCATGAGAACACATCCTAACCTTTTGCCCGAAGCATCGCTGTAAATGACAAATCCATCCAAACCAGATGGTATCGTTAGAACAGGTGCCGAAATGAGTCTCCTCTTGAGCTCTTGGAAGCTCTTCTCGCATTCCTCATTCCGTACGAATTTTATATCTTTCTGAGTCATCTAAGTTAATGGAGTAGCGATTCAAGAAAATTATTCCACGAATCTCCGATAATAATTAGCTAAGCCCAGAAAGCTACGTACTTCGGTCATCGACTTAGGTTGCTCCCAACTTTGTATTGCTTCAATCTTCGCTGGGTCAACAGATACTCCATGTTTTGATACTACGTGCCCAAGGAATGCTACTTCCTCAAGCTAGAACTCGCATTTCTTCAACTTGGCATATAGTTTGTTTTCACGAAGCCTTTGAAGTACTAGCTTCAAGTGGTGCTCATGATATTCACGGCTTTTGGAATAAATGAGGAAGTCATCAATAAAGACAACCACGAACTGATCCAAATATTCCTTGAATACACAGTTAATCATATCCATAAAAGTAGCAGGAGCATTAGTCAATCCAAAAGACATGACTAAGAATTCATAATGCCCGTATCGAGTTCTGAAAGCAGTCTTTGGAATATCCTCAATTTTAATCTTTAACTGTTGATATCCATAACGAAGATCGATCTTTGAAAAGAATTGTGCACCTTGTAACTGGTTGAATAGGCCATCAATATGAGGTAATGGATACCTATTCTTGATGGTGACATCGTTCAACTCCCGATAGTCAATATAAAGTCGCATACTCCCGTCTTTCTTCTTTACGAATAAAACAGGAGCACCCCAAGGAGATGTACTAGGACGTATAAAACCTATGTCTAACAACTCCTGTAATTGGACCTTTAACTCCTGAAGTTCAATAGGAGCCATTCGATATGGGGTTTTAGAAATGGGTTTTGTACCGGGTTCAAGGTCAATAAAGAATTCAACTTCACATTCTGGGGGTAGACTGGGAAGTTCTTCGGGAAATACATCAGGAAACTCATTAACAACAGAAATATCATTCAAACCTAACGTATTCTGGTTTAGATCAGTGACATGGGCTAAGAAAGATTGACATCCATTTTTTAATAAGCGAATAGCTTTATGACTTGAAATGACATTCATTGATTTTAGTGGTTTAGTTGTTTGGATTTGCACAATAGGTTGGTTAGGAATATGAAAACTAACAACCTTACGAAAACAATCAATTTTGGCATGATAAGTGGTTAACTAGTTAATTCCTAAAATCAAATCAAACGCAAGTATTTTCAAAGATATAAGATCAACAGGTAGGGTGAGAGTACCAATTCGAATCAAGCAATATTTGTAATCTGTAGATGTAACGAAGGTTTCTCCTAACGGAGTTTCAACAGATAAGTCAAAGTCTAATTTCTCAAGTGTCAAGTTCAAATGTTGAGCACAAGTAGGTGAAATAAAAGAATGGGTAGCACCGGTATCTAATAAGGTGTAAACTTCATAAGAGTTTATTATCAACTTACCCGTGATAACCTCATTCGGGTTCCTCGCTTGGTGGGCAGTCACGACAAGCGCTCTTCCAGGAACCACCGACATTGAAGTGTCCAGAACTACCTTAGGAATCACCACCCCCGCTGGACTTGGTTTCGCTACAGGACACACTCGAGCTATATGTCCTTCATTTCTACAGTTATAGCACACCTTGGATTGCTATATGTAGTTGGGACTGATGTGTCCCTCTTGCTCTCATTTATAGCATACGATCGGCAGTCGTTCTCCTCCCCTAGAAACAGTTGATGTTGGTGCTGCTGTCGATGTTTTCACGTTCTCATTGTTGTACCTTCTCTTCTTGAAATCTCCCCCCGACTCACTTCTTCTATTATCATGACCACGATTACAATCGAAATGGTTACCGCTTTTGTCATGATACTTTCTTCCCTGCTGGTTGTCATTATTTCGATGACTGCTGTCATTGGTATGACCTTGGTTGTTGTCCCTTGGTTGAACATAATCATTATCTCGTTCTAATAACTGGGCCATGTTCACTACATCCGAATATAGAAAAATTTGTGAGAAATGAGGTTTTGACGAATTTTTGGTTTCAGACCTCTCAGAAACATCTGCGTCATACGTTCCTCATTGTCCACCAAATGAGGTGCAAATCGAGATAACTCCGCGAACTTAGCCTCGTCCTGGGACACCGACATGTTGTTCTATTCTAGTATGATAAACTCTACCTCTTTTATGTGACGAATACTTTTTGAAAAGTACTTGTCATTAAATAGTTTCTGGAACGCCTCCCAAGACATCTTGAGTGCGGCAGGCTGGGTACGCTTCACAGATTCCCACCAGTAATCTGCCTCTCCATGGAACATAAAGGTGGCGAATGGAACCTTCTGTTCCTATGTGCATCCCAGGACATCAAATATCTTGATAATTTTCTTAATCTAATTTTCTGCCTTGATTGGATCTGACTTTTCCTGAAACTCTGGTGGTCCCAACTCTTTGAACTGCTTGGCAGTGACAAGCCGCGAGTTATTATTATTTCCAGCTGTATTATGAACACGAGTCTCCCTCGTCTGGTTTTGCATGAACTGCAAAAAGCTCCTAAACATCCCATCATTCATCGTTTCTTCGGTAGGGTTGTTTACAGGAGGAATATAGCCTTCCTGTTGCACGTTCTCCTGGTTGGTGATTAAAGGTGTCTCAACGGTATCATTCACTCCATTGTTTAGATCTTCAGCTGCCATTCTCAAATACTGCCACAAAACAAGGGTTAATCAAATAAATTAACATATCACATATTAACCCTATGTTCCAAACGACCAACTAAATAACAATTAAGCTTAGGTAGGACACACTAGCGAAGGTTTTACTCGTTTCTCCCCTCCTAGTTCTATTCCCAGATCTCCGCTAGAGATCATATACCTAAGCTCTGATACGAACTGTGATGCCCCCAAAATAGGTTCAATACTCAACCCATTATGAGTCGCTAAATACATGGTACAAAATTTAAATACAATCTTTTATAACATACGGTCGTGCAAAATACAACCACACAAACTATGAGCTTCAATACAAATCGTATATAATACGAAATATAAACACTCAAATTCATTCCTTATTCATTACAATGATTGTCTCACTATTTTATAGAATAGTGATGACTTCTACAGATCTAACTCTGATCATCACACTGTTCCCCGACTAGTCCCCGTGAAATTCTCATTTCCTGAATAGAACAATAGATGAAAAGGGTGAGCTCAACTAGCCTAGTAAATAATATTATGACTAAGATAATGAAGAATAAATTATCGTTAGTCTTCAACAAATTAAATAAAATATTATGAACAACAAGTTTTAGATCAACAACTGTAGCGAAAATATCAATTCATTAGGAGAGTTACGTAGAGAATGAAGTCTACTATCTTCTATGATTTAAAAATCCATCATCAATATTTTATCTTTGTAACTACAATTAATAGATATCTCAAATCAAATATTCATCTTTGCACTACGGGCTAAAGATATTCATTTGTATCACCAGTAGTCATGTTCATCTCAACACCTGTCCATCTTTGCACTACGGGCCAAAGATATTCATCAGGTAATCATTCATCTTTACTCTACAGGCCAAAGATATTCAGTTATATCACCATTTAGGACTGAGAATGATGAAAAATAATATAAATAACGAATCTAGTGAGATAAAGGACAAAAATTAGGGATTCCTAATTTAGTTTATCCAAGTTCAAGAATATTCATAATAATACTTTGTGGAGCAAAATTCAAGAATAAAGATCAAACTTGGATCCATTTAAAGATAGGAATCATAATAGCCAACTTGGACAAATAGCAGAAAATTTAATTTTTTCCATGAATAGTGTCGTATACGTGAATAGAAACCCTACGAAAAAAGTAAGAATTTCTTAATAAAATCCATGCCAATATTTTGGTATAATGATATTAAAATAAATAACATCATTTACGAAAGAAAATAACTTCACTTACCTTAACAGGAGAGTAGTTTTGACTGGAATATCGGATATTATGTGGACGAAAACTTGCATCGTAATCCGCACTCAAACTATCTAAATACTCACAAGAAATACGCTCGATATTATAGAGAGAAAATTATCTGATTCTGGTGTGATTTTCATATCTAACTAAGCACCCTACTTATAGGAAAACGCCAGAACACTAGTTCTAACAAAACCTGCTACCGGTGGCTATTACCTCTTTGAAAATTTGAATGCACCAACTCAGTATACCAACAAAGAATTGAATTTTCAGCATTATATTACACAAAAAAATAAGAGTGGGGCCCACCTATGTTTTTCATAAAAACATTTGTTCCAAAATCTCAATAATTCATAATAAATAGCCATTTTATCAGAAAAATACGAACCTTATGTCCATTTCATATGAAATTTAATTCTTTACAACTTCGTAGAAGGAAGTTTTTCCAAATTTCCAACGAAAAATGGCCGAAATTCACAAACGGATGATTTTCTTCACCAAAATACTGATAAAGACACCTCAGCACTAATTCCTTGTTTTATATCCACAAAAATAAATATTTTCTTATCATATAAATTAATAATTAATTATTCATAAATAATATAACAGAGTTATAATATTGACAACCAGGTCGTTCCTAGGAAAGAGGAGGCCTTCCGATAAGGATTTCTCGTTATTGGCGAGCAATTACCTAACCCATTTTCTAGACAGAACTTCCTTAGACATTGCCAATAATGCTATCTAATAATATTATTCAAATAATATGAATTAATGATTTGATAATTTGAAATACTGTGTAATGACAATTATTGAATCAATAACATGCAATTATCGATGTAGCAATTATAAAATATAAACAGTAATTACTGTAATAATTATTGAGTAGTGTCTTCTTACGTAAGAATCAATAATTAGAATTATTGTACAATACCGTGTGCTACTGTGCAACACCGCGTATTACTGTATTTTAACCACCGGATATTTCAACAGTTCTAACGGTAACAACTACGCCGTTATTTTTAAAAAACTCATTCTTGTCTTTTTTTTCATCCACAGTTATTCCGTTGTGGGGCCCACAAATGACTGCGTCGTACGAATATTCCCTGACAACAAGAATATTCCACGACCAAATAAATATTCCCTTACAACAATGAATATTTTATTACCACTTGTTAACCTTGAAAAATTTGCATATTTCACCCATAACTTATCACATTTATAAAATCAACACCTTACTATTTGAAAATAATATATAAACAAATTTAAATCTTTATTCATAAAATTTGGGGTCTTACACTGAGCGCCCGTGGGCGAAGCTGGATTCTGCAAGCCAAGCGCTGACCGCCCTGCGGAGAGAAGGAATCAAGCGCTGATCGCGCGAGATCGAGAGCAAGTTCCTGCATCCCAACCGCTGACCGCGCGAGATCGAGAGCAAGTTCCTGCATCCCAAGCGCTGACCGTACGACTGTAGTGAAGGTCCACGCGCGGACCGCGCGTGACTGACGATTTGACCAGATTTAGTTACTTTTAAATGCAAAGTTGATTAGAAAAAGGATTGAAGACATGCCTAATTATACTAGGGTTTTGATAGACTATAAATGTTAGTTATTTTACTTAGTTGGGGGATCTTTTATCTTGGAATTCTGGGAGGCTACTCAAACCCTAGTTTTGAAGATTCAAGGCATGTCATGCTAATTTAGTTATTCAATTCTAAAGGGATGTTGAACCTTATTATCAATTAATAGTTTGATCAAGTTTATTCTATTTATTCTTTCATATTGAGATTTATTCTGATTATCTACATAAATTATCTTGTATGTTATTCAATTAACTAATTTGATTTCTGCAGGATTAAATTAGTAAATTGATATCATCTGTTAGATTAAGATATATATTAAGCAAACGATGTATGTCTCATCATAAGTAGCAATTAATGATAATTGATTGTGGTCAAGCTTTTGAATATTGTTAAGGTTTTTACAAGACAAGTTAAATAATTCCTTATTGTGTAATTATTGCTTTGAATAACCTAATTCTCATTCTTCATGCTTCTGTCATATTAAATCTAGACTGCTAGTTCTAGGTTGTATGATAGTTAGGATCTTTTGTTGGCGATCGTCGCATTAGATTTACACTTAAGGAGAGTTTCAGGTAATTTGCGATCGCGGTTATCTAGGGTTATTAATCTCATTAAAAGGTAAATAGTGTAAACACTTAGATAATCCATAATTGTGAAAAGGGGATACTAAACTGAAGAATTGAAGCTTTTTACTCATTGATAATTCTTGTTAATTCACTTTCGTTAATTAAACTGTTCAAACTAAAAATTCCCAACTCATTGGAAATACTTGGATAGATATAAAACATAATACTCTCTGTGGGATCGATCCTTTCTTATTATTATACTAATTCTTAAGTTAGTGGAATAGAAGTAAGGTAAATTTTGTAGTGCTAGACGACAACTACCAGATATTCAAGGAGATCGTGAAGAACAAAGGGGTTGAACTTGTACCTATGGAAGCTTCGTTCTACAAGGGTATGAAGTCCATAACTTCTTATTTATCGTTTTAAATTAATAATATGCATAAAGGATGATCCGGGTAATGGTTTTGTAGAAAATTTTAAATTCTGATATACCATGCTTCCGCTAATTTTTGCATTTTGATTGCGCCATAATTTCGTACAAACCCAACAGTGGTATCAAAGCAAAAACTTTATGTAATTATTAATTACTTTAATTCAATATATGTATAGGTATGTATTTAGAATAATTTATTGGACATAATTAATTGTATAAAATTATTTTTTTTATGAAAGAAAAATAACGAAAATAAATTTTTTTCTCTTATCGCAGCTTTGATTCATCTGTATTACAAAGGGACCTGGCGAATTCTTTTTTTTTTCTTTTCAAAAGGGGTCACTTTCAATACTATATATATATATATATATATATATATTATGTAAAGGAATGAATCAGGATTAATAGCTAACATGTTAGTATATATATATATATAGTATATATATTAAAACGTAAGAGGTTATATATATAGTATATACGATTATATTATATATATATATATATATATAATATTCTAAAAAAATTTATAATTAAAAGAAAGAGTTTATTTAAATCTTGAAATTGGATTTCATGCAAATTAAAATTGTCCATTAAATGATACTCATATCTATATAAAATATTTTAATTCATGAAATGAATATTTATTTATTGATGCATATGGTGATATGTATAATAATAAATGGGGTTGATTATGGGCTATTGACCAATGTGATTGGATTTTATTTTAGTTGAATGATTGAATGAATGAGTTTTATTAAATAGGGTCTGCGTACCTCGTCTTCTCTAATTTTTTCTTGATGTAAAATTTCATCTTCCTCCTATGTAATTTTCCCTTGACTGCTGATCAAGGTTTCTATTTAAATTAAATAGTTTATGTAATAGAAATAGTTAGAATTATCTTGAAGAAATTAGAGACCAAGGAGCAAGGAGCTCGTGAAGACCCGTTTGTATGGTGTCGACGTCGGGAAAAAATTCACAGGTCGGGTCACAGCCCAGATCTTTCTCTCTTCCTAAGTTATCTTACCCTTACTCTTTTTATTTATGAAAAAGGTTTTGAAGGCTTTTTTAGGAAAATGCCAAAATGTACTATGTCGACGATTGAACATTTTATAGAGTCGCCAGTTGGTAGATTTGAAATGGTTGTACCAACTCAATCGAGTTTTGTTTGAAAGAGGCCCAATTGCTAGACACTGTCGAAACTTGATCTTTGAAAATAAAGTTTTGAGTTTGGGGGCTGGGTTAAGTGTGGGGAAGGTGTTAGGCACCCCCACAACTCCCGTGTAAACACGGTACCGCATCTTTTTAATATTTCCTTTTTAAATCTGCAATGTGTGTGTGAATGCTAGAAGAAAATTGGGCCTATGTTTAATTTGAAAGTATGTCTATGCATCTTTGAACCTATATACGAAGGGTTTGATTTGATTTACAAAAAGTCTTTGATTTGATTTGCAAAAGTGTTTGATTTAATTTGCAAAAGCTTCTTTTTTTTTATAAGATTATTGAAATGATATTTTTTGAAAGAAGTTTTTCAAACCCTTATGCTAACATATGAATTGAAGCATATTAATACTTCAATTTTATCTTTTCAGCCTTAAGGCTCAATTTGAATGATGATTGTAGGGCTGCAAAGCATCCTCGACCATAAAATTATATATAAGTGTCGATCTTCTCATAGGCATGGCAGCCATCGGAGTGACTCTGACACGACAAACTATATTTTCACTATGTTGAGACCTTAAATTCGGATAATCATTTTAAGGTCTTTTGTATGTACATTTTTACAAAAAAAAAACTGGCAGGGTACATTTGTAAAGTGGAGTTTGTCCATCGTGGGAATCAGATTCTGATCTGTTTGATCATGAATCCCACAATTCCTAGGCTCACAGAGGGAGGCTAATAAACCTGTACAGCTCAAATTTGTACAAAAATATATCCAAATATAGCCAGAACCAAGGATTCATCAGTAAATCTTGGTTCGCACCTGGTCGAAGCATCTCGTTCCCACTAGATAGCGAACTAAGGACCACGAGGTATCTTTTATAACTAAAACTAGAAAAACGCTAGATTTAAATAAATCTCAGCCATTCTAGCTTCCCGGCTCTGTCTGGACCTATTTTGAACCGTTTAAAAGCTAGAGTTGGTGAGATTTAAAGAAATCTTGTTCGCCAGCAGAAATGTCAGTGCGATTCATATCAAATGAATATTTAAAGCAATAATTTAATAAAAATGAATAAAGCCATATATATAATTATATATATAAGAAAGCTGTAAAGGGCGATGGGCTTTCTCTCGCAAGCCCGTACTTGAATTAAAGTATATATACATATTTACAAAAGCTGTAAATAGCCACGAAATGATCCACGCTTTGACAGAATTGAAATATATATATATATATATATGAATGAGTAAAAAGGGAGATGGGTTTTCACGCCTGTGCCCGAACTGGAAAGTAAATATATATATTTATAAAAAGCTGTAAAAGCCACGGAATGATCCAGGCTGGACAGAATTGAAATATATACATAAAAATAGTAGAGGGATGTGGGTATTCACTCTGAGGCCCAGATTGGAAAGTAAATATATATTTAGACAGAAAAATAGTCAAACCTGGACTTGGAAGATAACCCAGTATGGTGAATGGTGCAAAAACAGTAAAAAGGCAATAGAATGATCCAGGCCGAACTAGAATGTAAATATATATATATATATAGATAGAAAAGTAGTCAACTAGGACTAAGAAGATAACCCAGTATGGTGAATGTTGCATATATACATATATATATATATAAGCAGTAAACTACCGCAGATTTGACATCCAGGCTTGACAGAATTGAAAAGTTAGTATATATACAAAAAAATGCCAAACCCGAACTGGGAAGATAACCCAGTCCGGCGAAGTTGCTCAACATGAAGATGCAAGTATATAAAAGCTGCTGGAAGCGATGGATCGTCAATCTGAGTTGTAGAAATGCCAAAAAATGTGTTTAGGTACTAAAATATACCAAAAGTTAATAAAAACAGCCACGGAACTAAGTTCCGGGAATATTTAGCAAACAAAACTTAATATGCAAGTGAATAAAAGTGCGAAGAAGTAATAATAACTTTCTGATCTTAAAAATACTCATAATGGACTGCTAGACTGGCTTTTTGCCAAATCGTAGGCTTTAAACGTCCAAATCTACTGGTTATTTTCTTATATGTGGTAGTATGTGGGTATATCTAAGTGTTAGAGTTAAAAATTATGGGTTTGGAAGACAAGAAGATAGCTAGAAAATAAAACGAGCAGGGTTCAGAGCGTTTCTGAATTCTTGAAATGATCTGGGGGTGAGCTCATATATATAGACCTAGGAGCCTCCACTCTACCTACTACTGCCGCAGGTAGAGGTGCGGCTCCATGTGGCAGGGCCCACGTGGCGGGTCTCGTTACATCGAAGTACGTGCACTCCAAGCAATGCAATGTCAAGTTCGAAACTTTCTAACTTTTAATCGGAGCGTCCATTTGAGGTGTACTATATCTTTCCAGAAAGCCCTCGCCGAAAGTGTCATAATAACATAGAATAAAACATTTTCCTGGTCCAAGAAGACGGGTTCATAACCAAGACTTCGATTCCCCGCAGTTTATCCGTTGAGCTATCTTGCGTTGTTTGCATTTGAGATCATTGTTATGGTTCGTTCTAACCTTGGTGGAATTAATTCGGATTGAGTTTTACCGAATCGGCTTCAAGTTGGTGAAATGACCTTTTTTCCCCTCCCGGAGTTGCCTTCAGTGTCGGCATGGCCTTCGGTTGACTTCTTAGGGTTGTTTCCAAGGTTTGGATCCTATTCGAGTCTTTTCGTCCTCAGTGTTATCTCCGAGGCTAACTTGGGCATTCCAGGTTTTCCTCTAGAGATGTTGTGATGCTTCAAAATTATTTTTGAAGGTGATCTGACTTCTCGGGTTAAGACCGGGGCTGACCTGTACCTCCCGGGTTGAGACTAGGGCTGACCTGTACCTCTTGGGTTGAGACCGGGGCTGACCTGTACCTCCCGGGTTGAGATTGGGGCTGACCTATACCTCTCGAGTTCATACCGGGCTGACCTGTACTTCTTGGGTTAAGACCGGGGCTGACCTGTGACTACCAGGTTGAGACCGGGGCTGACCTGTACCTCCCAGGTTGAGACTAGGGCTGACCTGTACTTCCCGGGTTGAGACCGGGGTTGAGTTGTTGTCCAGGTAATGAGATCGGGGTTGGGTTATTGGCCCGGTATTGAGATCGGGGTTGATTTGTTGGCTCGATATTGAGATCGAGGTTGATTTGACGGCCCAGTATTCAGACCGGGGTTAAGTTGTTGGCCTGGTATTGAGATCGGGGTTGAGTTGACGGCCCGATATTAAGACCAGGGTTGAGTTGACGGCCCAGTATTGAGACTGGGGTTGAGTTGATGGCCCGGTATTGAGACCGGGGTTTTGTTGATGGCCTGGTATTGAGACTGGGGTTGATTTGGAAAGACAGTATTGCTTTCCTACAATGTTAGTAACAGGGAAATTAAATTTCGAGAGTCTGCGAATGCCCCTCTTTATAATGTTCACGCAATGTAATGAAATGAAGAGGATAAAGATTAGTAGACACGGGAAATTCAAATGCAAAGGGGAGGCAATGAATGATAGGGTATGTTATGAATGTTAGATACCTTCGAGGGGTAGGGTTATCACTGATTGATTACATTAGTTTCTGCTGGGGATAACGTTATTCATGATATCCCTTGGGGCAGCACTGTAAGACGATTACTGGTAGGATAACCACTGACAGGTTATGAGAGTTAGTCTGTCACATATTGTTCTTGTCTCGCTCTGATGGGGATGACGTTATTCATGATGAACCTGCCAACTCTGATACAGATGATATTATTGATGCTACCTTGGTTTGAGACCAATGGTTTTCCATGTCTGTCAAGACCCTTCACAAGGCATATTTTCCTTCCCAGTTGATGTCATCGTATCTTTCTGTCGGTCTTTCCCTCTGGGATATATCTCGATTACCGAGTACCTCAGCGTGTGCTTCTGATGCCTATCTTGATGATAATTTACATCTGTAGTTTGCAATAGGAGTGTTGAATCACCAATCCTTCTCGGTGATTCTTTTGAGGATATGTATAATAGATTCCATCATTGGGGATGGATTATTATATTGCTTTCGTCACCGGATCACTTTCGATGCTTCACGGGGGTTGTGCCAATGGCTGAGATGCCGCTGGGGTTGAAACAACGGCTGAATTGTCACCGGTTTGTACCCGACGCTTCGCTGGGATTGTGCTAACGACTGAGATGTCACCGGTCAGCACCCGACGCTTCGATGGGGTTGTGCCAACTGCTGAGATGTCGATGGTCTATACCCAACGCTTCACTGGGGTTGTGCCAACGGCTGAACTATCACCGTCTGTACCATACAATTCGCTGGGGTTGTGCCATTGGCTGAAATGTCACTTGGATTGAGCTAACGGCTGAACTGTCACCGATTTATACCCGACGATTCGTTGGGGTTGTGCCAACGGCTGAACTGTCACCAGTCTGTAATCGACGCTTCGCTAGGGTTGTGCCAACGGCTGAACTGTCATCAATCTGTACCCAATGCTTCACTAGGGTTGTGCCAATGGCTGAGATGTCATCAGCCAGTACCCGATGCTTCGCTGGGGTTGTGCCAACAACTGAACTGTTATCGGTCCGTACCCAACGCTTGGTTGGGGTTATGCCAACGGCTGAATTGTCACCGGTCTGTACCCAACGCTTTGCTGGGGTTGGGCCAACGACTGAACTATCATCGATCAGTACCCAACGTTTCGCTGGGGTTGTGCCAACGGTTGAGATGTCATCGGTCAGTACCCGACGCTTCGCTGGGGTTGTGCCAACGACTGAACTGTCACCGGTCTGTACCCGACGCTTCGCTGGGGTTTTGCCAACGGCTAAATTGTTATCGGTCAGTACCCGACGCTTCGTTGTGGTTGTACCAACTGCTGAGATGTCATCGGTCAGTACCCGACCCTTCACTGGGGTTGTGCCAACTGCTGAACTGTCATTGGTTCGTACCCGACGCTTCGCTGGGGATGTGCCAATGGCTGTTTTGCGCAATTTTTTGGCAGTTTTTCAGTATTCTTCAACATTGATCCCCAGAAATTGCTTCGGGATGAATACCAAGGGTTTTCAGGGAGTTCCCATTTCTGTCAGGATTACACTACTTAAACGCAGGATTTCAGGACAAACCGCTCAATCGCGTAGCGATTTTTTCTCAATTTTGACTTTTCAGCCCATATAAACTATGTTTCAACCCGAATCGAACTGAGTCGGAGGGAACCGAGATGCAGGTGGGCCCGCTTCTACCTGTGGATTTATATTGGCTGCGGGAGTTCATTTGAAATCAGTTTCATTTTGAGTTTAAAACGAAATCCGATTTTCTTTTTTAGATCTACGGAGTTTGGGCAGCCTTTTTCAGATTCCGTCAGCTTTCATGCGTTCAGTGCATCGCAGGTAATGTTTTACATCCATTTTTTGCAAGTTTTTGACCGTTAAAAGCATGTAAACTACGTAGGGTGCTTTCAGACGCAATGTATAAAAAAATGTATGCCTATACGACATGCTAAAAAATTTTTGACTTCATATGTATGCATATTTTACTGTAATGCATGTTTTGACGTAACAAATTTAGATTTTGAGACAATCATATTTTGCTCTTTTTGATCAGTTTACTCATCCTTTTTTGAGGCCGAATGAGTCTGGATTTTCAACTAAAAATGTCCATGGTAATTTGGCTACCATGCAAAGTTTACATTTGATTTTTTTCATAAATATGAACTGTTCCTATTTTTGGGAAGGTGTGCTACTAAATGGCCACCTAGACATGCCTATGTGCATGCGGACAATCCATTTTACAAAGGAAACTCTGGCGAAATTTTTTCAAAAGCCTGAGCATTTAATAAACATGCAATTTTGACTCTACTGGGGATTTTTGACTGACCCATGCATGTTTTTCATATTTATCTTTTTGAAAAACATGCAGTTTTGACACTCCGGGAAATTTTTGACTTACCCATGCATGTTTTAGGACTTAAAAATATATAAAATACTAATTTAAATTAATAAGCCACAGGTTTTAGGCTTACCACACCCTTTCTGAGGTGATTTGGAGACTTTGTTCAGGTGATGGACCAAGACAGACTCGGCAGTGCTAGTAGGGTAGTTTCGAGAGTTAGACGGAGGCGAGCTTCTGATGTTCCTCAGCCACGTCCAGCTCGGTCGCATTGCAGATTAGTAGAGTCGGTGATTCGTCCAGGCCAGGACGACCAACCGATTGATATTGATGATGGGCAGGATCCTTTTGCTGCTTCTGCCTCGGCTCAAGTCCCACGTGCAGAGCTTCCGGGCATTATTGTTCCGATCCAGGAGTTGTTGGGAGACTTAAGTTGTCATCCATCGCAATTTCTTCATGCCAATGAGGTGACTTGAAGTTTTCTTCTGTCTAGATTCTCTTTTTTTCTTTTGCCATTCTCGGCGCATAGGTTATTGACACAGTTTAGCTTTTGATGCAGGTTCTCGGCTTTACGCAGCCCAGAGGGAACTGGTTCAACATGCACTCCTTCTACCACACTTTGCACTAAGAGTACAGGGATATCATTGACGGCTGGGGGTTTCAGGCCTTCTTCTCTAGTCTCCCCGCTTTGCCCCTGGGGTTATATGAGGGCTCTGTTTGAGCGCTGGTTCCACCAGACTTAGTCTCTTCATTTGTTGGACTGCGAGGTGATGGTGACACCTATAGATTGGAGGTTCATTACTGGCATAGAGTTCGAGGGTGAGCCCATCGCTGTTGTGGCTGACATTACGCCCACTGCCGTTAGATCCCTGCTGAGAGTTCCTTTCTCGATGCTCAAGGGTCGGATTTTTCGATCTGGTCCCTTGATTATAGATGCCTAGAGTGGGGCTTTACTTGAGCCTCTGCCTGATGACCAAAGGGTTAGGGATCGCATCCTAAGGCGATTATTTTTGGTGATCATCAGGGGTTATTTTTTGGTGGCCAACTCATCGACTGTGTCCTTCGCCCTGGTTAGTGCTAATCGACATGTAGAGCACCTCAGTGACTTTGATTGGGGTTCCTACACCTTTGCCTATTTTTTCCGGGGCATGTGCATGCTTTTAGAGGGTTTGACGGAGGCTTGGTTAGGATTCTACCCATTTCTGCTGGTGAGTACATCTTTCTTGTACCTTTTTGATTTTTACATTTACATTTGTCAATCTTGGTCACTAAGGACTTTTGATATTTACATGGTCAGTTCTGGGCGTATGAGAGGCTTCCTTGCCTACGGCCCGCCACTACTTTAGGTCTGGAGGCCTATCCCCGGGGACGGCTTTGGCATCACTCCACTCTGACGGAGGTCCCTGTTGCTGAGGGTTTTACTCATTCTCACCTGCAGTTGGAGCTTTTGATGGCCGGAGCGATCTCGTGGATCCCATATACCTTAGAGTTTTTGACTGTTCAATAATAGTCGCTAAGGACAGAATAATATCAATGTGATTCAATAACAAATTAATTCAAGATTTCAAGATAACTGAATACTGAGCAGTCACTAAGGACCATGAACTTCTACTAGAATTAACAGTAATAAACTAAAAATCCAACAAAAGTAGGTACAACAGGTGATCAGCCTAAAGTACCATCATTATGCATAACAATCAATCATACTCAAGTGTGCACGTCGGTTCTCCGACAATTATATATTCCCCTCAAAGAAGGTTGTTCTTCTTAGTCAAATACAAGATCCCGCACCAATTAATTGGTTTTGGGTCGCTTTTCAATAACATAAGTCTAGCCGAATCAAATGGCATAGACATTTTCATAATATTTAAGAACAATACTAAGTTCAACATGAATAATAGCTTTAATGAAATAAGAGTTCAAGTATGCTAATTCAATTCAAACGATTAAGTAGGAAACTAGTTCGCAATATAAAAAGATAGAATACTTGTATCCAAAGAGATAAGGTTTAGATACTCGCTTACGATATCCGTTGAATAAAGTAATGCAAGGGTTTAGGATACTTGCCTTTAGCGTAGTTTACTCACGTAAAGCTAGCTAACACTTTCGAATTCCTATCGTAACGTATATATATGATATTCATTAGTCATATAATTAAACTTCACATTTTATCTAGCTACACAGTCATATAGAGTATAATTTCCATCCTTAACTTCCTCTTTTCTCAAGTTGATCATATTTATACATCATTACTATCATTTGAGACTACCACAATTAGCAAACATACTCGCATATTATTACTATCACATATATCACATAGTATATATACATGTTAAAGAGTCTTTTTATATTCGTATATCCTTCCCTTGTTCCAAACATATGTGATATAGGTTCTAGGTCGACACTTGTGATCATTCAAGGTAATGAAATTTACAAAGCGTATCATGCTTGCTTTCAAAACACTTAAGGTATTTATATTAACTTGTATTAGGCATGCTCATGAGTACTCGTATAGCATATATGTAGCTAGCATTGTTATTATCTTGAAAACATGCTTCGTTTACGCTAAACTTGAATCATGGAAACTAATCATGGTATATATATATACATGCATGACACATGAATGAGTCTAAGAGTACTATCACATGTGTCCATAAATATCAGAATATGAAACTTACAATAACATGTTAAGATTTACATTTAAAACTTATACTTTCACTAGTAAAGTTCATTTAACGCGATCCACGTGCTTACGTTACCTTATAAAATCTATATATGCAAGTTAACATGTATTACATATGGTTCTAGGTCATGTAAATATATTTGCAAAATCAGTACCTCAATGTGTCACACATGTGTCAAAGTTTGTTTCATAAAACTTCCATTTTCGTTCGAAATGTTTACTAATCGAGGTTTAGCATGCTCACGTTATACTATGAAACATGTATACACAAGTCATCATTCATTTCATGTATTTCTAAGCCGATCTACCACGTATCAAAAAGTCGAATATACTCATGCTTTATAATGTTAATGATTGTTTATGAAACTTTAAGTTCGTTTTCAAACTTCATGTCG
The DNA here is from genome assembly GCA_020205555.1 of Panax stipuleanatus. Taxonomy (NCBI): domain Eukaryota; kingdom Viridiplantae; phylum Streptophyta; class Magnoliopsida; order Apiales; family Araliaceae; genus Panax; species Panax stipuleanatus. Next base: position 23,629,188 of record CM035123.1, read on the forward strand.
TTTTGTTAACCATGCATGCTAATATACTAAAACATGCTTACATTGCCTCATTAGGTTTATATATATGTATTAATCATGCTTCCATGCTTGTTTAAACAAAATCAAACAATTAGTACATAACAGTTTTGTTGCAGTGTGTAGAAAACAGCACACAGAGGCCGGCGCTGCGGTGCGGCAACAATAGCCACAATCTTGCGCTGCGGGGCGGGAGGCGCTGCGGGGCAAAAATAACAGCTTCAAGCTGACGCTGCAGCGCGACAGGCGCTGCGGCGCGGACAATGGCGCTGCGGCATAGGAACAGTTTCTGCAGTTCACTCTGCAACGAAAACTGACCCAAAACCTCCCATTTCATCGATTTCAACATACCCAGATGCTATTAGACTTCTTTAACTCACTAACACACACACACACACATATATATATATATATATGCTTATATAACAATCAATCGCCATTTATCAATTTCCAATTTCATGAACTCCAACCAAATTCACGAATTTGATGTTTTACAGAAATTGCAGAGCAAAAATGGAAATGAAAGTCAAGAAAGCTATATAGTGGTTTCATCATATATGTATGTTCATATAACAACAATATAAGGGTTCTACAAACCAATCATGAACCAATTTGGCATAATAAAGAATTTGAAGGAAACTTCAGAAACAAAAAACGAAAATGAAGAACAAATGAAGAGGGATTATACCTCTGTAAGTGATTGAGCTTGCTGCTATTCAATTCTTACAACTCTAGACTGATATTATATATGCTCTCAATTTATCAAACTCAAGCAAAATCTCAGCAAATGAAATTGAAGGGGAAGAGCTTATATATATAGAGAAATTCATGTCCAGGCAATACCATTATTTTCCAAACCAAACTAACGGGTTGAAGGATTGCATAAGGGTTATGAAAGAGCAGGTAAATGGTTGTTGGATTCATCATGAATCCCACTCCCTCCATAATCATGAGCTATGAAATGCTAGTTGCTGAGTTTGGGGAGAAGAAGAAGGAGTAGGCCTTAGCCTTTTGTTATGCACGTGAAGAGCAAAATGAGTCTATCATTTAGGAACAAGTAAGGCTCAGCGATATGAACAATAGAGAAGAAATAAAATAACCCAATACATCCACATTTTATATACACTTAGGCATATATGTATAACTAAGTTATCATACTATATATTTAGAGTACAATTAGAATTACAATGTAATCCCAATAATCATGTTATTCACATAATGTAGTAAGTATAATCCATACACATATAATCCATGTACATTTTTATCTTACCAATATAATTTAATCGGATGTTATCACCTTACATTATCTCCTTTATTATTACAATCAATAATTGATTTCAAAATATTCATGATATATTATTTTAATGTATACTTATATACATATTGTCACATAGGCTATTATCATGTAACTCCCATAATTCAATAAGCCTTACCATATAATAGTGTCATATTACACTTCACATAATACATAGTTAGCTAATATGTTACACATTTAATTCGCATGCTTGCACATAAAGTTACTCATCTTATTAATTAATAATATACATACATCCTTCATCAATCAATATAATTGTTAATCTCCATAACAATTTAATTAACCCTTATATGATTAATTATCACTTTAATATAAATCTTATTATATTTATAATCACGTTGCTCATTATTATTATTATATTTCTTGCAATAATAATAATCACATATGATTAATCAATCACAGTTAATATTCCACAACAATTAATTAATATTCTACGATAACAATTAATTAATATGCTACAATAGCAATTAATAATTAATATAGATTAATTGTTCGCCTAAATTAATATAATCATTCTTATATTGTGTCACACAAGGCTATCAATGAGTTTATCGCAAACTCCATCAATTTCTCAATTATTATAATTATTCAATTTAATATAATTGAATTAATCATTCTCATAATACAAAACCATTTATATTCTAATAAATTCTTATTTTCATTAATATATTCATTTAATAATATTAGGAAATTCTCGGGTATTACATCCTCCCCCCTTATAAAAATTTCGTCCCGGAATTGCTACAAGGTTACACAAATAAATGGGGATAATCCCTCATTATCCTATCTTCTAACTCTCACGTTGCCTCCTCGACATCGTGGTTACGCCAAAGTACTTTTACAGATAAAATCACTTTATTTCTCAAAGTTTGTTCTTTCCTATCTAATATCTGGACAGGAATTTTTTCATACGCCAAGTTCTTCTCCACTTGATTGGGCTCGTAAGAAATCACGTGCTTGTAGTCGGCCTTATATGGTCGCAACACGGAAATGTGGAACACGTTGTGGATGTGCTCCAACTCGGGTGGTAATGCAACTTTGTATGCCAGTTTGCCTACTCGCTTCAGTATCTCGAACGGTCCTATGAATCTTGGACTTAATTTTCCTTTCTTGCCGAAACGGATCTTCCCCTTCCATGGAGATACCTTCAAGAAAACAAAACTGCCGACTTTATAGTCTCGGTCCTGCCGATGCAAATCTGCATACTTTTTCTGGCGGTCTTGAGCTGCTACTAATCTGGCTCTTATCACTGTCACCACGTCTGCGGTTTGTTGTACTAGCTCTGGTCCGAGTATTCGTCGCTCTCCGACTTCATCCCAATATAATGGCGTTCTGCACTTTCTTCCATAAAGAGCTTCGTACGGTGGCATGCCGATACTCGCATGGTAACTATTGTTATACGCAAATTTGACTAAGGGTAGGTGGTCGTCCCAATTTCCCTTAAAATCCATCACGCAAGTTCTAAGCATGTCCTCCAGCGTTTGTATTATTCGCTCACTCTGTCCATCTGTCTGAGGATGGTAAGCCGTACTCAACCTCAACTGTGTTCCCATTCTTTCTTGCAAACTCTTCCAAAAATTAGACGTGAAGCGCGGATCTCGATCAGAGACAATTGACACCGACACTCCATGTCGTGAGACAATCTCCTTTATGTATAAACTCGCTAACTGATTCAAACTGTAGCGGATCTTGATTGGTAGAAAATGTGCGGTCTTGGTTAGTCGATCCACGATAACCCAAATAGCATCATAACCTTTCTGCGTAACCGGAAGTCCTACCACGAAGTCCATCGTAATATGCTCCCATTTCCACTTTGGTATTTCTAACGGTTGTAGTAAATCACTTGGTCGTTGATGCTCTGCTTTAACGCGTTGGCAAGTCAACCATCTACTGACGCACTCTGCGACTTCCCGTTTTAAATTGGGCCACCAAAAATGTTGCCTTAGATCTCGGTACATCTTTGTGCCTCCCAGATGAACGGAATATGTCGTATTGTGTGCCTCGTGCAAAATCTCTTCCCTCAACTCGGTTATCGCTGGTACCCACACTCTTCCTTTGAATCTTAAGATACCGTCTTTATCCATTTGAAATTTCTCTTCTTCATTTTCTGTGATCCTCTTTCGGATTTTCTCACACTCTTCATCCTTTTCCTGGGCTTCCTTCACTCTATCCAACGACGTCGGATGAGCTTCCATTTCAAATAACTTCTCACCAGACTTTTCTGGTCCTTTCACTTCTATCTCCAATTTCTCCATCTCTCTTATCAATTCTTCCTGAGTCGTTAAATTAAACAATTTTTCCCTTCCTTTCCTGCTCAGAGCGTTGGCAACCACGTTTGCCTTTCCCGGGTGATAAAGAATATCGCAGTCATAGTCTTTGATTAATTCTAACCACCTTCTCTGCCGCATATTCAACTCCTTCTATGTGAAGATATATTTTAGACTTTTGTGGTCCGTGTATATCTCACATTTCTCTCCGTATAGATAATGCCTCCATATCTTTAATGCAAAAACTACTGCCGCTAACTCTAAGTCGTGAGTAGGGTATCGTTTTTCGTAATCCTTCAATTATCGTGATGCATACGCAATGACTTTGCCGTGCTGCATAAGCACACAGCCAAGTCCCTTGTACGATGCATCACTATACACCACAAAATTTCCTAGATCATCTGGTAATGATAATATAGGTGCTTCGCTCAATCTCCTTTTTAGTTACTGAAAACTCTCTTCACATTTGTCGGTCCATACAAATTTCACCGTCTTTCTAGTCAAATTGGTCAACGGGGTTGCTATCTTAGAAAAATCTTGGATAAATCTTCGATAGTACCCAACTAACCCTAAAAAGCTTCTCACCTCCGTCGGTGTTCTCGGTTGTTCCCAATTACTTACTGCTTCTACCTTCGCAGGGTCTACAGCGATTCCATTCTTATCCACCACGTGGCCTAAGAATTGAACCTTCTCCATCCAAAATTCGCACTTTGCAAATTTCGCATACATCTTCTCCTTCCTTAGTGCCTCCAAAACAATCTTCAGATGTTCGGCGTGCTCTTCCTCTGTCTTTGAGTAGATCAAAATGTTATCGATAAAAACCACTACAAATTTATCCAAGTATGGCTTGAAAACTCGGTTCATCAAGTCCATAAATGTTGCCGGAGCATTAGTCAATCCGAATGACATTACCAAAAACTCGTAGTGTCCATAACGGGTTCGAAATGTAGTCTTTGGTATGTCCTCGTCCCTCACTTTCATTTGATGATATCCTGTTCGTAGGTCAATTTTCGAGAAGCACTTTACTCCCTTCAGTTGATCAAACAGGTCGTCTATCCTCGGTAGCGGATATCGGTTCTTGATCGTTACTCTGTTCAATTCTCGATAATCGATACAGAGCCTCATCGATCCGTCCTTCTTCTTAACAAATAGTACTGGTGCTCCCCAAGGAGAAACACTCGGTCGAATGTAACCCTTATCCAATAACTCTTGCAATTGTATCATCAATTCCTTCATTTCTACTGGCGCCATACGATATAGAGATTTCAAGATCGGTGCTGTTCCCGGTGCTAAGTCTATTACGAATTCAATTTCTCTGTCTGGCGGAAGACCAGGCAGATCGTCCGAAAATACATCTTGAAATTCATTAACTACGGATATATCCTTAATTTCTACTCCCTTCTTTTGAGTATCAACGATGTAAGCTAGATAACTTACACATCCTTTCCTTAACAATCTCTTGGCCTGCATCATCGTAACGCAACACGATTGCTGAAGCGATGAGCTACCATAAAACACTACCTTAGACTTACTCGGAGTCTGAAGGTTCACACATTTGTTCTAACAGTCAATTATCGCAGCATGGTTATACAACCAATCCATCCTAGTATTACGTCAAATTCTCCCAATCTAATAAGAATCAAGTCTATGCTCAGTTCATGTTCTCTAATGTTTGCGCGATAATTTCGATAAACGTATTCTACATGGATTATTTCCTTATTCGCAACTTCTATGTTCAAAGGATTTTTTAATCGTTCTCGGGGCGTACTAAGTTTACTAGCAAATTCTTCAGATATAAAAGAACAGGTGGCATCCGAATCAAATAATACATAAGCATTTATATCATTGATTGGGATTATACCTGGCACCACGTCCTTTGCAGCCACGGCTTCCTGGACAGTCATGTTAAAGGTTCTGGCGGTTGGGCAGGTTGGATTGTGCCGGTCCACCGATCATTAGTTTGTTTCCTCCTTGCTGATTGCTATCCCCGCCACTTCCTTTCTTTGGGCAATCCTTAATATGGTGCTCAGTTGAGCCGCAAGTAAAACACCCTTGGATCTGCTTTGGCTTCGGACAGTTGGGCGAGATGTGCCCTTCCTGTTCGCAGTTGTAGCATGTGCCATGTCCCTTCCAGCACTCGCCCTGGTGATTCTTCCCACACTTTGGGCATCCTTCAGCCCTCTTCTTGAAACCTCCATATAAATTCCCTGATTGATTATTATTATTTTTGTTGTTGTTGTTGTTCTCCCACTTTCTCTTTCCCAAGATACTTCCTCCACTGCTGCTTCCTCCAATACGATTCTCTCCTCCAGCATTCTTTCCTTTCTTCTCCTTGTTATACAGACTTAAGGCCTCACTGCCACCTTCCGCAATGATTGCCTTCTCCAGTAATGTTGCAAAGGAATCAATTTGAAGAACTGATACCTTATTGAACAACCATGGCTTCAGCCCTTGTTCAAAGCGTCTAGCCTTCCTCTCTTCATCTCCAACTTGGTGTTCTGCAAATCGCGCTAGTTCATTAAACCTAGCCGCGTACTGCGCCACCGTCATCTCACCTTGTTTTAACTCTAGGAATTTCACCTCCATCCTATTCTTCATACTCTTTGGGAAGTAATTCTCAAAGAACAGCGTCTTAAACTTATCCCAAGCTATTATCCCTTCTCTAGCTCTTTGTTGATTAGCCTCCCACCAGTAGTTCGCTTCTCCCCTCATCATGTATGTGGCAAACACCGTCTTCTGATCTTCGCCTACGCTAGCTATAGTGAAAGCTTTTTCGATCTCTTTGATCCACGTTTGTGCGACGATTGGGTCGGTAGTTCCCTCGAACTCCGGGGGTCCTACACTCTTAAAGTCTTTAAAGGTTGTTACTGGCACAGTCTGAGGGTTTGGGCGAACGGGTTCATTGTTCCTTCCCCTTAAGGCTTCTCCTAACAGGTCTACCAGTTTCTGGATCGGGTCTACTTGTTCCCTCTCATTGTTCACTGACTCCTCAGGTGCAGTCAATCTACGTCTGGGCGGCATTATCTGCATCACAAATTTTTATTTTATTATTATTCAAGTATATTACTTAAGTATTTCGTTTAATAATAAAAGAATAAATTTATAACACATTTCTAAAATAAACTTCATTTATATTCATATGCCAAATCGTTTCATTACATGATTTCCCTAGCATACTGCTATAAATGTTATCATATATATCCCCTAATATCACAAAAGACGGGGAATATACCAATCTACTACCATACTACCCCTCTAACAAAAGCTAACACGGGGTTCACATCACTATCCCACATCTTACACAAAAGATTGGGATTACAAAATAGTATATATAATACATAAAGAGAATACAACTAGACTATCTAAGGGAATCTCATCACATCATCCCGCGCTCTACTACGCTCTTGTACTCCATATGCGCTATATAAGCAACCAGCTCTCGGCTCATAGTGTGTAGGGTCTGTCCCTACTCTGCCGGGTAGTGGTACACACCATCAATCACCCTCTCAAAAGCTGAACGGAACACATACCCCATCTTGTTCATCTTTCTCTTCTTGCACCTAACCTCGTCCACTAGGTCGTCAGCTCTCTCATTGGACGCTTCCCACTTCTCCTCGAAGTGTATCCTATCCATCACTTCCAACTCTAGCTGAGTACGGAGTGCCTCTTTCTCAGTCTTCTCACTCAATTCCCTCTGTTCTACTTCTTCCAATTACCCTGCTATATCTACATTTCTCGCCATCGACCTGTGAAATAAGGTTCCCATCTAGATCCCTGCCTCCCTGCGGTAAGCGATCTCTACCTCTAGCTCCTGCATGGCCAGCTTCCTCTGGTGGTCCTCGTCCCTCAGCTTCTGGAACTCAGACTCTCTCTCTTTGGCCTTTTCCTCCAGCTCCTGAACCCTGCAGTCTAACTCTAGGATCCGCTCCTCATACTCGCCTAGCATCTGCTCCTCTACAGTAGCCTCATCAGAGTCCTCTACTGGCTCATTCCCCACCGGCTCGTCCTCCATCGGCTCTTCCTCTGGATTAGACTCTATCTCAATCTCGTCCTCGTCGTCAGACTTGAACGGTGCAACAGCCTGCACTGGTGTAGCCTCTAGAGGTGCCTCGTATACTACATGTATATCCCTGGGCTCATCCTCAGCCACTCTAGCGGGTACACCTGTGTCTGTCATCCTATAATCACAAACATAACACAAACAAACAGCAATTCCATTAGAATGTTAAATAAAACATAAGTTCATTGTATAGAATGAAGTTACATTTCATAACACGCTAAGTCTTGCTCAGAGGAAAACTCTATACGAGTTTTATCTCCTTTCCAACTTCTAAGTTCATTTAAGTTATAGTCTAAGGACACTCGTTCCTAAGGTTTATAACTACGGCTCTGATACCAACCTGTGATGCCCCCAAATTCCAGGACCGACATGGGGTCGATCGAATTCGGTTCATCACGTGCTCATGGTAATACATCACAATAATAATAACTAAATAACACACATCACAGCGGAAAATCTATTCTAGAATAATTTACAATGATTTATTATAATTATTCCCCCAAGTCTCGCAACCTACAGTACTTAATAGATTACATAATAATATCAATTAACGACTTATTACATAACCTAACTTAAGCTTAAACATAATCAAAACCAGTCTTACTACATCATCTTAATACAACATTAAAATATTTAAAACATAACAGAGACAAGCTAGTTGGTAGCCTTGCCCTTGCCCTTATCAACGCCCGAAGGTTCGCCCTGCTCTGCCTTAACTGAAATGTTTTAGGGAAAGCAAGAATGAGCACAAATGGCTCAGCAAGTAATATACAATAAGGGTAAGTGATATAATTCTTAATTCTCGAAAGGGTATAACAAAGTTTGATAGTTCGAGGATAACAAGAATATCAACAGTTTTCAATAATAGTCGCTAAGGACAGAATAATATCAATGTGATTCAATGACAAATCAATTCAAGATTTCAAGATAATTGAATACTGAGCAGTCACTAAGGACCATGAACTTCTACTAGAATTAACAGTAATAAACTAAAAATCCAACAAAAGTAGGTACAACAGGTGATCAGCCTAAAGTACCATCGTTATGCATAACAATCAATCATACTCAAGTGTGCACGTCGGTTCTCCGACAATTATATATTTCCTTCAAAAAAGGTTGTTCTTCTCAGTCAAATACAAGATCCCGCACCAATCAATTGGTTTTGGGTCGCTTTTCAATAACATAAGTCTAGCCGAATCAAATGGCATAGACACTTTCACAATATTTAAGAACAATACTAAGTTCAACATGAATAATAGCTTTAATAAAATAAGAGTTCAAGTATGCTAATTCAATTTAAACGATTAAGTAGGAAACTAGTTCGTAATATAAAAAGATAGAATACTTGTATCCAAAGAGATAAGGTTTAGATACTCGCTTACGATATCCGTTGAATAAAGTAATGCAAGGGTTTAGGATACTTGCCTTTAGCGTAGTTTACTCACGTAAAACTAGCTAACACTTTTGAATTCCTATCGTAACGTATATATATGATATTCATTAGTCATATAATTAAACTTCACATTTTATCTAGCTACATAGTCATATAGAGTATAATTTCCATCCTTAACTTCCTCTTTTCTCAAGTTGATCATATTTATACATCATTGCTATCATGTGAGACTACCACAATTAGCAAACATACTCGCATATTATTAATATCACATAAGACCACAATCAATACTAAATATATTTTATTTTACCAAGTTATGGCATTCCCCTAAGTTAACCGTTAAAATCAGATTCACATAGTATATATACATGTTAAAGAGTCTTTTTATATTCGTATAACCTTCCCTTGTTCCAAACATATGTGATATAGGTTCTAGGCCAACACTTGCAGTTATTCAAGGTCATGAAATTTACAAAGCCTATCATGCTTGCTTTCAAAACACTTAAGGAATTTATATTAACTTGTATTAGGCATGCTCATGAGTACTCGTATAGCATATATGTAGCTAGCATTGTTATTATCTTGAAAACATGCTTCGTTTACTCTAAACTTGAATCATGGAAACTAATCATGGTATATATATATACATGCATGACACATGAATGAGTCTAAGAGTACTATCACATGTGTCCATAAATATCAGAATATGAAACTTACAATAACATGTTAAGATTTACGTTCAAAACTTATACTTTCACTAGTAAAGTTCATTTAACGCGATCCACGTGCTCACGCTACCTTATAAAATCTATATATGCAAGTTAACATGTATTACATGTGGTTCTAGGTTATGTAAACATGTTTGCAAAATCAGTACCTCAATGTGTCACACATGTGTCAAAGTTTGTTTCATAAAACTTCCATTTTCGTTCAAAATGTTTACTAATCGAGGTTTAGCATGCTCACGTTATACTATGAAACATGTATACACAAGTCATCATTCATTTCAAGTATTTCTAAGCCGATCTACCATGTATCAAAAATCAGAATATACTCATGCTTTATAATGTTAATGATTGTTTATGAAACTTTAAGTTCGTTTCCAAACTTCATGTCGTTTTGTTAACCATGCATGCTAATATACTAAAACATGCTTACATAGCCTCATTAGGTTTATATATTTGTATTAACCATGCTTCCATGCTTGTTTAAACAAAATCAAACAATTAGTATATAACAGTTTTGTTGCAGTGTGCAGAAAACAGCACACAGAGGTCGGCGCTGCGGCGCGACAACAACAGCCACAATCTGGTGCTGCGAAGCAGGAGGCGCTGCGGCGCGAAAACAACAGCTTCAAGCTGAAGCTGCGGCGCGAGAGGCGCTGCGGCGTAAATAATGGAGCTGCGGCGTGGGAACAGTTTCTGCAGTTCACACTGCAGCGAAAACCGACCCAAAACCTCCCATTTCATCGATGTCAACATACCCAGATGCTATTAGACTTCTTTAACTCACTAACACACACACACACACATATATATATATATATGCTTATATAACAATCAATCGCCATTTATCAATTTCCAATTTCATGAACTCCAACCAAATTCACGAATTTGATGTTTTACAGAAATTGCAGAGCAAAAATGGAAATGAAAGTCAAGAAAGCTATATAGTGGTTTCATCATATATGTATGTTCATATAACAACAATATAAGGGTTCTACAAACCAATCATGAACCAATTTGGCATAATAAAGAATTTGAAGGAAACTTCAGAAACAAAAAACGAAAATGAAGAACAAATGAAGAGGGATTATACCTCTGTAAGTGATTGAGCTTGCTACTATTCAATTCTTACAACTCTAGACTGATATTATATATGCTCTCAATTTATCAAACTCAAGCAAAATCTCAGCAAATGAAATTGAAGGGGAAGAGCTTATATATATAGAGAAATTCATGTCCAGGCAATACCATTATTTTCCAAACCAAACTAACGGGTTGAAGGATTGCATAAGGGTTATGAAAGAGCAGGTAAATGGTTGTTGGATTCATCATGAATCCCACTCCCTCCATAATCATGAGCTATGAAATGCTAGTTGCTGAGTTTGGGGAGAAGAAGAAGGAGTAGGCCTTAGCCTTTTGTTATGCACGTGAAGAGCAAAATGAGTCTATCATTTAGGAACAAGTAAGGCTCAGCGATATGAACAATAGAGAAGAAATAAAATAACCCAATACATCCACATTTTATATACACTTAGGCATATATGTATAACTAAGTTATCATACTATATATTTAGAGTACAATTAGAATTACAATGTAATCCCAATAATCATGTTATTCACATAATGTAGTAAGTATAATCCATACACATATAATCCATGTACATTTTTATCTTACCAATATAATTTAATCGGATGTTATCACCTTACATTATCTCCTTTATTATTACAATCAATAATTGATTTCAAAATATTCATGATATATTATTTTAATGTATACTTATATACATATTGTCACATAGGCTATTATCATGTAACTCCCATAATTCAATAAGTCTTACCATATAATAGTGTCATATTACACTTCACATAATACATAGTTAGCTAATATGTTACACATTTAATTCGCATGCTTGCACATAAAGTTACTCATCTTATTAATTAATAATATACATACATCCTTCATCAATCAATATAATTGTTAATCTCCATAACAATTTAATTAACCCTTATATGATTAATTATCACTTTAATATAAATCTTATTATATTTATAATCACGTTGCTCATTATTATTATTATATTTCTTGCAATAATAATAATCACATATGATTAATCAATCACAGTTAATATTCCACAACAATTAATTAATATTCTACGATAACAATTAATTAATATGCTACAATAGCAATTAACAATTACTGTAGATTAATTGTTCGCCTAAATTAATATAATCATTCTTATATTGTGCCACACAAGGTTATCAATGAGTTTATCGCAAACTCCATCAATTTCTCAATTATTATAATTATTCAATTTAATATAATTGAATTAATCATTCTCATAACACAAAATTATTTATATTCTAATAAATTCTCATTTCCATTAATATATTCATTTAATAATATTAGGAAATTCTCGGGTATTACAAAGCCAAACTAAAGGGCCAACCAAGTGCATAGGAAAAATTCTGCAGAAACAAAAATCTGGCAGCCCGCGCGGCCTTGCCAAATCCAAGGCATTACCACGCGCGATCGCGCCACACATAAACTGGGCCTGTCTTGGGAAAAATCCTGCAGATATTGGGGGGTACCACTTCATGTCAGTTATTGGCAGCCCCCAAGCCTCAGTCCCTATAATCCCAAACCCTCAGTTCCTTAATGCAATCCCCCATCTCTTCCGTTTTATGCAATTCCCCCCACTACAAGCCTTAGTTTTGAAAACCTCCTACCTCCTCAATCCAAAGTACCAATTCTCATCCACCTCATCCTCTCAACCTGATCAATTGAGATATTGAGTGTGGGATCTCTAGCAGAGCAAGATTGATATGGAGTTAGGTTTGTTCGTTGAGTACAGTGCTGAGCGGGGTTTATTTTGCCAGAGTAGAGAGAGGCGGGAAACTTCTGAGAGGGCGCCATTTCATTTCATGCAGCATCAGAAGCCGAGTAGGGGAGTTTCTTTCTTTTTACCTTTACCTTCAATGAGGACATTGAATAGTTTAAGTTTGGGGGTATTGGCTTTATTTTGCATATAGGTAATTCATTTCATGTTTTGCATGTAAATAGTTCATTGCATGTAAGTTAGTTCATATAGTGCATGTAGGTTGTAAATAGTTAAAATTTGTGAAAATTTTAAAAAATTTCTTTTATTTTTGCATTCTGTTTTGCATTCTATGTTAGAGCATACTACATGAATCCAGTTTTCAGTTGGTTAGCTATGTATGTTGCTTGTGAAGAAACTGAAATCACTTGATTATTGAATTGATTTAAGACTTAAGCATGATTTCATGGTCATATATGTAAATCCTTACCTGTCAGATACTGTGTAACCAGTAAGCACGATAGAGTAAACACCATGATATGCTAAGTTTAAATGTTTTCATACTTGTCTTCTAGTGGAAAAACTATGTTTTAATAAAAGAGTTTCAGTTCACATATAATAATAACTAGACTGTTAAAAGCTTAAGTTTGGGGGAAACAGGGGGCATGCATGATATATGCGGGGAGATGGAGGGTAAGACGCACTCCCTTGCAGGAAAAGAAAAAGAAAATGAAAACAAAAGAAAATGCATTGAAAAAGAAAAAAATAGAATAAACACTTCGACTACGTCGAGTTCTGTGGCCTTTGATATTTGAGCAAGTAAGCCCTAGGGGTGTCTCTACACCCAGCGCCCTAAGGCCGTCTGGACTGGGAGTCGTTGGTCGAAAGCTCGCTACATAGATATCATTGAAGAGCCTAAGAAAACTAGGCATTGCACAGTCGATAGTGTACATAGGAAAGTGCGAATACGCCCTCGTGAGTAATAAAAGCTTAATGAAAACCCCCTGTTGACTCTTAACTCTAGTAATCGGTCTTAGTTAGAACTTATATGATTTACTGTTTTTCTTAAGTTAAAGCTTGTTTTTCCCCTAAGAAGCATAGTAGGTGAGTTATTTATATGAATGCATATCTAATGGTTGCTAAGCACACAACGCACAATACATCAGTGCTGTCAGTTTTGGATTTACAGAATATGCCTTATGGTCTTGTTTTGGGTAGCTTATCTATTCGACTATCTCATGGTTTTCTGAGGCATTGCTTTGAAAGTTCAATACTGGCTGGGAACTTGGATTCGCATTCATGATAGCGTAGGTTGCATACATTGTAGGCACTGCATTGCATCTTTTGTTTAGTTTTATTTTGGTTGCTCGAGGGCAAGCAACGTTTAAGTTTGGAGGTATTTGATAAGTGGCTTTTATGACCACTTATTCGGATAGTAACCAACTCATTCTATTGCTTAAACTCAAGTATCGTTGTGCGTTTTATGTGTTTTTGCTTTGTTTTGTGATTTTCAGGTTTAGAAACTCTCCAAGTGCAAATTGAGCTTAAAAGGGCAAAAGAACGCTTAAATGGGGCAAAGCACTGAAATGGGCTTAAAGCATGAAGATAGCATAGGTGAAGAAGCAATGAAGGTGATGCCATGAGTCTAGAGGCCAAAAGGAGCAAGAATGGCATTTGAAGCTCAAATGGGAAGGAAATGCAATCCGGACATCGTTTGGGTGGTTCACGTTTATTTCATGTTCTTGGATTGGAACTTGGTTCATATTGTAGAGCATCTTATAAGCTTTCCGCAACATCTTGAATCATCCAAATCGGAGTTCGGAGGCGAGAGTTATGCCCCGTATACCAACGGACGCCAAACATCACGATTTTGAGTTTTCATGCACAGCTGTCACTTGGAGCTCAGTTTCAGCCTTCATTCAGTCCATTATTTCTCAATGCTCAAAGAATGAAAGTTGTAGAGCTCTTCGATAGCTTCGATTTGACAGGTGGCAGGCCACGCAACTCCTCCCGGATCAAAAGTTATGGCCGTTTTACCAGAGGACTCTGCAGCAGAAAATGCTTGGCGCGGGCGCGCGGATTGTAGGGCATTTTTGGGCGCGGCCGCTCCAATCTTCAGCTGTGCCAGACTTGACTTTTCAATTGAACGGGACTTGGCTTTTGATTGGGATATAAGGGGGCTCGTTTGGGGCAAGAAAGGGCATGATATATTGGCCCTAAGCCCTACTTCCTCTCTTCTCTTCCTTTACATCTTGTTTAGTCTAGATTAGAAGTAGATTAGAGAGTAGATTAGTGCTAGTTTAGTGTTAGTTAGTTAGATTCTAGGGTTATGTTAGTGTGTGAAGATTGAAGCAAGAGGATTGACATCAAGGGTCCAAACTTGGAGAAAGATTTGAAATCTCTATCCTTAATCTCTCTTTGCTATTACATTGTATACTTAGATGATGTTATTGAATCTTGTGGATAATATACTTGAGTTATTTATGGCTTAAGCTTATTTTGAGGTTCCAATGGAACCTTTTGAGTAGTTTACTTTGATATGCTTCTATGCTTGTCTCTTTGATAGTTATATGACTGTCTATTACGATTCGTGCTTGCATTGCTTAATTGATTCGCGACCAATTACTGTGATAACCTATGTGGACTTGAAAGACAAAGCGTAGGTTTAGATCTAATCGTAGTAGCGGGTGATTGTGCATTCACATGGCATTGGATGTATAATTTGTGCTTAGGATAGACATATACCGAAGCGTCGTCCGTAGTCAATAGAGGACTTGACCTTAAACCCTATTTATTTGTAAACACCATAGACATATAGGGGTTTAGATAATGTGGGTGTTCACGTGCATTCTATCATCTGTAGATTGCATGTGATATGGAGTAGGTGCATCGAAAGATGGCCTTCTCTCACGTTCGTGTTCTCGGCTAACTATCTTAACTATTAATTTGACCTAATTGGAAGTATGTCGATTTAGATGAATCATTAAGGGAAATTGGAATCTCTTGTCTTCATTATCTGATTTTAACTTTAGAATTAATTAGTTAAAGTTAATTGCTTGCCTAGTTTAACTTAGGTTTAATTCATCCTCTTTACCATCCGTTTAAATAAGACTGAGATGATTATGTGCTAGTGGTTTGGTGTCGTTTATCCATTAATTCTCTGTGGGACGATATCTGTACTTACACTTTATTACTCGTTGGCTGCGTATACTTGCCCGAATATATTGACCGATAAATTGGCCAACATATATCTACGTGTTAGAGTGAAAAAATTTAGGTTTAGAAGAGGTGAAAAAGTCAGAAAATCAAACGGGCAGAGGTTCGCTGCGTTTTGAAATTCTTGAAAATGAGGGGGCACATTTATTTATAGGCCAGGGAGCCTCAGCTCTACCTGCTGCTATCGCAGGTAGAGGTGCGGCTCCCCTGGTGGGACCCACGTGTCTAGTTGAGTTATCTCGAAGTTCGTGCACTTCAAGCAAAGCGAGGTAAAAGTCAAAACTTTCTAACTTTTGATCAGAGCGTTCGTTGAGGCGTGCTATACCTTTCTGAAAAGCCCTCGTCGAGAGTGTCACAATGACATGGGATATAATGTTTTTCGGGTCCAAGAAGATGGATTCATAACTAGGTCTTCGATTCCCCGCAGTTTGTCGGTTGAGCTGTCTTGCGCTGTTTGCACTCAGGATCGTCGTTATGGTTCGTTCTGGCCTTAGTCGCATCAATTCGACTTGAGTTTGACTGAATCGGCTTAGGGTTGGTAAAATGACCATTTTACCCCTCTCGGGGGTGCCTTTAGTGTCGACATGGCCTTTGGTTGACTCCCGGGAGTTGTTTCCAAGACTTGGATCCCATTCGAGTCTGTCTGTCCTCAGTGTAATCTTTGAAGTTGACTTGGTCATTTCAGGTTATCTTCTGGAGATGTTATGGAGCTTCAAGTTTGTTCCCGAAGTTGTCTTGACTTCCCTGGCTGAGACCGGAGCTGATCTGTACCTCCCGAGTTGAGACCGGAGCATAGTTGACATCCCGAGACTGGTGTTCAAGGCTGTGGTTGTGCCGATATTTGGTGACCGAGGTAGATTTGAAAGGCCCGATATTGAGATCGGGATTGATCTGACGGTTCGATTGGAGATCGGAGTTGATTTGATGGCACGATATTGAGATCAGGGTTGATCTGACGGTCCGATTAGAGATCGAAGTTGATTTGATGGCCTGATTTTGAGATCGGGGTTGATCTGACGGTTCGATTGGAGATCGAAGTTGATTTGATGGCCTGATATTGAGATCGGGGTTAAGTTGACGGTCCGATTGAAGATCGGAGTTGATTTGATGGCCCGATATTGAGATCGGGGTTAAGTTGACGGTCCGATTGGAGATCAAAGTTGATTTGATGGCCCGATATTGAGATCGGGGTTGATTTGACGGTCCGATTGGAGATCGGAGTTGATTTAATGGTCCGATATTGAGATCGTAGTTGGGTTGACGGTTCGATTGGAGATCAGAATTGATTTGATGGCCCGATATTGAGATTAGGGTTGAGTTGACGGTCCGATTAGAGATTTAATGGCCCGATATTGAGAGTGGGGTTGAGTTGACGGTCCGATTGGAGATCGGAGTTGATTTGATGGCCCGATATTGAAATCGTGGTTGAGTTGACCCGGTATTGGTGACCGGGGTTGATTTGATTATGCCATTTTTCCTTCCTACAATATTAGTAACAGGGACAGGAACTTTCTAATGTCTACATACATCATACAAGGAAGATATAAGTGGTCAAATCACCCACCTAAGACTGTTCTTCATTTTCTGGAATTTCCAAATTTGAAGTCAATGTTGAGCAGCCTACTTTGAGCTTTAATACCTTTGATTCTATATGTTATCTAAGTGATCTAGTGTCACACTCTTATAGCAGACATGCCAGGCTACAAAAGTGATACACTGGCTTAGCCTAACAACATCAAAAATGCAAGATCTATCTCGGTCAAATAGCCTGTCAGAACTTGTTCTTCAATTTTTTGGAATTTCCAAAAATAATAATTTTCAGTTAGGTCAACCCATATTTGACCATTAATAACTTGGATCCTACTAATTATTTAGGTGTTTTGATGTCATGGATTTGTATACATATGTCAGAGTATAAAAGT
The DNA here is from genome assembly GCA_020205555.1 of Panax stipuleanatus. Taxonomy (NCBI): domain Eukaryota; kingdom Viridiplantae; phylum Streptophyta; class Magnoliopsida; order Apiales; family Araliaceae; genus Panax; species Panax stipuleanatus. The sequence continues at coordinate 23,646,917 of CM035123.1, forward strand.
GATACACTTAGAAAAGCTAACAACATCAAAAATAGAAGATCTAAGCCTTCAAAAGTTTTGTCAGACCACTATTTGGGTTTTTTGCGTTTTCCAAAAAAAAATTCATGACTGGTCAACGGGTTTTGACCGTGAATAACTTAAAATCTAGACATTTTATGGTCATGATTTCACTTCCAGTTTACTCTACTCATGTCATACTACAACAAGGATATGCTTAACTGTAAGACCCCACCTTTTATGAATAAAGATTTAATTTTCTTTATATATTATTTCGAAATAGTAAGGTGTTGATTTGATAAATATGAAAGTTATGGGTGAAATGTGCAAACATTTTTAAAATGAGCAAGTGGTTATAAAATATTCTTGTTGTCGGGGAATATTCGTTTGGTCGTGGAATATTCTTGTTGTCGGGGAATATTCGTACGACGGCGCAGCTATTTGTGGGCCCCACAACGGAATAACTGTCGGATATAGAAAGCGACAGAAATAACTTTTTTACAAGATAACGGCGTAGTTGTTACCGTTAGTACTGTTGAAATACCCGGTGGTTAAAATACAGTACGCGGTGTTGCGCAGTAGCACACGGTATTGCACAGTATTTCGAATTATTGAGTATTACGTGAGAAGGAACCTACTCAATTATTGTTACAGTATTTACTGTTCAATATTTTATATTATTGACTCAATAATTGCTACGTTGATATTTTATTTTATTGACTCAATAATTGCTACGTTGCTATTTTTTTATGATTGATTCAATAATGGCTACAGTTGATATTTTGTAGTATTGATTCAATAATTGTCGTTGCACAATATTTCACATTATCAACTCAATAATTCATATTATTTGAATAATATTATTAGATAGCATTATTGACAATGTCTAAGGAAATTCTGTCTAGGAGGGGTTATTTAATTGCGCGCCAAGTAAGGAGAAGTCCTTATCGGAAGGCCCCCTCTGTCCTGGGAACGACCTGGTTGTTAATATTGTAGTTCTATAATATTATTTGTGAATAATTAATTATTGATTTATATGATAAGGAAATATTTATTTTGTGGATATTAAAGAAGGAATTGGCGCTGATGAGTTTTTATCAATATTTAGGTGTCAGAAATCATCTGTTTATGGATTTCGGCATAATTTATGTTTGGAATTTGAAAAAACTTCCTTCTGCAAAGTTGTAGAGAATTAAATTTCCTATGAAAGGACATAGAATTTGTATTTTTCTGACGAAGGGGCTATTTGTTATGAATTATTGAAGTTTCGGAAAATATATATATTATAAAGGGTGGGACCCACTTTTGGTTGGAAAAAAATGGCTGATGGCTTTTTGGTAGCAGCCGGCGGCTGGAGGTTTTAAAAAAAATAATAATATTATTTTATTATTTTAGTCTCCTTTGGCATCCTAAGCTTTTCCTATAAATAGGGTGCTTAGGTTAGAATTGAAAATCACACCAGAATCAGAAGTTTTCTCTCTCTATAATATCGAGCGTATTTTTGTGAGTATTTCAATACTTTGAGTATTACTATTCAGTACAAGCTTTCGTCGGTATTATATCCGATATTCCAGTCAGAGATACTGTTCTTTTGAGGTAAGGGATGTTATTTCTTTCGTAAATGATGTTATTCTTCTCAATATCATTATACAAAAATATTGTCATGGATTTTATGTTGAAATTCTTACTTTTTCCGTCGGGGTTACTATTCACGTATACGGCACTATTCACGTATACGGCACTATTCACGGGAAAATTTATTTTTTTTCTATTTGTCCAAATTGTCTGTTAAGGTTACTATCTTTGATTGTATCCAAGTTTTGGGCTTTATTCTTGAATTTTGCTCCACAAAGTATTATTATGGATTATTCTTGAATTTGGATAAACTAAATGACGAATCCCTAATCTTTGTCTTTTATCTCACTTGATTCGTTCTTTAAAATATTTTTCATCATCCTCAGTCCTAAAAGGTGATGTAACTGAATATCTTTGGCCTGTAGAGCAAAGATGAATGATTACTTGATGAATATCTTTGGCCTGTAGAGCAAAGATGAATGATTACCTGATGAATATCTTTGGCCTGTAGTGCAAAGATGACAGGTGTTGAGATGAATATGACCACTGATGATACAAATGAATATCTTTGGCCTGTAGTGCAAAGATGAATATTGATTCGAGATGTATATTGATTGATGTTACAGGGATAAAATATTGATGATGGACTTTTAAATCATAGAAGATAGTAGACTTGATTCTCTGCTTAACTCTTCTAATGATTTGTTATTTCCGCTGCGAATATTGATCTAAGATTGGTTGTACATTATATTTTATCTGATTTATTGAAGGCTAACGATAATTTATTTTCCATTATCTTAGTCATAATATTCTTTACTGAGCTAGTTGAGCTCACCCTTTTCATCTGTTGTCCTCTTCAGGAAATGAGAATGTTGCGGGGACTAGTCGGGGGACAGAGTGATGGTCCGAGTTAGAGCAGTAGTAGTCCTCACTATTTCTGATAAATAGTGTGATAATAATTGTAATGAGGACTTAGTTTGAATCTTAATATTTTCTACATATTTGTATTGAGACTCACAGTTGTGTGGTCGTATTTTGCACGACCGTATGATATAAAGTTTGTATTTGAATTCTGTACCATGTATTTGGCGACTCAGAATGGGTTGGGTTGAATGGACCTATTCTGGGGGCGTCACAGTTGGTATCAGAGCTTAGGGATATGATCTCTGGCGGAGATCGAGGAATAGAACTAGGAGGGGAGAGACGAGTAAATCCTTCGCTAGTGTGTCCTACCTAAGCTTATGTGGTATTTAATTGGTCAGTCGGAGCATAGGGTTAATATGTGATATGTTGACTTGTTTAATTAACCCTTGTTTTATGGCAGTATTTGAGAATGGCAGCTGAGAATGTTAACAACGAAGTGAATGAGACCGTGGAGACACCTTTAATCGTTAACCAGGAGAACGTGCAACAAGAAGGCAATGTTCATCCTGAAAATAACGCTGGTCAGACGATAAACGATGAGATGTTTAGAAGTTTTTTGCAGTTCATGCAAAATCAGACGAGGGAGACTCGTGTGCAACATACAGGTGGAGATAATAACAACACGCGAGCTGTCACTGCCAAGCAGTTCAAAGAATTGGGACCACCAGAGTTTCTGGGAAAGCCAGATCCGATCAAGGCGGAGACGTGGATTAAACAAATTACCAAGATATTTGATGTCTTGGGATGTACAGAGGAACAGAAGGTTCCATTCGCCACGTTTATGTTCCGTGGAGAGGCAGATTACTGGTGGGAATCCGTGAAGCGTACCCAGCCTGCCGCACTCCAGATGTCTTGGGAAGCGTTCCAGAAACTGTTTAATGACAAGTACTTTCCTGAAAGTATTCGTCATATGAAGGAAGTAGAGTTTATCAGACTCGAGCAAAACAACATGACGGTATCCCAGTACGAGGCTAAGTTCGCGGAGCTGTCCAGGTTTGCACCTCATTTGGTGGAGAATGAGGAACGTATGACGCGGATGTTTCTAAGAGGTTTGAAACCCGAAATACGTCAATACCTCATTTCTCATAAATTTTCTCTATATTCAGATGTAGTGAACAGGGCCCAGTTGTTAGAACGAGATAATGATCATGTTCAACCGAGGGACCACAACCAAGGTCGTACCGGTGGCAGCAGTCATCGGAGCAATGACAACCAGCGAGGAGGAAAGTATGACAGAAGCGGTAACCACTCCGGTGGTTATCGTGGCCATGATAGTAGAAGAAGCGAATCGGGAGGAGATTTCAAAAAGAGAAGGTATAACAATGAGAACGCGAAGATGTCAACATCAGCACCAGCATCAACTGTTTCGAGGGGAGGAGAACGACCACCGGTCGTATGCTTTAAATGCTGGAAAGAGGGACATATCAGCCCAAACTGCCCACAACAATTCAAAGGATGCTATAACTGTGGAAAAGAAGGACATATAGCTCGAGATTGTCCTGTTGCGAAACCAAATTCAGCGGGGGTGGTAATTCCAAAGGCGGTTGCAGACAAGTCAAAGTCGGTGATTCCTGGAAGAGCGTTTATCGTGACAGCCCAAAACGCGAGGAATCCACACGAGGTGATTACGGGTAAGCTGATCATAAACTCTTGCGAAGTTTATACCTTGTTAGATACCGGTGCTACCCATTCCTTTATTTCACCTGCTTGTGCTCAACGTTTGAACTTGACTTCTGATAAATTAGACTTTGACTTATCTGTTGAAACTCCGTTAGGAGAAACCTTTGTTACATCTACAGTTTACAAATCTTGCTTGATTCAGATTGGTACCCTTACCTTACCTGTTGATCTTATATCTTTGAAAATACTTGCATTTGACGTGATTTTAGGAATTGACTGGTTAACCACTTACCATGCCAAAATTGATTAGTTTTCGTAAGGTTGTTAGTTTTTATATTCCTAATCAACCTGTTGTGCGAATCCAAATCACCAAACCACTAAAATCAGTCAATATCATTTCAAGTCATAAAGCTATTCGTTTATTGAAAAACGGATGTCAAGCTTTCTTAGCTCATGTCACTGATCTAAATCAGAATACATCATATTTGAATGATATTTCCGTTGTTAATGAGTTTCCTGATGTATTTCCCGAAGAACTTCCCGGTCTACCCCCAGAACGTGAAGTTGAATTCTTTATTGACCTTGAGCCCGGTACAAAGCCCATTTCTAAAACCCCATATCGAATGGCTCCTATTGAACTTCAGGAGTTAAAGGTCCAATTACAAGAGTTGTTAGATATCGGTTTTATTCGTCCTAGTACGTCTCCTTGGGGTGCTCCTGTTTTATTCGTAAAGAAGAAAGACGGGAGTATGCGACTTTGCATTGACTATCGGGAGTTGAACCATGTCACCATCAAGAATAGGTATCCGTTACCTCGTATTGATGACCTGTTCGACCAGTTGCAAGGAGCGCAATTCTTTTCAAAGATCGATCTTCGTTCTGGATATCATCAGTTGAAGATTAAAACTAAGGATATTCCAAAGACTGCTTTCAGAACACGGTACGGGCATTATGAGTTCTTAGCCATGTCTTTTGGATTGACTAATGCTCCTGCTGCTTTCATGGATATGATGAACCGTGTATTTAAGGAGTATTTAGATCAATTCGTTGTTGTCTTTATTGATGACATTCTCATCTATTCTAAAAGCCGTGAAGATCATGAACACCATTTGAAGTTGGTACTTCAAAAGCTTCGTGAGAACAAGCTATATGCTAAGCTGAAGAAATGCGAGTTTTGACTTGAGGAAGTAGCATTCCTTGGGCACGTGGTATCGAAACGTGGAGTATCTGTGGACCCGGCGAAGATTGAAGCAATACAAAGCTGGGAGCAACCTAAGTCGGTGACCGAAGTACGAAGCTTTTTGGGCTTAGCTGGTTATTATCGGAGGTTCGTAGAGGGATTTTCTCGAATCGCTACTCCATTAACTCAGTTGACTCGGAAAGATACAAAATTCGTTTGGAGCGAGGAATGCGAGAAGAGCTTCCAAGAGCTCAAGAGGAGACTTATTTCGGCACCTGTTCTGACAATACCATCTGGTTCGGATGGATTTGTTATTTACAGCGATGCTTCGGGCAAAGGGTTAGGATGTGTTCTCATGCAACATGGGAAAGTTATAGCCTATGCCTCGCGACAACTCAAAGAATATGAGAGGAATTATCCTACTCATGATCTAGAGTTGGCAGCAGTCGTATTCGCGTTGAAGATCTGGAGACATTACTTGTACGGAGAGAAAGTGGAGATTTATACGGATCATAAGAGCCTTAAATATTTCTTCACTCAGAAGGAACTCAACATGCGGCAACGACGTTGGCTTGAGTTGTTGAAGGATTACGATCATACCATCCAATACCATCCTGGAAAAGCGAACGTGGTAGCTGACGCGTTGAGTAGAAGATCATATGTGGGAACGAGTGCGATGATGTCAAGTATACGCGTAGAACCAGCTTTGATTGATAAAGTTAAAACTGCTCAAGCTACGGATGCGGAGCTGATGAAGATGAAGAAGAAGGTGCAAGAAGGTGCAATTCCAGAAGCGAGAATCGATGAAGAGGGAATACTTCGAGTCAACTCCAGAATTTGTGTTCCTAACGATTTCGACTTAAAGTATAGAATCATGATGGAGGCACACAACACACCGTTTGCAATCCATCCTGGGAGTACTAAAATGTATCGTGATCTTCGACATACATTTTGGTGGGGCAATATGAAGAGAGAGATCGCGGAGTTCATCTCGAGATGTTTAACTTGTCAACGTGTAAAGGCGGAGCATCAAGTGCCGAAGGGTCCATTGCAACCACTGGAGATTCCGAAATGGAAGTGGGAACACATTACGATGGATTTCGTTACGGGTCTTCCCAAGGTTTCTCAAGGCTTAGATGCGATTTGGGTTATTGTTGATAGATTAACCAAGTCTGCTCATTTCTTGCGATACGAGAGACTTATTCCCTTGAACGTCTTGCTCATATGTACGTGAATGAGATTGTGAGATTGCATGGCATGCCAGTATCCATAGTTTCGGATCGTGATCCCAGATTTACTTCACGATTTTGGATCAGTTTGCAGAAAGCTATGGGTACGGATTTACGATTCAGTTCGGCTTATCATCCTCAAACAGACGGACAATCAGAGAGGACTATTCAAACTCTTGAAGATCTATTGAGACTTTGTGTTCTAGACTTCAAAGGGAGTTGGGATAAGTACTTACCATTGGTGGAATTCTCCTACAACAACAGTTATCAGGCAAGTATAGGCGTAGCTCCATTCGAAGCGTTGTATGGGAGAAAGTGTCGTTCTCCAGTATGTTGGGATGAGGTGGGTGAAACAACATTATTGGGACCAGAGTTAGTACGTATGACTACAGAAAAGATCCAAATAATCCGACAACGTATACAGACGGCACAGGATCGACAAAAGAGTTATGCAGATCTTCATCGAAAGGACGTGGAATTTAATGTTGGAGACCATGTGTTATTACGTGTTGCTCCATGGAAGGGAGTTACAAGGTTTGGGAAGAGAGGAAAGCTCAACCCACGATTCATTGGTCCATTTGAGATTCTTGACCGAATAGGAAATGTGGCTTATAGACTTGCTTTACCTCCAAGCATGTCTCGTGTTCATAACGTGTTTCACATATCCGTGTTACGTAAATATGTGAAGGATTCAAACCGCATTATTGAGTTAGAACCAGACGAGATAGCTGAAGATTTAACGTACGAGGAGGTACCTGTCAAGATCTTGGATAGGAAGGAGCATGTCCTACGCTCGAAAATTATACCTCAAGTTAAAGTTTTGTGGAGAAACCAGGCTATTGAGGAAATGACCTGGGAGTTGGAATCGGAAATGAAAGCGAGGTATCCTCACCTTTTCGATATACCAGGTACGTACGTCAATTTCGAGGACGAAATTTCATAAGGAGGGGAGGTTGTAAGACCCCAACTTTTATGAATAAAGATTTAATTTTCTTTATATATTATTTCGAAATAGTAAGGTGTTGATTTGATAAATATGAAAGTTATGGGTGAAATGTGCAAATATTTTTAAAATGAGCAAGTGGTTATAAAATATTCTTGTTGTCGGGGAATATTCGTTTGGTCGTGGAATATTCTTGTTGTCGGGGAATATTCGTACGACGGCGCAGCTATTTGTGGGCCCCACAACGGAATAACTGTCGGATATAGAAAGCGACAGAAATAACTTTTTTACAAGATAACGGCGTAGTTGTTACCGTTAGTACTGTTGAAATACCCGGTGGTTAAAATACAGTACGCGGTGTTGCGCAGTAGCACACGGTATTGCACAGTATTTCGAATTATTGAGTCTTACGTGAGAAGGAACCTACTCAATTATTGTTACAGTATTTACTGTTCAATATTTTATATTATTGACTCAATAATTGCTACGTTGATATTTTATTTTATTGACTCAATAATTGCTACGTTGCTATTTTTTTATGATTGATTCAATAATGGCTACAGTTGATATTTTGTAGTATTGATTCAATAATTGTCGTTGCACAATATTTCACATTATCAACTCAATAATTCATATTATTTGAATAATATTATTAGATAGCATTATTGACAATGTCTAAGGAAATTCTGTCTAGGAGGGGTTATTTAATTGCGCGCCAAGAAGGAGAAGTCCTTATCGGAAGGCCCCCTCTGTCCTGGGAACGACCTGGTTGTTAATATTGTAGTTCTATAATATTATTTGTGAATAATTAATTATTGATTTATATGATAAGGAAATATTTATTTTGTGGATATTAAAGAAGGAATTGGCGCTGATGAGTTTTTATCAATATTTTGGTGTCAAAAATCATCTGTTTATGGATTTCGGATAATTTATGTTTGAAATTTGGAAAAACTTCCTTCTGCAAAGTTGTAGAGAATTAAATTTCCTATGAAAGGACATAGAATTTGTATTTTTCTGACGAAGGGGCTATTTGTTATGAATTATTGAAGTTTCGGAAAATATATATATTATAAAGGGTGGGACCCACTTTTGGTTGGAAAAAAATGGCTGATGGCTTTTTGGTAGCAGCCGGCGGCTGGAGGTTTTAAAAAAAATAATAATATTATTTTATTATTTTAGTCTCCTTTGGCATCCTAAGCTTTTCCTATAAATAGGGTGCTTAAGTTAGAATTGAAAATCACACCAGAATCAGAAGTTTTCTCTCTCTATAATATCGAGCGTATTTTTGTGAGTATTTCAATACTTTGAGTATTACTATTCAGTACAAGCTTCCGTCGGTATTATATCCGATATTCCAGTCAGAGATACTGTTCTTTTGAGGTAAGGGATGTTATTTCTTTCGTAAATGATGTTATTCTTCTCAATATCATTATACAAAAATATTGTCATGAATTTTTTGTTGAAATTCTTACTTTTTCCGTCGGGGTTACTATTTACGTATACGGCACTATTCACGGGAAAATTTATTTTTTTTCTATTTGTCCAAATTGTCTGTTAAGGTTACTATCTTTGATTGTATCCAAGTTTTGGGCTTTATTCTTGAATTTTGCTCCACAAAGTATTATTATGGATTATTCTTGAATTTGGATAAACTAAATGACGAATCCCTAATCTTTGTCTTTTATCTCACTTGATTCGTTCTTTAAAATATTTTTCATCATCCTCAGTCCTAAAAGGTGATGTAACTGAATATCTTTGGCCTGTAGAGCAAAGATGAATGATTACTTGATGAATATCTTTGGCCTGTAGAGCAAAGATGAATGATTACCTGATGAATATCTTTGGCCTGTAGTGCAAAGATGACAGGTGTTGAGATGAATATGACCACTGATGATACAAATGAATATCTTTGGCCTGTAGTGCAAAGATGAATATTGATTCGAGATGTATATTGATTGATGTTACAGGGATAAAATATTGATGATGGACTTTTAAATCATAGAAGATAGTAGACTTGATTCTCTGCTTAACTCTTCTAATGATTTGTTATTTCCGCTGCGAATATTGATCTAAGATTGGTTGTCCATTATATTTTATCTGATTTATTGAAGGCTAACGATAATTTATTTTCCATTATCTTAGTCATAATATTCTTTACTGAGCTAGTTGAGCTCACCCTTTTCATCTGTTGTCCTCTTCAGGAAATGAGAATGTTGCGGGGACTAGTCGGGGGACAGAGTGATGGTCCGAGTTAGAGCAGTAGTAGTCCTCACTATTTCTGATAAATAGTGTGATAATAATTGTAATGAGGACTTAGTTTGAATCTTAATATTTTCTACATATTTGTATTGAGACTCACAGTTGTGTGGTCGTATTTTGCACGACCGTATGATATAAAGTTTGTATTTGAATTCTGTACCATGTATTTGGCGACTCAGAATGGGTTGGGTTGAATGGACCTATTCTGGGGGCGTCACAGTTGGTATCAGAGCTTAGGGATATGATCTCTGGCGGAGATCGAGGAATAGAACTAGGAGGGGAGAGACGAGTAAATCCTTCGCTAGTGTGTCCTACCTAAGCTTATGTGGTATTTAATTGGTCAGTCGGAGCATAGGGTTAATATGTGATATGTTGACTTGTTTAATTAACCCTTGTTTTATGGCAGTATTTGAGAATGGCAGCTGAGAATGTTAACAAAGAAGTGAATGAGACCGTGGAGACACCTTTAATCGTTAACCAGGAGAACGTGCAACAAGAAGGCAATGTTCATCCTGAAAATAACGCTGGTCAGACGATAAACGATGAGATGTTTAGAAGTTTTTTGCAGTTCATGCAAAATCAGACGAGGGAGACTCGTGTGCAACATACAGGTGGAGATAATAACAACACGCGAGCTGTCACTGCCAAGCAGTTCAAAGAATTGGGACCACCAGAGTTTCTGGGAAAGCCAGATCCGATCAAGGCGGAGACGTGGATTAAACAAATTACCAAGATATTTGATGTCTTGGGATGTACAGAGGAACAGAAGGTTCCATTCGCCACGTTTATGTTCCGTGGAGAGGCAGATTACTGGTGGGAATCCGTGAAGCGTACCCAGCCTGCCGCACTCCAGATGTCTTGGGAAGCGTTCCAGAAACTGTTTAATGACAAGTACTTTCCTGAAAGTATTCGTCATATGAAGGAAGTAGAGTTTATCAGACTCGAGCAAAACAACATGACGGTATCCCAGTACGAGGCTAAGTTCGCGGAGCTGTCCAGGTTTGCACCTCATTTGGTGGAGAATGAGGAACGTATGACGCGGATGTTTCTAAGAGGTTTGAAACCCGAAATACGTCAATACCTCATTTCTCATAAATTTTCTCTATATTCAGATGTAGTGAACAGGGCCCAGTTGTTAGAACGAGATAATGATCATGTTCAACCGAGGGACCACAACCAAGGTCGTACCGGTGGCAGCAGTCATCGGAGCAATGACAACCAGCGAGGAGGAAAGTATGACAGAAGCGGTAACCACTCCGGTGGTTATCGTGGCCATGATAGTAGAAGAAGCGAATCGGGAGGAGATTTCAAAAAGAGAAGGTATAACAATGAGAACGCGAAGATGTCAACATCAGCACCAGCATCAACTGTTTCGAGGGGAGGAGAACGACCACCGGTCGTATGCTTTAAATGCTGGAAAGAGGGACATATCAGCCTAAACTGCCCACAACAATTCAAAGGATGCTATAACTGTGGAAAAGAAGGACATATAGCTCGAGATTGTCCTGTTGCGAAACCAAATTCAGCGGGGGTGGTAATTCCAAAGGCGGTTGCAGACAAGTCAAAGTCGGTGATTCCTGGAAGAGCGTTTATCGTGACAGCCCAAAACGCGAGGAATCCACACGAGGTGATTACGGGTAAGCTGATCATAAACTCTTGCGAAGTTTATACCTTGTTAGATACCGGTGCTACCCATTCCTTTATTTCACCTGCTTGTGCTCAACGTTTGAACTTGACTTCTGATAAATTAGACTTTGACTTATCTGTTGAAACTCCGTTAGGAGAAACCTTTGTTACATCTACAGTTTACAAATCTTGCTTGATTCAGATTGGTACCCTTACCTTACCTGTTGATCTTATATCTTTGAAAATACTTGCATTTGACGTGATTTTAGGAATTGACTGGTTAACCACTTACCATGCCAAAATTGATTATTTTCGTAAGGTTGTTAGTTTTTATATTCCTAATCAACCTGTTGTGCGAATCCAAATCACCAAACCACTAAAATCAGTCAATATCATTTCAAGTCATAAAGCTATTCGTTTATTGAAAAACGGATGTCAAGCTTTCTTAGCTCATGTCACTGATCTAAATCAGAATACATCATATTTGAATGATATTTCCGTTGTTAATGAGTTTCCTGATGTATTTCCCGAAGAACTTCCCGGTCTACCCCCAGAACGTGAAGTTGAATTCTTTATTGACCTTGAGCCCGGTACAAAGCCCATTTCTAAAACCCCATATCGAATGGCTCCTATTGAACTTCAGGAGTTAAAGGTCCAATTACAAGAGTTGTTAGATATCGGTTTTATTCGTCCTAGTACGTCTCCTTGGGGTGCTCCTGTTTTATTCGTAAAGAAGAAAGACGGGAGTATGCGACTTTGCATTGACTATCGGGAGTTGAACCATGTCACCATCAAGAATAGGTATCCGTTACCTCGTATTGATGACCTGTTCGACCAGTTGCAAGGAGCGCAATTCTTTTCAAAGATCGATCTTCGTTCTGGATATCATCAGTTGAAGATTAAAACTAAGGATATTCCAAAGACTGCTTTCAGAACACGGTACGGGCATTATGAGTTCTTAGCCATGTCTTTTGGATTGACTAATGCTCCTGCTGCTTTCATGGATATGATGAACCGTGTATTTAAGGAGTATTTAGATCAATTCGTTGTTGTCTTTATTGATGACATTCTCATCTATTCTAAAAGCCGTGAAGATCATGAACACCATTTGAAGTTGGTACTTCAAAAGCTTCGTGAGAACAAGCTATATGCTAAGCTGAAGAAATGCGAGTTTTGACTTGAGGAAGTAGCATTCCTTGGGCACGTGGTATCGAAACGTGGAGTATCTGTGGACCCGGCGAAGATTGAAGCAATACAAAGCTGGGAGCAACCTAAGTCGGTGACCGAAGTACGAAGCTTTTTGGGCTTAGCTGGTTATTATCGGAGGTTCGTAGAGGGATTTTCTCGAATCGCTACATCCATTAACTCAGTTGACTCGGAAAGATACAAAATTCGTTTGGAGCGAGGAATGCGAGAAGAGCTTCCAAGAGCTCAAGAGGAGACTTATTTCGGCACCTGTTCTGACAATACCATCTGGTTCGGATGGATTTGTTATTTACAGCGATGCTTCGGGCAAAGGGTTAGGATGTGTTCTCATGCAACATGGGAAAGTTATAGCCTATGCCTCGCGACAACTCAAAGAATATGAGAGGAATTATCCTACTCATGATCTAGAGTTGGCAGCAGTCGTATTCGCGTTGAAGATCTGGAGACATTACTTGTACGGAGAGAAAGTGGAGATTTATACGGATCATAAGAGCCTTAAATATTTCTTCACTCAGAAGGAACTCAACATGCGGCAACGACGTTGGCTTGAGTTGTTGAAGGATTACGATCATACCATCCAATACCATCCTGGAAAAGCGAACGTGGTAGCTGACGCGTTGAGTAGAAGATCATATGTGGGAACGAGTGCGATGATGTCAAGTATACGCGTAGAACCAGCTTTGATTGATAAAGTTAAAACTGCTCAAGCTACGGATGCGGAGCTGATGAAGATGAAGAAGAAGGTGCAAGAAGGTGCAATTCCAGAAGCGAGAATCGATGAAGAGGGAATACTTCGAGTCAACTCCAGACTTTGTGTTCCTAACGATTTCGACTTAAAGTATAGAATCATGATGGAGGCACACAACACACCGTTTGCAATCCATCCTGGGAGTACTAAAATGTATCGTGATCTTCGACATACATTTTGGTGGGGCAATATGAAGAGAGAGATCGCGGAGTTCATCTCGAGATGTTTAACTTGTCAACGTGTAAAGGCGGAGCATCAAGTGCCGAAGGGTCCATTGCAACCACTGGAGATTCCGAAATGGAAGTGGGAACACATTACGATGGATTTCGTTACGGGTCTTCCCAAGGTTTCTCAAGGCTTAGATGCGATTTGGGTTATTGTTGATAGATTAACCAAGTCTGCTCATTTCTTGCGATACGAGAGACTTATTCCCTTGAACGTCTTGCTCATATGTACGTGAATGAGATTGTGAGATTGCATGGCATGCCAGTATCCATAGTTTCGGATCGTGATCCCAGATTTACTTCACGATTTTGGATCAGTTTGCAGAAAGCTATGGGTACGGATTTACGATTCAGTTCGGCTTATCATCCTCAAACAGACGGACAATCAGAGAGGACTATTCAAACTCTTGAAGATCTATTGAGACTTTGTGTTCTAGACTTCAAAGGGAGTTGGGATAAGTACTTACCATTGGTGGAATTCTCCTACAACAACAGTTATCAGGCAAGTATAGGCGTAGCTCCATTCGAAGCGTTGTATGGGAGAAAGTGTCGTTCTCCAGTATGTTGGGATGAGGTGGGTGAAACAACATTATTGGGACCAGAGTTAGTACGTATGACTACAGAAAAGATCCAAATAATCCGACAACGTATACAGACCGGCACAGGATCGACAAAAGAGTTATGCAGATCTTCATCGAAAGGACGTGGAATTTAATGTTGGAGACCATGTGTTATTACGTGTTGCTCCATGGAAGGGAGTTACAAGGTTTGGGAAGAGAGGAAAGCTCAACCCACGATTCATTGGTCCATTTGAGATTCTTGACCGAATAGGAAATGTGGCTTATAGACTTGCTTTACCTCCAAGCATGTCTCGTGTTCATAACGTGTTTCACATATCCGTGTTACGTAAATATGTGAAGGATTCAAATCGCATTATTGAGTTAGAACCAGATGAGATAGCTGAAGATTTAACGTACGAGGAGGTACCTGTCAAGATCTTGGATAGGAAGGAGCATGTCCTACGCTCGAAAATTATACCTCAAGTTAAAGTTTTGTGGAGAAACCAGGCTATTGAGGAAATGACCTGGGAGTTGGAATCGGAAATGAAAGCGAGGTATCCTCACCTTTTCGACATACCAGGTACGTACGTCAATTTCGAGGACGAAATTTCATAAGGAGGGGAGGTTGTAAGACCCCAACTTTTATGAATAAAGATTTAATTTTCTTTATATATTATTTCGAAATAGTAAGGTGTTGATTTGATAAATATGAAAGTTATGGGTGAAATGTGCAAACATTTTTAAAATGAGCAAGTGGTTATAAAATATTCTTGTTGTCGGGGACTATTCGTTTGGTCGTGGAATATTCTTGTTGTCGGGGAATATTCGTACGACGGCGCAGCTATTTGTGGGCCCCACAACGGAATAACTGTCGGATATAGAAAGCGACAGAAATAACTTTTTTACAAGATAACGGCGTAGTTGTTACCGTTAGTACTGTTGAAATACCCGGTGGTTAAAATACAGTACGCGGTGTTGCGCAGTAGCACACGGTATTGCACAGTATTTCGAATTATTGAGTCTTACGTGAGAAGGAACCTACTCAATTATTGTTACAGTATTTACTATTCAATATTTTATATTATTGACTCAATAATTGCTACGTTGATATTTTATATTATTGACTCAATAATTGCTGCATTGATATTTTATTGACTCAATAATTGCTACGTTGCTATTTTTTATGATTGATTCAATAATGGCTACAATTGATATTTTGTAGTATTGATTCAATAATTGTCGTTGCACAGTATTTCACGTTATCAACTCAATAATTCATATTATTTGAATAATATTATTAGATAGCATTATTGACAATGTCTAAGGAAGTTCTGTCTAGGAGGGGTTATTTAATTGCGCGCCAGTAAGGAGAAGTCCTTATCGGAAGGCCCCCTCTGTCCTGGGAACGACCTGGTTGTTAATATTGTAGTTCTATAATATTATTTGTGAATAATTAATTATTGATTTATATGATAAGGAAATATTTATTTTGTGGATATTAAAGAAGGAATTGGCGCTGATGAGTTTTTATCAATATTTAGGTGTGAGAAATCATCTGTTTATGAATTTCGCATAATTTATGTTTGGAATTTGAAAAAACTTCCTTCTGCAAAGTTGTAGAGAATTAAATTTCCTATGAAAGGACATAGAATTTGTATTTTTCTGACGAAGGGGCTATTTGTTATGAATTATTGAAGTTTCGGAAAATATATATATTATAAAGGGTGGGACCCACTTTTGGTTGGAAAAAAATGGCTGATGGCTTTTTGGTAGCAGCCGACGGCTGGAGGTTTTAAAAAAATAATAATATTATTTTATTATTTTAGTCTCCTTTGGCATCCTAAGCTTTTCCTATAAATAGGGTGCTTAGGTTAGAATTGAAAATCACACCAGAATCAGAAGTTTTCTCTCTCTATAATATCGAGCGTATTTTTGTGAGTATTTCAATACTTTGAGTATTACTATTCAGTACAAGCTTTCGTCGGTATTATATCCGATATTCCAGTCAGAGATACTGTTCTTTTGAGGGAAGGGATGTTATTTCTTTCGTAAATGATGTTATTCTTCTCAATATCATTATACAAAAATATTGTCATGGATTTTATGTTGAAATTCTTACTTTTTCCGTCTGGGTTACTATTCACGTATACGGCACTATTCACGTATACGGCACTATTCACGGGAAAATTTATTTTTTTTCTATTTGTCCAAATTGTCTGTTAAGGTTACTATCTTTGATTGTATCCAAGTTTTGGGCTTTATTCTTGAATTTTGCTCCACAAAGTATTATTATGGATTATTCTTGAATTTGGATAAACTAAATGACGAATCCCTAATCTTTGTCTTTTATCTCACTTGATTCGTTCTTTAAAATATTTTTCATCATCCTCAGTCCTAAAAGGTGATGTAACTGAATATCTTTGGCCTGTAGAGCAAAGATGAATGATTACTTGATGAATATCTTTGGCCTGTAGAGCAAAGATGAATGATTACCTGATGAATATCTTTGGCCTGTAGTGCAAAGATGACAGGTGTTGAGATGAATATGACCACTGATGATACAAATGAATATCTTTGGCCTGTAGTGCAAAGATGAATATTGATTCGAGATGTATATTGATTGATGTTACAGGGATAAAATATTGATGATGGACTTTTAAATCATAGAAGATAGTAGACTTGATTATCTGCTTAACTCTTCTAATGATTTGTTATTTCCGCTGCGAATATTTATCTAAGATTGGTTGTCCATTATATTTTATCTGATTTATTGAAGGCTAACGATAATTTATTTTTCATTATCTTAGTCATAATATTCTTTACTGAGCTAGTTGAGCTCACCCTTTTCATCTGTTGTCCTCTTCGAGAAATGAGAATGTTGCGGGGACTAGTCGGGGGACAGAGTGATGGTCCGAGTTAGAGTAGTAGTAGTCCTCACTATTTCTGATAAATAGTGTGATAATAATTGTAATGAGGACTTAGTTTGAATCTTAATATTTTCTACATATTTGTATTGAGACTCACAGTTGTGTGGTCGTATTTTGCACGACCGTATGATATAAAGTTTGTATTTGAATTCTGTACCATGTATTTGGCGACTCAGAATGGGTTGGGTTGAATGGACCTATTCTGGGGGCGTCACATTAACAGATCTAAACATTAACAGATCAAGATCTACAGGACCTAACATTTGACTGTCATGCCACATTTTTAGGGTTTATCCAGATTTCTTAAATTTCAATTTTCATGCATTTAAATGTTATGGATCCATGATCTAATAGCCCAGATTACTAAATAACATAACATACAGCATATTTAAAAACAAAAACATAAAATCTACCGAAGCATGCAAGGCTTTTCTTCTCTTTTTCTTTCTTTACAAATCTTTTTTTTTTGATTTATTACACATGGCTGGTATAGGTGTCAAAATATGGCTGACTAGAAGGAATTTTGAGCACATGGTGTATCTAGAGTTGGTGAGCCAAAATATTTTGGCAAGATCTAGACTCCACCTCATTAAAGAAAGTAAAAAAAATGGTATTTTGGTCATTTCTCAAATAAATTTAAAGGCATTCTTGTAGTTTGACCAAACCCTTAGGTTTTAACCCTTAGGTTTTTCTAATTAGATTTAGAGTTTTCTAATTAGGGTTTAGAATAGAAAATTAGCATTTCTAAATTAGAAGGTAGGGCTTCCTAATTACATTAGGATTTGTAAATTAGGATTAAGGTTTCCTAATTAATATTAGGGTTTGCAAATTAGGATTAAGGTTTCCTAATTAGGTTTATAACTAATAACACTTATCCTTAATCACATAAATATGAATACATATAATTCTTAAATACAATTATATTAATAAATGTATTAATTTTCAAATTCCTATTTGAAATTCAAATTAGGGTTTCTAAATTTAACATTAGGTTTTCTAATGTTATACCTTAACTGATCAATATTTAACATTAATCACATACTGCACATACTTATTATTCTGAAATACAATTATAATTTTATTAATATTCAAATCCCTACTTAAAATTCAAATTAGGGTTTTGAACATTATCCGTCTTAGCTTTCCTTTTTAGCCAACTTATTATAATTAAATTAACTACTATGTTTAATTCATATCGCATATATTCAAAATATTACTGATAACAATAATTATAATAATTAAAAAAAAAATTCATTCGCAAAAATATAGTCGTTTAGAATTCTCGGTCCTTACATTCTCCCCTCCTTATAAGGATTTCGTCCCCGGAATCACCATTTTCGTACGTTTAATTTTCATGTTTATCCTTAGGGTTTTATTTATTAAATTTTTTATTAAATTATACATTCTCCCCTCTGTCGACGTCGGGAAAAAAATTCGTAGGTGGGGTCACAACCCGGATCTTTCATCTCTTCCTAACTTATCTCTATCCTCACTCTTTTTATTGTGAAAAAAGGTTTTGACGGGTTTTTTAGGAAAAGACCAACATGTATCATGTCAACTATTTGAACGTTTTACAGAGTCGCCAGTTGGTAGATTTGAAATGGTTGTACCAACTCAATCGAGTTTTGTTTGAAAGAGATCCAATTGCAGGACACTGTCGAAACTTAATCTTTGAAACCGAAGTTCAAGTGGACTGGTAACAGTTTCGGCTTTAAATTAGGAACATTTTGTACTTCATGATCCTGCTCCTTTCCAGCCAACAAATCCTCCTTGTATAATTGTATTCGATCAAAAGATTCCTGCACTGAATAACCCACAACATCAATAGCAACAATAGATTTAACATTACCAAGATACCTTTTAGCCTCATTTGCGTTGAACTGGAACTTTGCATTGTCTAATTCCATGGTAAAGGTTCGATGGTGTGTATCACTCATTGTTTCTGTTGGTTGTATTGATGTAGATGAATCCACGTCTTTCTTGTAGAGATCTGCAGAACTTATTAAATCATTCCCCTCTTCCTCTTGTTCCTTCTCTTTATCAAATTCTATATTACTGTATGTTCCTGAAGTAAGCACATCCTCCTGCTCCTCTTCGTCACATCCCTCAACAAACTGAGGAGTTAACTTTCCTAAGTCTTGAGATTCCATCCTACTAACTCATCTGATTCTCCAACATGTGGATAGAAGTCCTTGTCTCTTGCTAGAACTGTTACGTCTGATTCATGAAAGCTTTGAACATATCCTCTATAGACGTTCCAGAATTAGCAGGTACTTCGTAGCTCAAGTCGGGATGATCTCTCCATCCGGGATTGTGAGTTTCTGCCCAAGGATCATATTGATGCTGATGTTGTCCTAATAATGTTCCCACGGTATTGACGTGTTGCACAGTTTCATCCTCATGCAATATTGGACAAGCATCACTGGTATGTCCTGTCTTTGAGCAAATTCCACACTCTTTTGCAACTTGCATATTCCCTGTAGCCATTTGACGAACAAAAGCAGTTAATTCAGAAATCTGTTGTTCAATATGACATGCACTTACCCCATTTACCCTTTAAGGTGTATGATCCATCCTAGTTCCATACTGCTGCGAGTTAGCTGCCATGTTTGAAATTAAGTTCCTTGCAACATCTGGAGTCTTGTCTACCAGTGCTCCTCCACTTGCTGCATCAATCATACTTCTATCCATTGGTAGCAACTCCTCATAGAAGTACTGAATCAAGTGATAGTCATCGATTCCGTGAGGTGGACAGTTGGAACACAACTTCTTGAAC
Organism: Panax stipuleanatus; assembly: GCA_020205555.1. Lineage (NCBI taxonomy): Eukaryota > Viridiplantae > Streptophyta > Magnoliopsida > Apiales > Araliaceae > Panax > Panax stipuleanatus. The sequence continues at coordinate 23,666,714 of CM035123.1, forward strand.
CTTTCCCAATACTCATAGAGATTCTCTCCGTTAAACTGTCTGATTCCACATATCTCCTTCGTTATGTTAGCAACTCTCGAAGCAAGAAAGTACTTCTCCAAGAAATATTTTTGCATCTCAGGCCATGATCATATTGACCCTGAAAGAAGATAGTATAACCAATCTTTAGCCAAATCTGCTAATGAGAACGAAAAAAGTCTATGCTTGATCTGCTCCTCTAGTACTCCTTGTGATTTCACTGTGGAAAACACCACATGGAACTCCTTTAGATGCTTATATGAATTTTCACCTGTAAGACCACGAAAAATAGGCAAACGACGAATTAGTCCATAGTTAAGTTCAAAAGCAACATCTAAAGTAGGATATTCAATATACAAGGATGGTTGATCAAGGTCAGGAGTAGCTAGTTCTTTTAAAGTTATGTTATTTCTTGGCACCTCCATCTTTTCCTTTTTAAGTGTTAGAACAAGAGCTTCTTTTGTATCTGCAGTTTTCTCTATCTCTTGATCAAAATTTAAGTCAATAAAGTGAGAGGATTGAGTCATAAAATAAAAAAGAAAAAGAAAATAATAATAATAATAATAATAAAAATGAAAACAATTGAATAAATAAAAACAAATAACACTCCCCGGCAACGACGCCAAAATTTGGTAGCTGTTGTTTACACTACTAAATTTACTTTACTCTTTATTCAACTAACTCAAGAATTAGTATAGTAATAAGTAAGGATCGATCCCACAGAGATTGAATTGTCTTATATCTATCCAAATACTTCCAATGAATTGGGGATTTTAGTTTGAAAAATATAATTAACTAAAGTGAATTATAAATAAAATATCAATGAGTAAAAGAGTTCAATTCTTCAGTTCAGTATCCCCTTTTCACAATTATGATTTAACCAAGTGTTTACACTATTTATCTTCCAATGAGATTAATAACCCTAGATAACCGCGATCGCAAATTACCCAAAATTCTCTTATGTGTAGATCTAATGCGACGATCGCCAACATAAGATTCTAACTAACATACAAACTAGAACTATCAGTCTAGATTTAATATGATAGAATCATTAAGAATGAGAATTAGATTATTCTAAGCAATAATTACACAATCAAGAATTGTTTAACTTGTCTTCTAAAAACCTTAACAATATTTCAAAGCTTGACCACAATAAAATATTATTAATTGCTACTTTGATTAGACATACATCGTTTGCTTAATATATATCTTAATCTAGCATACATGAAAGTTTATGTAGATAATCAGAATAAATCTCATGAAATAATAAATAATATAACTTTAATCAAACCATTAATTGATAATAAGGTTCGACATCCCTTCCGAATTGAATTGAAAGTGTTAGCCCATGTCTTCAAGAATTCCTAGATCCAAGATGAAAGATGAAACGATAAGAGAGGAAAGATCCCCCAAATCTAAGTTATAATCAAGTATTTATAGTCCTAAGTGAAGCCCTAACACTTTAGGCATCCCAAAATCCTATTACAACTCATCTTTGGACACTAAAACACCTATATAAGATGTTTTCTCATCACTTGGCGCGCCCTGCGCTGTCCATAGGCCAATTTGGGCGCACCCCGCGCTACAGTGCCAGAAAATCTGGTGTACTGGCGTGCCCCGCACTAGTTTGGGTGCGGCCCACATCGGTCTATTTTTGCTCCGACGTCCTTTGGTAAAACTATCGTAACTTTTGATCCGGGAGGAGTTACGGAGCCTGCTACCTGTCAAATCAAAGCTGTCGACGAGATCTACAATTTTTATTCTTTGAGAATAGACAGATTCTGATTGGATCAAGGTTGAAATCGGCTGCAAGTTACTGCTATATAAATTGTAACTTCCAAACTCTGAGATTTCGACTTCAGCTTGGTAAAAAGGTCATAACTCTTTCAGATGAACTTTGATTGGGATGATTCAAGATGTTCTGGAAATCAAAGGAATAGCTCTACAATAAACTCCAAGTCCCAAGCCAAGACCATGAATCCAACTCAGCATTAAAACCCTACAATCTTTCCATTTTCCTCGGTTTATCTCCATTTTGACATGAAACCCATAAAAAAACCTATTAAGCCCTTGTTAACAACCAAACATGTAATAGACTACGCATAAAGGAATCAAAATAAATGAATATCATGCACTCGTCAAATTCCCCCACACTTAGCTTTTACACGTCCTCGTGTAAACCGAAAGTTTGATTTCTAAAAACTCTACTCACCCATAATCTCAAAAGATTTCAAGATCAAATCATGATTATCAACACTAAACCCACAAAAACATAATCAATGCTTTAGCAATTAACTAAAAACAACAACCATGCCTTTTCACCATTGAATTTTAATAAGTCAAATTATATTCACATAAGCACTCTTTTATGATTCACACACTTACTCAACTTAGTTACCATGGAGCAAAAATCGTGCACACCGCTCAAGACTCAATTCATACTTTTCCCTGCTTAATTTTTTTACCAAAACCCTTTCATTTTACTCTTTGTTTTTGGTGAATGCATTTTATGCTCCATTTCACCTTCCTCAATCTTTCTATTTATAAGTGAGTGCATTTTATGCTCCATCTCACTTATTCGCACATGTTTATGGGAGAGTACGTTTTACGCTCCATCTCATCCCACCACATGATTTCTCCTTTGCTTCTTTTTCTCTTTTTCAATAATTTCTTTGATTCTAAACTTCTCTGATATTATTTTTTTTCATATGGTCCTGTAAAAACATAAGTAGTTCAATAGTTCTAAAGCATGAGATTAGTGCACATAGATAACTCCACAGATAACTAAGCCAAATGAGCATATATCACATGTTCAAGTACTCATGCGGCACAAATTCAATTCAAATCAATTACTATAGATCACGACTTAGTTTTTCTTAATCATTAACCAATTAAGCATCAAACGAATTTTGAAATTTAGCATTGATTTTTAATTTTTGACTTTAACCTTCGAACACATAGGCAAATAGAATTATGGATGTCAAATTTTTCAAAAAATTTAAAGGCATCAAATTTCCTATCAAATTCGAATCACTATCCCTAAATAAAATGAAAACCTAAATCTTTTCCCCCACACTCAAACCTTACATTATCCCCAATGTAAGAAAATCATGCAAAGTTGAAAACTACTAAAACTAACAAAATAAAAAGGAAAGGGATAGAAAGATCAAATCTAAATTCTTGGGTTGCCTCCCAAGCAGCTTCCCTTGTTTATTATCATTGGCTTGACATCATCCTTCTCATTCTATGTAATCGGACTTGTGAACTTCAAGTGGACTGGTAACAGTTTCAGCTTTCAAATTAGGAACATTTTGTACTTCATGATCCTGCTCCTTTCCAGCCAACAAATCCTCCTTGTATAATTATATTCGATCAAAAGATTCCTGCAATGAATAACCCACAACATCAATAGCAAAAATAGATTTAACATTACCAAGATACCTTTTAGCCTCATATGCGTTGAACTGAAACTTTACATTGTCTAATTCCATGGTAAAGGTTAGATGGTGTGTATCACTCATTATTTCTGTTGGTTGTATTGATGTAGATGAATCCACATCTTTCTTGTAGAGATCTGCAGAACTTATCAAATCATTCCCCTCTTCCTCTTGTTCTTTCTTTTTATCAAATTCTATATTACTATCTGTTCCTGAAGTAAGCACATCCTCCTGCTCCTCTTCGTCACATCCCTCAACAAACTGAGGAGTTAACATTCCTAATTCTTGAGATTCCATCCTACTAACTATGATAGAAAGATGACTCATCTAATTCTCTAACATGTGGATAGAAGTCCTTGTCTCTTGCTGGAACTGTTACGTCTGATTCATGAAAGCTTTGAAAATATCCTCCATAGACGTTCCAAAATGAGCAGGTACTTCGTAGCTCAAGTCGGGATGATCTCTCCATCTAGGATTGTGAGTTTTTGCCCAAGGATTATATCGATGTTGATGTTGTCCTAATAATATTCCCACGACATTGACGTGTTGCACAGTTTCATCCTCATGCAATATTGGACAAGCATCACTAGTATGTCCTGACTTTTAAAAATTTCACACTCTTTTGTAACTTGCATATTCCCTGTAGCCATTTGACGAACCAAAGCAGTTAATTCAGAAATCTGTTGTTCAATATGACATGCACTTACCCCATTTACCCTTTGAGGTGTATGATCCATCCTAGTTCCATACTGCTGCGAGTTAGCTGCCATGTTTGAAATTAAGTTCCTTGCAACATCTGGAGTCTTGTCTACCAGTGCTCCTCCACTTGCTGCATCAATCATGCTTCTATCCATTGGTAGCAACTCCTCATAGAAGTACTGAATCAAGTGATAGTCATCGATTCCGTGAGGTGGACAGTTAGAACACAACTTCTTGAACCTTTCCCAATACTCACAGAGATTCTCTCCGTTAAACTGCTTAATTCCACATATCTATTTCCTTATGTTAGCAACTCTCAAAGCAGGAAAGTACTTCTCCAAGAAATATTTTTGCATCTCAGGCCATGATCGTATTGATTTGAAGGAAGATAATATAACCAGTCTTTAGCCAAATTTGCTAATGAGAAAGAAAAAAGTCTAGACTTGATCTACTCCTCTTGAACTCCTTGTGATTTAATTGTGGAACACACCACATGGAACTTCTTTAGATGCTTATATGGATTTTCACCTGTAAGACCATGAAAAATAGGCAAAAGACTAATTAGTCCATAGTTAAGTTCAAAAGCAACATCTAAAGTAGGATATTCAATACACAAGGATGGTTGATCAAGGTCAGGAGTAGCCAGTTCTTTTAAAGTTCTGTTATTTCTTGGCACCTCCATCTTTTCCTTTTCAAGTGTTGGAACAAGAACTTCTTTTGTATCTATAGTTTTCTCTATCTCTTGATCAAAATTTAAGTCAATAAAGTGAGAGGATTGAGTCATAAAATAAAAAAGAAAAAGAAAATATTAATAATAATAAAAAATGAAAATAATTGAATAAATAAAAACAAATAAGACTCCCCGGTAACGGCTCAAAAATTTGGTAGCTGTCGTTTACACTACTAAATTTACCTTACTCTTTATTCAACTAATTAAGAATTAGTATAGTAATAAGCAATGATCGATCCCACAGAGAGTGAATTGTCTTGTATCTATCCAAATATTTCCAATGAATTAGAGGTTTTAGTTTGAAAAATATAATTAACTAAAGTGAATTATAAATAAAATATCAATGAGTAAAAGAGTTCAATTCTTCAGTTCAGTCGATCGCAAATTACCCGAAATTCTCTTATGTGTAAATCTAATGCGACGATCGCCAACAAAAGATTTTAACTAACATACAACCTAGAACTATCAGTCTATATTTAATATGATAGAAACATTTAGAATGAGAATTAGATTATTCCAAGAAATAATTACTCAATCAGGAATTATTTAACTTGTCTTATGAAAACCTTAACAATATTTCAAAGCTTGACCACAATAAAATATTATTAATTGCTACTTTGATTAGACATACACCGTTTGCTTAATATATATCTTAATCTAGCATACATAAAAGTTTAGGTAGATAATCAGAATAAATCTCATGAAAGAATAAATAATATAACTTTGATCAAACCATTAATTGATAATAAGGTTCAACATCCCTTCCGAATTGAATTGAAAGTGTTAGCCCATGTCTTCAAGAATTCCTAGATCCAAGATGAAAGATGAAAAGATAGGAGAGAAAAGATTCCCCAAATCTAAGTTATAATCAAGTATTTATAGTCCTAAGAGAAACCCTAACACTTTAAGCATCCCAAAATCCTATTACAACTCAACTTTGGACACTAAAACACCTAAATAAGTTATTTTCCAGCCGCCTGGCGCTCGCCGCGTTGTCCCTAGGTCTATTTTGTTGCACCCCGCGCTACAGTGCCAGAAAATATGGTGTACTGGTGCGCCCCGCGCTGGTTTGGGCGCGGCCCGTGCCAGTCTGTATCTGCTGCAATGTCCTTTAGTAAAACTATCGTAACTTTTGATCCGGGAGGGGTTACAGGGCCTGCTACCTATCAAATCGAAGCTGTCAACGAGATCTACAACTTTCATTCTTTTAGAAAAGACATATTCTTATTGGATTAAGGTAGAAATCGGCTCCAAATGACTGCTATGTAAATTGCAACTTCGAAACTCTGAGGTTTCAACTTTCGCTTGGTAAAAAGGTCATAACTCTTTCATATGAACTCCTATTGGGACGATTCAAAATGTTCTGGAAAGCTAAGGAATAGCTCTACAATAACCTTTAAGTCCTAAGCCAAGACCATGAATCCAACTCAGCATTAAAACCCAACAATCTTCCCATTTTCCTCGTTTATCTCTATTTTAACATGAAACCCATAAACAAACCTATTAAGCCCTTGTTAACAACCAAACATATAATAGATTATGCATAAAGGAATCAAAATAAATGAATATCATGCACTCGTCAGGGGCTTGGTTAAGTGTGGGGAAGGTGTTAGGCACCCCATAACTCATGTGTAAACACGGTACCGCATCTTTTCAATATTTCCATTTAAAAACTGAAGTATGTGTGTATGCTGTGTGAAAATTGGGCCTATATTTGATTGATTGAAAGTAGTGCTTTGCCTCGTTGAACCTATATACGAATGGTTTAATTTGATTCGCAACAAAATCTTTGATTTGATTTGCAAAAGTGTTTGATTTGATTTGCAAAAAGCTTTTCTTTTGATTGAATTGAAATGATGTTTTGAAAGCTGGTTATCAACCCCTTACGCTAACATAGGAATTGAAGCCTGTTGATACTTCCAATTTTATCTTTTTAGCCTTAAGGCTCAATTTGAATGGTGATTGTCGGGCAGCGAAGCATCCTCGACCACAGAAACAAATACAAGTGTCGGTCTCCTCATGGGTATGATAGCCATCGAAGGGACTCTGACACGACAAACCATATTTTCACTATGTTGAGACCTTAAATCCGGATAACCGTTTTAAGGTCTGTTGTATGTACATTTTTACAAAAAAAACTAGTAGGGTACATCTGCAAAGCGGAGTTTGTCCATCGTGGGAAATAGATTCTGATCGATTAGATCATGAATCCCACAATTCCTAGGCTCACATACGAGTAGCCAATAAATCTGCACTGTTCAAATTTGTACAAAAATAGATATATATCCCAAATGTCGCCAGAACCAAGGATTCATTTAGTAAATCCTGGTTCGCACAAGGCCGAAGCGTCTCCTTCCCAGTAGATAGTGATCTAAGGGGCGCAAGGTTGCTTTTGTGACTGAAAAATACCAATTCATATCAAATGAATATTTAAAGCATCAATTTAATAAAAGCAAGTAAAGCAATATATATACACAGTTATATATACAAAAGCTGTAAAGGGCGATGGGTTTTCACACCGGTGCCTGGACTGGAATTGAAATATATATATATATATATAGACAGAAAAGTAGTCAACCAAGACTGGGAAGAGAACCTAGTGGTGGTGAAGGCTGCTTATATATACATATTTATATATAAAAGTAATAAAAAGGCCGCAGAATAATCCAGGTCGAACTGCAATATAAATGTACAGAAAAGTAGTCAACCAGGGAGAGGAAAGATAACCCAGTAATGGTGAAGGGTGCAAAAAATAGTATAAAGGCCACAGAATGATCCAGGCAGGACAGAAATGGAAATGTACATAAAAATAGTCAACTAGGGACTAAGAAGATAACCCAGTAATGGTGAAGTGTGCAAAAACAGTATAAAGGGCACAGAATAATCCAGGCCGGACAGAAATATATAAATATATATATAGAGACAGAAACGTAGTTAATAAGACTTGGAAGAGAACCCAGTGGTGGTGAAGGCTGCTTATATATGCATAAATATATATAAAAGTAGTAAACTACCTCAAATTTGACATTCGGGCTTGACATAATTGAAAAGTTAGTATATATGCAGTTGAATAAACACAAAAAAAGCCAAACCCGAACTGGGAATATAACCTAGTCCGACAAAGTTGCTTAAAATGAAGGTGCTAGTGCACTAAAACTGTTAGAGCTGACGGATCATCAATCCGAGTTGTAGAAATGCCAGAAATTGAGTTTATGTACAAAAATGTACCAAATTTTGACGAAAACGGCCATGGAACTAAGTTCTGGGCATTTTTAGAAAACGAAACTTAACATGCAAGCGTATAAAAGTACGAAGAAGTAAGAATAACTTTCTGATCGTAAAAATACTTACAACGAACTGCTACACGAGCTTTTTACCAAATCGTAGGCTTTAAACGTTCAAATCTACTGATTATTTTCTGATATGTGGTAGTATGTGGGTGTATCTAAGTGTTAGAGTGAAAAAATTTGGGTTTGGAATAGGTGAAAAAGTCAAAAAATCAAACGGGAAAAGGTTCGCTGCGTTTTAAAATTCTTAAAAATGAGGGGGGGGGGGTCACCTAATATATATAGGCCAGGGAGCCTCAGCTCTATCTGCTGCTACCGCAGGTAGAGGTACGGCTCCCATGGTGGGGCCCACATGTTCGAGTTGTCTCGCAGTACGTGCACTATGAGCAACGCGAGGTCAAAGTCAAAACTTTCTAACTTTTGATCGGAGCGTCCGTTTGAGGCGTTCTATACCTTTCCAGAAAGCCCTCGTCGAGAGTGTCACAATGATATGGGATCAAACATTTTCTGGGTCCAAGAAAATGGGTTCATAACCAGGTCTTTGATTCCCCGTAATTTATCATCCGTTGAGCTGTCTTGCGCTGTTTGCACTCGGGATCATCGTTATGGTTTGTTCTGACTTTGGTGGCATCAATTTGACTTGAATTTGACTGAATCGACTTACGATTGGTAAAATAACCATTTTACCCCTCCCGAGGTTTCCCTTAGTGTCGGCATAGGCCTTTGATTAACTTTCGGGAGTTATTTCCAAGACTTGGATCTCATTCGAGTCAGTTTGTCCTCAATGTTATCTCCGAAGTTGATTTGGTTGTTCCAGGTTTTCTCCTGGAGGTGTGGTGGAGTTTGATGTTTGTTCCTGAAGTTGAATTGACTTCCCAGGTTGAGACCGGGGATGACCTGCATTTCCCGGGTTGAGACCGGGACTGGCCTGTACCTCCCGGGTTGAGACCGGGGCTGACCTGTTGGCCCGATTGAAGATCAGGGTTGATTTGATGGCCCGATATTCATAATGGGGTTGATCTTACTGCCCAATTGGAGATTAGGGTTGATTTGACGGCCTGATATTGAGATCGGGGTTTATTTGACGGCCCGATTGGAGATCTGGGTTGATTTGATGGCCCGATATTGAGATTGGGGTTGATTTGACGGCCCGATTGGAGATCAGAATTAATTTGATGGCCCGATATTGAGATCGGGGTTGATCTGACGACCCGATTGGTGATCGAGTTTGATTTGAAAATATAATTTTGCCCTCCTACAGTGTTAGCAACAGGGAAAGAAAATTTCTAGTGTCTACAGATGCCCCTCTTTATCATGCTTATGCAATGTAATGGAATGAGCAGGATAAAGATTGCTAGACACTTGAAATGCACAGGCAAAGGGGATGCAATGCCGGATATAGTATTCAAGGAGTATCAGATACCTTTGACTAAATGGGGTTATCACTGATGGATTGCGTTAGTTTCTGCTGGGGATGATGTTAATAGGTTACCACGAACTATTTTCGTCATTTTTTTTGGGGATAACGTCATTCGTGATAGCTTAGGGATGACATTGTCAGACGACTACTGATAGGGGTACCACTGATGTGATTGTCAGAGAGGAGCTATCACAGATTGTTCTCGTCTTGCTTTGCTGGGGATGACGTTCTCTACGATAGCTTTGTTGATTTAGATGGGGATGATACTATTGATGCTACCTTGGTTTGAGACCAACGGTTTCCTTGTCCGGCGGTACTCTTTGCAGAGCTGATTTCCCTTTGGCTGGTGCTGTTGCACATTTCTAAAGGCTCCTCTGCTGGGGACACTTCTTGATTATCGAGTCTTCTTAACGGATGCTTCCAATATTCATCCTGATGAGAGTTTATGCCGTTATTTTGCAATAGGAGGTTGAATCACCAATTCTTCTTGGTGCTTCTTTTGAGGATGTGTATATTAGATTCCATCATCGGGGATGGACTATTATATGTTTCCATCACCGGATTACTTCTGATGATTCGCGGAGGTTGTTCGAACGGCTAAGACGTTGCTGGGGTTGAACCAACGGTTGAACTGGATCCGGTTTGTACCCGAAACTTCACTGGGGTTGAGCCAACAGCTGAACTGGATTCGGTCTGTACCCGATACTTTGTTGGGGTTGAACTGAACGACTGAATTGAATTCGGTCTGCACCCGATACTTCGTTGGGGCTGAACCAATGGCTTAATTAGATTCGGTCTTTACCCGATACTTCGCTGGGGCTGAACCAACGACTGAACTAGATTCGGTTTATACCCGATACTTCGCTGGGGCTGAACCAAAGGCTGAACTTGATTTGGTCTGTACCCGATACTTCATTAGGGCGGAACCAACTGCTGAAATGGATTCGATTTGTACCCGATACTTCGCTAGGGTTGAACCAATGGCTGAACTGGATTCTGTATGTACCCGATACTTTCGTTGGGGTTGAACCAACGGCTGAATTGAATTTGGTCTATACCCGATACTTCGTTGGGGTTGAACTAATGGCTGAACTGGATTTTGTCTATACCCGATACTTCGTTGGGGCTGAACCAATGGCTGAACTGGATTCGGTCTGTACCCGATACTTTGTTGGGGTTGAACCAACGGCTGAACTGCATTCGGTCTGTACCCGATACTTCGCTGGGGCTGAACCAACGGCTGAACTAGATTCGGTCTGTACCCGATACTTCGCTGGGGCTGAACCAATAGTTGAACTTGATTCAGTTTATACCCGAAACTTTGTTGGGGTTTAGCCAACTACTGAACTAGATTCGTTCTGTACCCGATACTTAGAAAGTGACAGTTTTTGCCAGTTTTACACAATTTTACGCAGTTTTTCCTCAATTTGCATTGTTGTTCCCCGAATATGACATCGGGATGAATACCAAGGGTTTTCTAGAGTGTCCCCCCCTTTCTGTCAGAATTACGCTGCTTAAACGCAGGATTTCAGGACAAACCGCTCAATCGCGTAGCAATTTTTCTTCAGATTTGACTCGGCAGCACATAGAAACTTCGTTTTAACCTGAACCTGAATCGAGCCCGGGGGAGTGGGACCTACCCTTGGGAGCCGTAGATGGAGGTACATCAGCCACAGGTAGGCTCGCTTCCACCTGGGCTTTATATTGGGCTGCTGGATTTCATTTTTTCAAAGTTCCATTTCAAGTTTCAAACGGATTTCGATCTTCTTTTTCAGATCTACGGAGCTTGGACAGCTGTTTTCTGATTTCGTCAGTTCCTACACATTCAGCGCAGCGCAGGTAACGTTTTACGTCCTTTTTTCGCAAGTTTTGACCGTTAAAAGCATGTGAACCACGTAGGGGGCTTTTAAACGCAATGTATGAAAAATGTATGCCTATATGATCTGTTAAAAAAAATTTGACTTCATATGTATGCATATCTTACTGCAATGCACATTTGGATGTAAGAAAATTCAGATTTTGAGACAGTCAAATTTTTCTCTTTTTGATCAGTTTACTCATCCTTTTTGAGGCCTATTGAGCCTGGATTTTCAACTAAAGATGTCCATGGTAATTTGGCTACCATATGTGTTTACTTTTGATTTTATTTTATAAATATGAACTGTTCCTGTATTTGGGAAGGTGTGCTACTGAATGGCCACCTAGTCATGCCTATGTGCATGCGGACAGTTCATTTTACAAAGGAGACTTTAGAGAAATTTTTTCAAAACCCGAGCAATTAATAAACATGCAATTTTAACTCTACTAGTAATTTTAGACTAACCTGTGCATATTTTTAGGATTTATCTTTCAAAAAATATGCATTTCTGACTTACTAGGTATTTTTAACTGACCCATGCATGTTTTAAGACATAGAGATGCGTAGAGTATTGATTTAAAATAATAAGCCACAGGTTTTAGGCTTACCACACCCTTTTTGAGGTGATTTGGAGACTTTGTACATGTGATGGACCGTGATAGACCCGGTAGTGTCAGTAAAGTTATTTCAGGACTAAGACGTAGGAGGGCTTCTGATGTTCCCCAGCCATGTCTGACTAAACCGCCTCGCAGATTGGCAGAGTCGGTGATTCCTCCAACTCAGGATGAACCGCCAATGGACATTCATGATGAGCAGGCTACTTTTGCTGCTCCAGCTGCAGCTCAAGCTCAGGCTCCACGTGCGGAGGTTCCATGTATTGTTGTGCCTACCTAGAAACTGTTGGGCGACTTGAGTCTCCATCCATCGAGGTTTCTTCATGCCAATGAGGTGACTAGAAGTTTTTCTCTTCCTGGATTCTCTTTCTTTCTTTTGCCATTCTCGGGGCATAGGTTTTTGATATGGGTTAATTTTTGATGCAGGTTCCCGGCTTTACGCAGCCTCGAGGGAACTGGTTCAATGTACACTCCCTGTATAAAACTTTGCGTGAGGATTACAGGGATATCATTGATGGCTGGGGATTTTAGACCTCCTCCATTCTTCCCCGCCGTTGCCCCTGGGGTATATGAGGGCTTTATCTGAGCGCTGGTTCCACCAGACTCAGTCCCTTCATCTGCTGGACTATGAGGTGATGATGACCCCTATGGACTGGAGGTTCATCACCGACATTGAGTTTGAGGGCTAGCCAGTGCTTGTCGTGGCTGACATTACGCCCACTGCCGTTCAGTCCTTACTGGGAGTTCCTATGATGGCGCTCAAGGGTCGATCAGTCTGATCTGGTCCCTTAAGTATAGCTGCCCAGAATGGGGCTTTACTGGAGCCTCCACCTGATGATCGGAGGGTTAGAGATCGCATTTTGAGGCGATTATTTTTAGTGATAATCAGGGGTTATTTTGTGGCGGACAACTCGTCGACGGTGTCCTTCGCCCTGGTTAGCGCTACCCGGTATGTAGAGTGCCTCAGTGACTTTGATTGGGGTTCCTACACCTTTACGTATTTTCTTCGGGGCATGCGCATGCTTTCGGAGGGTTCGACGGAGGCTTGGTTAGGGTTCTACCCATTTTTGCTGATGAGTACATCTTTCTTATACCTTTCTGATTTCAGCATTTATATTTGTCAGTCTTGATCACTGAGGACTTTTGATATTGCCAGTTCTAGGCATTTGAGAGGCTTCCTTGCCTACGACCTGCCACTACTTTAGGTCTGGAGACCTATCCTCGAGGACGGCATTGGCATCACTCCACTTTGACGGAGGTCCCTGTTGCTGAGGATTTACTCATGCTCGCCTGCAATTGGAGCTTTTGACGGCTGGATCGATCTCTTAGGGTGTCGTATACCTCTGAGTTTTTGACCGTCAAATTCGAGGGAGGCTTTCCCACTGGTCGAGATATTGATTTATCGACCCGCAGAGTCCCAATTTTGACAAAGGGAGGCTGGGAGCTCTATTTGGGAGAACGTGCCAACAGAAGTATTATGGGTGAGATCAGCATTCCCATTGTTCCTCCCGCTTGGCTTCATTGGCCGTTGATCATGCCACTGACAGAGATTCCCATGGAGGGCATAGATGGCTTCACCCTATCAGAGGGCCCGTTCAGCCATGAGGCATTTAGCAGATGGTGGAGTCCTCGAACTATTGGAGCTCAGACTCGTGCTACCCAGTTTATGGCAGACATGGTGCCAGGGTTCGTGATGATGACAGACTGGATAACTTGCCTCTGGGAGCCGACTCATTTTAACTAGATTATAGATCAGACCCGGGAGTTGGATAGGGATCGCTTCTTTATTAGGCATCTTGGCCGAGATCCGTCAGAGGCATCTTCTTTTTACCCATCCAGATCAAAAGCGAGCCCCTCTTCAGGTCCATTTTCCAGCATTTTTATAGGGCCAGATCCTCCTTTATACCGCCCAGATATGCCTGATGATCGCAGCTTTATTTCTGCAGAGGAGATAGAGCAGGTTAATCACATGGATATAGATTATATAGATCTCTTCTTATAGCTATGGCAGCTATATTTTTGGTCAGCCACTGTTTTGGCTATTTGGCGGTTGTGCCATCATTTTGATAGACCACTGTTAGTAGTTGGGTGGTGGTGCCCTATTTTTCATGTGTTCTACATTTCACTTTGTATTATCAAACAGGGATGATGCCCGTAGTAGATAGTTTATCGTATATGCTCATGATATTTCTCATCTATTGCATCATATTTATATTTATCATTATGTATGTATTATGTCATATGTATACATTTAGATAGATGAGTTCAGATTTGACCTTTGATGGTTTTGTGGTACAGTGATACAGATGACGTTGTCAGCCGTGAGCCGTATTGAGCATTTTCCACCATCTGAGGTGGTCTTGTCATTGAGATCGTGGTACGAGAGCCTGCTATTTTTAGCCAGAGGGACAGTAGATCAGATGTTGGGGCATTCGTTGGCCCTCTCAAATTTTTAGGTGCCATATGGATTTGTTGATGGCATTTTATCATGCTGGATACCTGAGAGACAGGTCTTCAGATTTGGACAGCATGAGCTGACTCTGACTCTAGAGTAGTACGAGCGGCTTACCGGTTTAGTTCTAGACTTGTCGTGCGGTCGGACTGCTATTAGTGACATGAGGAGACCAGTTCCTGCGGATGTTCGGTCTTCGCTAGAGGGTAGTCATAGACGAGATCATTTCTAGACGTGTGATCTCGATTGACTACTTGATCGATTATTTCAGTGACCTTGATTGCTACGATCGACATGTTGGGAAATTTATTATTTCAGCAGAGGCGTGGCATCTGGCCAGGGTAGATATTCTACTGATGTGCATTGTGGCATACGTCTATATGCCACTACGCTTGGATCACCTGGATGTGGGATTGGTAGTTATTGTTCGGGCCCTTAGACAGGGTAGTACCATTATCCTGATGATATTAGCTGAGACACTGCGGTCAGCCACTCACTGTATTACCCACCAGGAGGGGTTCTTCAGAGGTAGTTCGGTCTTGCTATACATATGGGTGATGTCCCATATTTGACCGATTGGATCCTTCCGACATCATAGGTATTATTTTTCCCATAATATATCTATGTCCTACTCCTTTCAGCCGGCGGAGTGTACCAATGCAGAGACATGGTCGACATTTTTGTCGAATATTGATCATCTATTCTTGATTTTGCCATGCTCAGGGTTAGCCTCCTCATATAGTTTCATCACCCATGCACCTGGTATGGATTACCTGCCCCTAGCGGGATTGAGGGGAGTTACTACTTATCATCCAATGGCTATTATGTGCCAGCTTGATCAGTTCTAGAGCCTGCATAGATTTGAGGGGTCTACTGATCAGAGGGTGTCGGCTTCGTCTATGTCATCTACCAATTTGGTTCGAGTATATGAGTGTTGGACTCGTATAAAAAGGCTAATTTCTCCAGTAGTTATCCAGACCGTTCTCTAGAGTATTCTGCATGGCTAGAGGCAAATATGGCAGCAGCTGCGCTTGTTCCTTCAGCTCCTATCGTAGATTCAGATGAGGAGGAGCCTATGGAGGATCCTGAGTCTCCTACTGAGTATGAGCTGTTTGTGGGTTTGACAGCGGCACTGATCAGTGATCCACAGACTATTCCTGCAGGAACAGATCCGGCTTTGGCGAACTCACTAATTAGGATGACCTTTAAGAGAGATTCTGCTAGAGTGCAGATGTTAACCGTCTTGTCTGGCAGAGATATAGCTTTAGCTGAGAGAGACGTGCTTTGAGTCGCTCAGAATGCTGCCTTGATAAAGAAATGAGCTCCAATCTGCCAGAGATGCAACTGTTATGGAGAGGAATGAGATTCGCTCAGCCAGAGATGCAGTTTTTATTGAGATCGAGGAGACTTTGATTACTAGAGATGCAGATTTTGCGGTGAGAGATGAGGCTATAGCTTCCCGTGATTTCCACATTACCGAAAGTACTGCTCTTCTATCTTATACTCATGGCCTGGTTACCGAGATGAGTGCATAGATGGATGACCACAATGCCACCTTGCAGATGACTATGGAGGTTTTGGGCCGTATGGAGGCTGAGAGTATTGCACTTGCAGCTGCTCCTCCATCTTCAAAGAGAGATGCTATGGTGGCTTTGCTGGCCCGCTTATCCTTAGGTACGTAGACTAGCTTTATTTTTCCTGTACAGACTAGATCAGCCATTTTTGTCATGTACAGGGCATTATGTATATATCAAATAGTTTTATATATCAAAGAAATATATTTTTGATCCACTTCCCTGTTTGGAGATGTATTGTTATTGCTGAGTGATTACCACTTCTTTCATGACTCGCTGTTGTTGATATATCCTAAGCTTCTCCTTGATGAACTGACAATTGAGATGTCAGAGAGTATCTCAAATGGGCTTGTTAATCAGGGCAGCTTGGTAGGACTTAACCTTTATATGGTTTTGGTGTCTTGGAACTTGTTTTTTATTGGTTTTTTTATTTTTTCTTGAAGGCCAAACCGTGCCATACATGGCTGCCTAAGTACTCCCTGGTCGAGGGAGATCAGGTCATTCGTAGTTCTGGCTTTTTGTGTGAGAGAGGTTTGAAAAGTATTTATCTTAGGTTTTAATTTTGGTTTGATTAGTTTTGAATTTTTATTTTGTTTTGACCGTACCAGAAATGGCTGCCTACATACTTCCGGATTGGGGGAGATCAGGTCATTCGTAGTTCCAGTTTTCTAGTGAAAAACTGAACCTGATTTGATTTGTAGGACCCGGATGCGATTGAGTATATGCTTCAAATATAGTACCTCTTTATGGTGTCTTGTAATCTGATAGCTCCTCCTGTCAACACCTCTTTGATAATGAAAGGGCCTTCCCAATTCGGGGAGAACTTTCCTTTAGCTTCATCTTGATTGGCTAAAACTTTCTTCAGCACCAAGCCATTTTCTTTGAATTCCCGTATTCGGACATTCTTGTTGTAGGATCGAGCAATCCTTGGCTGATATAACTATCCGTGGAAAATGGTTGTAGCCCTCTTTTCATCTATTAAGGATAGTTGGTGGTATCGGTCTTGCAACCACGTATCTTCGTCTATCTGAGCATCGATCAATACTCACAAGGATTCCATCTCTACTTCTATGGGAAGGACTGCTTCCATGCCATAGACCAATGAATAGGGGGTAGGTCTTGTAGAGGTGTGCATTGACGTCCTATATGCTAACAGGGTTAGAGGCAGCAGGTCATGGCCATTCTTTGTGATTGGCAAACATTTTCTTCATGATCTTTTTGATGTTCTTGTTGGCCGCTTTGGCAGCACCATTCATCTTGGGCCGATAAATGACGGAGTTAAGATGCTTGATGTGGAACTTCCACATAGTTCTATCATCATCTGATTGTTCAGATTCTTGGCGTTGACTGATATGATCACCTCCAGTTGTCCATTCCGACAGACGATATTGTTTCTGATGAAACCAATGATGACCTCTTTTGTGACTTTGGGAAAAGAAGTTTCTTCAACCCATTTGGTGAAGTAATCGATCATGGTGAATATGAATCAATGACCATTGTTGGCTTTTGGTTCTACTGGACCAATCACGTCCATTCCCCACATGGAGAAAGGCCATAGCGAACTCATATTGTGTAGCTCATTCGGAGGAGCGTGTATGGCATTTCCATATACTTAGCATTGAAAGCATCTCCTGACGTGATCATCGCAGTCAGCTTTGAGAGAGATCCAATAATGCCCTATTCTTAATATCTTTTTGGCCAGCAGATGATCGCTCATGTGTGGACCACAGACTCCATCGTGGGCTTCATCCATCAGTCTCTGGGCTTGTTCTTTATCAAGGCATCTTAGCAAGCCTATTCCAGCCGCCCTTTTATAGAGGGCATCTTCGCTTAGATAGAACTTCATAGCCATCTTGTGAATCTGTTTTCGCTCGGATTGGCTTGCTCCAGCGGGTGTAGATCCATCTCATAGATATTCCTTGATGTCTTGATACCAAGGCTGATTGACAGGAGGTATTTCATCTGATACTTCTCCAATATACTTCCTGTATGTCGGGGCTTTTTGAATTGTGAGTTTGATGCAAGGAATCCCACTCCTATCGGATATGCGGATTAATGACACCAAGGTTGCCAATTCATCAACGAAGTCATTCCTACCCCGAGGAATATGGCTGAAAGTTATGTCTTCAAATTCCAGGGATATTCTGATGACCTGCCGATGATAGGGCAACAAATGAAGTTATTTGGTGTGATATGCCCGAGTAGTTTGTCTGATGACCAACTCAGAGTCTCCAAAGACCAGTAGGTGTTTGATACCCATGGATTAGGCTAGCTTCAACCCCATTATACAGCTTTCATATTTGGCTATCTTGTTGGTGTTGCCAAATTGAAGTTTGTTAGCCACAGGATATTATTCTCCTGTACCAGAGATAAGGACTACCCCAGCTCCAGCACCTTATAAGTTTACTACTCCATCAAAATACATTTTCCATGGTTGGATTGTATTCTCTTACTGGAGTTGCTGAATTGTCATGATTCCATCGTCTGGGAAATAAGTCTCCAAGGGCTCAAACCCTCCTGAAGGTGCTTCAGCTAATTGATCTGCAATGCCTTGACCCTTGATTGACTTCTGAGTCACGTAGACAATGTCGAATTATTATAGGATCAACTGCCATTTGGACAGTTGACAATTCAACATTGGCTTGTTGAATACATACTTGAGAGAATCCATGCGAGATATGAGGTAAGTCGTGTGCCCATGGAGGTAATGTTGTAACCTCATGGGGGCCCATGCTAATGCACAACATATTTTCTCGATCAAGGTGTATTCCTTTTCACCACTGCTGAATCTTTTGCTAATGTAGTAAATGGCTCTTTCTTTGCTACTATCATCTTTTTGTCCTAGAATGCAGCCCATAGAATTAGCATTGACGAACAGGTACATGAATAAGGGAACTCTATCCCTCGAAGGTACCAAAACAGGTGCTTCGACCAGTTGCTTCTTGATGAAAAGGAAGGCTTGTTGACAATCCTCATTCCATTTGGTGGAGGAATTCTTCCTTAGTAGCTTGAATATGGGTTCACAGGTTGCTGTGAGCTGGGAAATGAATCGGCTTATGAAATTGATTCTCCCCAGAAATCCACGTATCTCCTTCTCTGTTTGCGGTACAGGAATTTCAGTGATGGCTTTAATCTTGGAAGGGTTTAGCTGGATGCCTCGATTACTCACCAAGAATCCTAGCAGATTGCCTGCTTTGACACCAAAAGCACATTTGGCTGGATTCAGCTTGAGGTTGTACTTGCGCAATCTGTTGAACAGCTTCCTAAGATGGTCGATGTGATCATCCTCACTCCGGGATTTGATGATGATGTCGTCCACATAAACCTCTATTTTTTTGTGCATTATGTCATGAAAGAGGGCCATCATGGCTCGCTGATATGTGGCTTTGGCATTGATGAAACCAAAGGATAATCGCCTGTAGCAGAAGGTTCCCCAAGGAGTGATGAAAGCTATTTTCTCCTGGTCTTCTTCAGCAACCATGATTTGATGGTAACCAGCAAAGCAATCCACGAAGGAATACATACCATACTGCGCCGTATTATCGATCAGGATGTGGATGAAAGGTACAGGGAGGTTGTCCTTAAGGCAGGCCTTGTTCATGTCCCCGTAATTCACATATACTCATACCTTCCCTCCAGTCTTAGGCACGGGAACTATGTTTAAAAGCCACTCTGGGTAGATTGATACCATGATAATCCCGACTTTGGATTGTTTAATAACTTCTTCTTTGACTTTCAGACTCCATTCAGGTTTCAATCGCCTGAGCTTTTGTTTGACCGGCTTGAATCCGTCTTTGATGGGCATTCAATGGATGACAATGTCAGGGGACAGGCCAATCATGTCTTCATGTGACCATGCAAACACATCCTGGAACTATGTTAGGAGTTCGATCAGGTCGGCTCTTTGGTCTTGGGTGAGGTCTTTTCCTATCTAGATTTCTTTGATGTTTTCAGAGGTTCCTATGTTGATAGTGGTGGTTTGGTCGAGGTTTGGTTTGGGTTTGTCTTTAACCCATTCTTTGATCTCCTCAGGCTCCTCATAGTCATCTTCCTCTTCTTGATCAATATCCATCAAGTCAAAGTTCAATTCTACATCAAAGTCGTAGTCACTTTGATAGGTTGGCATCTCATCAGCAGAGACAAACACATCCAACACTTGAGTCCTAAAAACAAAAAGGCTTTCATCTTAGATATATACAACTGCTTAAATATATATAGCATTTTGCAAAGCATGACAAAGTTGCTACTATAGCTATGCAATCAAAAGTAAGCAGTAAATGAAAGCATGATTAAAGGGCAGATTGACTCTCTCTGCCTCTTTACCCTTTTTGACCGAGGCAAGGGACACTACTCTAGTTATCCAAGGTCAGATCCTCATAAATCGGGAGG